>JAXCLQ010000007.1:8550257-8617805 GCA_035584115.1 Cedrela odorata
ACAAATTGTTTAGTCAGAAATTCTCTTGGGGATTTTTCCTGACTTGTATTTCAGATTCTGATTGCCAACAGAGATTTCGATTCTTCCGTCTCAAAATTGAACCAAAAGAGGTATTTGTGACTGGTGTTTTTATGGAACACACTATTACTACTAATTATCATCTAAATCTTATTACAATTAATATTCACCTCTGTTGGCATTAGGGGTTGGTGGTCACCTTTGTTATTCACTGCTGGTATTTCATCTGCGAAATATTTCTTTCGGCATATTTCAAGACATAATTCTCTGACTCAAGCTCGAAGGAACATCTCTAGTCATTATGATCTGGTAGATTTCTTTCACTGTCATTGTCTCCGGGCAAGCCTAGAAGGAAATCACTGACAGGAAGCAAATAAATAGTATACCTACTGTCAGTATATATAGTGTTATGTGGACGCATGTATTTATGTATGCATATTGCAAGTATAAGTTTAAGTGCCTGCATGAAAGCTTGGTAGAAAGAATAGATTTGTAGGCTAGTTTTATCCTCCTCCAAAGTATGTAGAAGCATTGGGTAGTTTGAGGGGGGTTTTGATAAATTTTAGGAACCATTAAGAAATGCAAAACGGGGTGAGGCAAATAAAGACGATAAGTGCATGCAATGATCACCCATACACCTTCTCCAAACTAATTTTCCAAATTCAGTATGACTCCAAACTCCATCGCAATTTTGATATTTCAGAAACACAATAACATCAATCGATAACAGAGTTGTAAAAGTAAAACGTTAGTGTTTAGGAGCTTTCCTCAACTTTGACAAAGTTCACGTGAGTAGCAATTCATGTTTTCTTTTTCTTATTCAATTTATATATGCGCTGTTGCGTACCTCATGAAATTTTACTTTATGGTAGTGTTAATAAGGTGAACTGAATCAAGGTTGAGGCTATATGTTTATTTCTAACTTATTGGACCTGTTACTTTTATAATGTTTTATACAATTTTTCTATTCCAAGAGGAAATTTATAATTCTTTTGTGGTTTGAGTTTCTAGAGCAATGAGCTTTTTGCTCTGTTCATGGATGAATCAATGGCATACTCATGCCCGGTATTTAAGTTTAGGATCTAATTCTTTTCACAGTTGTCCTTCAAATATAGAAGAGATCTCCTTAGGTGGTATACGATAGCTTTAAGTTGTTATATATTTTTATTTCAGCTAAAAACTGATTATATGTTTTTTTGTCCATCAAATTGTTTTATAGAGCGAAAATGAAGACTTGAAAATTGCCCAGATGAGAAAATTTTCTCTTCTAATTGAGAAAGTGAATCGGTTCTGTTTCATTGATTTTCTATAAATAAATAAATATATATATATATATATATAATAATGCAATAAATGCTTTATACACTGCTTACTTTAACTCATCCAGGCAAGAGTTAGTAAGGGGCATGAAGTTCTTGAGATTGGATGTGGTTGGGGAACCTTAGCTATTGAAATAGTGGAGCAAACTGGTGTAAATACACTGGCATAACCC
Organism: Cedrela odorata; assembly: GCA_035584115.1. Lineage (NCBI taxonomy): Eukaryota > Viridiplantae > Streptophyta > Magnoliopsida > Sapindales > Meliaceae > Cedrela > Cedrela odorata. The sequence goes on from JAXCLQ010000007.1 coordinate 8,551,768, forward strand.
TATCTGAGGAACAGCTGAAATATGCAGAAATGAAAGTTAAGGAAGCTAGCCTTCAGGTAGCTATTTTGAGGAATGCATTCAAGTCTTAAATACATAAAGTACAGTCGTTTGTTTGATACACCAAAACCGGTTGAAATATATTACTCTCATTTATCAGGACCGCATCAGATTATTTCTCTGTGACTATCGCCTGTGACAGTTGCAATGATGCTCTGTTTGGCACACAGGAAAATTTACAGAGAAAAGTAAAAATGAAAGAGAAAGCTTTATTTCTTGAAGAATGATTTCTTATCACTATCAACTAAATACAATCCAGAATGTATATATACACAGCACATTAACGTAACAAATTTAGCTAACTAAACTAATTTTCTACAGCTGGCAACCTTTCAACTAACCAACTAACTGACTCCAGTGAATAACAAACACTCCAGCTCAACAGCTCAGATTCAGCTCAGTGCTTTGTTCAGCAAGTATTTCGTCTTTCACAAGCTCAGCTTCAGCTCAGCATCACATAGCTTATCATCGCCAACTGCCTAAAACCAACAAATATGACAGAATTATTTCTTGGTAAGTTTCTTTCCTCCTAGAGTCATCTATGTTACCGCAACATGCTAATCATTGACATATTTTCTTACGGCCTATTTTAGCGAGATGATAGAAGCTGTTGACCATGAATACATGGAGGAGTTTTTTGGTTGCTGTGAATCACTACTGGAGGAAGATGGGCTTCTTATTCTACAGGTAATGATACAGTGGGAAGGAGAAATGAAGAAACTATAGCCTTTTGTCCAATTTGATCATAAGTTCATGGAAGCTTATTCAGTGCTTGAATGCACTATATATTCAGCATTTGGCCAAGGTGACTACTAAGTTTGTTTTTTCATTTCATAAGTTGGTAATGTCATGGATTGGTACGATTTGGCTTGTCATGTGTTGCTCCTTATGCGGTTTTTCTACAGTATTTAACCTTGTATAACATGACAAAATTCTATGTTTCGTTGTTATTAATTTCTTTATAGCAAAATTCAGGCTTTGGGATTTGACGAAAAGTTCATTGGAACATGGGAGTATGATTATTGTGCTGCCGGTTTCAAGTCTCGGACACTTGGAAATTATCAGGTAATTTCCTACTTTATAGATTTGGTGCATATAATATTGCTTTTAGCTTTATTTTTTTGTTAGCTCTTTAAAATAGGCCACTAATCTCCAGAATAGATGTGGAGCTTTTTGATGCTCCATTAGATTAGAACGGTGCTTCTGCTTCTATAATCAATAATTTCACATATTGCAGATTGTATTTTCACGCCCTGGAAATGTTGCTGCATTGAGCAATCCATACAAAGGCTTTCCTTCAGCATAATGATTCTCATCTGTTTCAAACTGGCTCAAATTGTTGCCGTATTATTTTGTTGTCAGAAAACTTGAACTACTTTTTTCTCTGATTCACTTGGTATTGAGATGATGACATTGTTAATTTGACCATGTAAACCCTCTGAAGAAAAATGAATAAAACTATCCATTATTGAGTAGGGATTTTAATTTAATTTAATTTAATACGTTCAAACCAGTCAATTGAATTTCAAATAAATTTTAAACTTCTGATTGATTGAGCAATCAGTCTTAGTGGACTGATAGATTAGAGTTCACTTATATTCTATTAGAGCCGCCTTAGCGTAAGTCTTTTTTTATTTGAAATTGATAGTTAGAATAATGATAGTGATAAATAAACAAAAATTAAAATATATTATTATAATATTATTAAATGATTCTATTAAAGTCACCTTTTTCATAATTATATGTGATTATATTATCGCTAGAGAAAATATAAATATATATATATATATATATATGTATATATATATTAACTGAGCACATTTAAACTAGAATCTACCAATTCTTTTATAATTTTTGAACGCGACATTCCCATCACATAATTATGCGACTCTCTACTTGCGTTAGACTTATGAGAAATAGATTCAATTAATCAATTAGTTTATTCTTATTATTTTATTATGTTTAGTTGGATTGTCACATTCTTGAAGGAGATAATTATACATGAATTTTCATGGATAAAATAATTTTAAATGAAATCTAAATTTAATATTTATATATTTAAATATCTTCAATTTTTCATAACGTTTCTAATATTCTATTCAAACTATCGAAAATATTATTATTTCTTTTAGTTTTATTTGGTAGTTATTTTGTCTTTACAAAAATTTTACAAAAATAAAAATATAATTACTTTAATTTTAACACCTACATTTTACTAAATATAAACTATATAGCTATGTAATTATAATGTGTTATATTTTTAAAGGGGTATATGTATAATATAGGATTAATAAGATGTTTTAGTAATAAGTTATAACTTTTTGGTAAAATAGATAAATAAATAAAAAGAGTAAATTAGGGATTTAATTAAAATTTTATGTTTATTATATATTAAATAGGTAATGTAGTGTTTAGATTTTGCCGACTTCAGAAGAAAGAAGACAAAAGAACAAAAGGAAAAACTAGAGAAAAAGAAGAAAAGGAGAAAAATTGGTAAGTTTATGCTTAATTTTTATATTGGTTTATAGGAATTAATGATTATTATTAGTTAGTATTTTATTTTGTTATATATGTTTTAATAGTTATGGTGATTATAATTTTGTAATCATATTTGGGTGTTTAGATTTTTTTTTTTTAATTAAGAATTAGGGATATTGTTTTGTAGAGTAATAATGGAGGAAAGGAAACTTTTTGCAAAGTTGATAGATGACAATAGTTTAATTCGTGAATTTTATACAATCATGTATTACGAATTTGACTAAACTGATTTAGGTGAATAAATTAGATATCTTTAGGGTTATTATGAATTTTATTTCATAAAAAAATATTAAGTTTTCAATTTTATAATAACCTATTAAGTTTTCAATTCAGTATTCTAAGGTCAATTTCAAAAAATCATTAAAAATTGGAAACTTAATTTTTTTTTTTTAAACAAAATTCATAATAACCCTAAAGATGTTTAATTTATTAATCTAAATTAGTTTAATCAAATTCATAACACATAACTTTACAAAATTTACGGACTCAACTACTGTCATGTATCATCTTTGCAAAAAAAATTATTTTCCTCCACTATTACTCAACAAAACAATATCTCTAATTCTTAATATAAAAAGAAAATTAAAATATAAACATACTAATCTGATTATAAAATTATAATCACCATAAATTTTAAAACATATATAACAAAATAGTATATTAACTAATAATCATCATCAATTTCTATAAATAAATATAAAAATTAAGTATAAACTTACCAATTTTTCTCATTTTCTTTTGTTTCTCTCTTTTTTTTTCTTTATTTGTCTTTTCTTTCTCCCAAATCGGCAGAATCCCTTAACACAACTTAACCTATTTAATTTATACAATTTTAACTCAATCCATAATTTTACTCTTTTTATCTATTTTATCCAAAAGTTAAAACTTGTTATTAAAATATTCTATTATTACCTATATTATATATTTACCCCTATAAAAATATAACTCATCATCTATACATAACTATATAGTATATATTTAGGAAAAATGGGTATTACAATGAGTTAGGATGACTCAAGCTATATAACTTATAGCTCAAATTCATCCGCTAGCGATATGAGATGTGACATTTAGTATCAAAGCCGACGCGTGACCTAATGTGTGAATGTTCTATGATATGTCGTCTATTCTGTGAAATGTCAATTATAGCTCTCTCACAAGAACGTGAGGTCCAAGGGGGTGAGAATGTCACATCTCACATCACTAGCGGGTGAATTTGGACTATAGGTTATACAGCTTGAGTCATCTTAATTCAATAAACGGGTTTTAGATTGCAAAATTTAAGAGCAAACCCGTGACAGGTTGTATGCCCAAAGCAGACAATATTTACACGATTGTTGGCCTGGGTTGAAATAAAAATGGACAATATCTACTCGGTTGTTGGTTGTTACATATATTTTCTATTTAAGGAATAAAAATAGACAATATCTACCCGGTTGTTGGCTGTTACATATATTTTCTATTCAACGAATAAAAACAGACAATATCTACTTTGGTTTGATTTCCTATATTATATATATATATATATATTTTATTCATGGAATAAAAACAACAATATATATTAGGTTGTTGGATGTTACATATATTTTCTATTCAAGGAATAAAAATGGACAATATCTACTTTGGCTTGATTTCCTATGTTACATATATTTTTTATTCATGGAATAAGAATGGACAATATCTACTCGTTGTTGGCTGTTACATATATTTTCTATTAAGGAATAAAAATGAACAATATCTACTTTGGCTTGATTTCCTGTGTATTTCCGTGCATTTCCTAAATTTGGCTTGATTGTTTGTCTTTGCAGCTCTTTGGTAGCCTACAATCGCTTACAAAAAATGATTGTTTACAAGAAAGGTAAAGTAATTGTTCCTTACAATTGATTTTTTTCTTAAAAAAAAATTAGGTCAGGGTACAACTCGAGAGCTAAGGCAGTCAAATAAGAACCAGTTGTGAGGTGTATTCTATTTTTCCATCTGATTGAGGTTTGTAGTTACTTCATTATTTAGATGAAATATCTAATGGAGGATTTATCATTTATGATATACTAAACTTCATGATAGTCTTGTCTATATATATCTAGTTAAGTAATGAGAATCTATCTTTAGATATGTTCTAGTTTGAAAGCCTGATAGCTATTCGGTAATGAAACTCTTGCAAAAGAAAAGAAATTCTAGATGTAAAACTAACAGAAAAAGAAATATGAATCATTGAAGCCATCAATATTGGTTCTTGCAAGTTGCACCATAGTATGTGGAGATGGTTCCCACGAATTTTACAATGGTTGTGTAATGGTTGTGCATGCCCCAGATGTTTTAAAAATACTACGAAACCAAGTTACATTTGATGAAACAAGAATACTTGGTGCTTTCCAATATGTCTACTGTGTTGGAGATTTTATGCCCTAGTAGCCAATCTTCCGACATTTTATGTGTAAATGTGCTTATGTAATACATTATAATTGTTTTATGTCATGTATATGTTTATGATATATGTGTATTTATTTCATTATATGTTTAATTAATATTACGAACATGACATATCCTTGGAAACATGTCATGGTCTTGACTTGTGATAATGATCACATAAATGAGAATCAAGATATAACGACATATTTTCTAAATGTTCTCGGTCATAGGATAATTAGTTATCGGATTAACTGTTTCAGGTAAACCGATACACAGTCTGATCAACTCTACAAGTTGGAGGGTGACTGATCTCATCAATCACTTATGTCTAGATATTATGACAATTGTGTAGGTGCATATAGTAATATGTTCACTAAACTGGCCACCTGAGAATTACTCAATGGAGAGTTTTCCCTGCTGTCAACAAGTAAATCTTATGGTAATAATTGCATAACAAATATTATTCATTAACCTAAGATCGTCATAGTGACTTGCGGACAACTCATCATATTTTGGCCCTAGACACACTGGTTATAAGCTAATTAGAAATTGAGTCGGATATGATCAAATACCCACAAAGTCTGCGAACAATTAACATAGAATTCTCCACCTTTAGAAAAGAATGTGAATACTCTATGTCATCGATAATATACTAGCTTAGTAAATCATTGGCCAAGATATCAATGTTGGATAATTTAGAAATGAAATTCTAATTTATCCATAAGCTACAGGACCATTATCTGACACATAAAGACGGACTGAAAGAGATTTGACAGTTTGATCCATACCACTGGGTCCGGTCTAGAGTATTAGTATGGAGAAAGGAATAAGTTACACGGTAATTGTCACTTACAAGTTCGACGATGACACATTCCGCTCATGTCATCCGGCCATCGAGGAGTGTTGCTAGATGCCAACCTCAATTAATGGAAGAGTTTAACTCGTAGTTATTTAGAAATGGTTCTAAATAAATGGGATCTATTACCGACTTAACATCGAACTTACTGGTTATACTCATACTGGTTAAAGTATTAAAACGTGAATGAGTGTCGAGAATATTGCATTTTTGACCGAAGGATTTTTCAAAATACATTTGACTAGCATCGGATGTATTTGTGAATTAATTTCATGGCTTGACTTATAAAGTCCAATGATATTTATTTTATGAAAATAAATAATTAAAGATTATATGTTAATTATAGATTAATTAATTAGATTAACAAATCATATTAATGGCAATTTTACAATTATAGTTTAATTTGATTAAACTTGAGAAATTTGGATTTAATAATATTATGAATATTAATTTTGAAATTAAGATTTTTTAATATTTATTGAAATATTTTGAATATGAAAATTTCAAAAATTAAATGGTTCAATTTTATATTTAATTATAGAATTAAAATGATAATTAAATTGATCCAAATTAAAATCCTATAATTATCGAAATATAATTTTTATATGGATAACCCATTAATTTAATTAATTGGGTTTGACCCAAAATGCAATTAAATTTGGACTATCCAAATTATAAACTAAGTTGCATTTTTTATGTTATTATTATTAATTTATTTATAGTAAATGAATTACTATGAATAAATATATATTTAATGCAGGAGGAGTGCAATTAGCATTACATGCTTGGACAATAATAAAAAATATGTGTCATTATTATGTTTGTATTGCTTTATGAAGTGGACATAGAGTATGCAAAAGTGCTCCAAGAAAAAGCAAAGTAAATAGATATTTGTGTCCTTAAGTTTATACTTAAAATGACAAAATTGTCATGACTTATAAAAGCGAGTTTTCTTCTTCCTTTAGAAAGCAAGTACAAAAACAAAAAGATAGATTTTTAAAATGTGTCTTGGTTTTATTGAGAACAAAAGAGAAGCTTAGCCGTGGAGTCTTTCCCTCTAAAGTGTTAGCTCATCCACATGTCTAGAGTCAACACTAGTTGTATTGGATTCTAAAGTCAAATTACAATATCCGGAACGAGGTATGTTTCTATAAACATCTTGTTATAATGTATTTAACATGAAAATATCAATTTATGAGTTTGATTAAACATCAACATAAAATGTCTTGTGCAGTGTTTGCATGTCATAGAACATGCCATGCATGTCCATTTTAATGTGAACCTACACACTGGTACTGCTTCCATTAGCATTCTTCATTGTTCATCCATTTGGTGCTATTTATTAGAAAAATGATTTCACTTAAACTTATGATTCATAATGATAAATTAGCATGGACGAAAATCATGAAATGTAAAATGTCCCTAGAATTTGCTAAAACAATCAATTTTGACAATGGACTGGTACTCGTGGTTCATCGTTTTTTTTAACTGTTTTCCATTTTTTTTAAACCAATTATAACAGTTCGCAATCATCCATTAACTTTCAATTGGCAATGATATTTTCCTTCATCGCGACAAAAATTTTATGCCCCAAAACCCAGCAGCATGGAGTGCATGGAACTTTCTAGGTTTGTAATATGTTCCCTTTGGCTAAATTGAACTTGCATTCAAGAATTCTCATATTCACAGAATTTGTGATTTTTGTTCTAACCCACAGATTTTATTTACCCTCTTTAATTGTTGGTCAAACCAGATGCTAGAGAATTTCTGTTTATTTCTAATTAAAGCTTGGAACTCGCACATTAAACATTGACCATGAAACAATATTTATTCAAAGGAATGAAGCAACACCTCAAATAAAACAGGGCATACATTATCAGTCCCGACGAAATGAGTAGTATTACTCCTCGTCTGTTCAAATGCTAGTTATTTACGGGATATTTGACCTTGCAGAATCTTGGTGAAACCACTTTTCCTTTCCTTGTAACACCGAATCCGGATCGTACACCAGAACATACCTTGCTCAAGTGGTCAACAGGTCAACAGGTCATCCAGTTCCATCTGTTGCTGCATCAAAAGCTTCACTTGAGCTTGACAATATTCTAGGGAAAAGAGGAATTTGGTTCTGCGGAGCTTATCTGGGTGAGCATTTTAGTTCATGGAACAAGATGCATCACAATTAGACACTATCTATACTTTTTATAATTCTCATTTAATTGCTGAAATAACCTTTTCTTGAAATCTAGTAATTGGTTTACCCATCATGGCTATAGTTGAATTAAGTAATAAAAGCCTATGACTGGCATATTTTAAACCATTCTGTAAGCTGCAGGACTTCAAATGAAAATAACTTTTTGGATAATTTTGCACTGCTCGTGTTGAGAGCTTGCCTCAATACCTTAAATTGCTACGTCAGTTTACTAGGTTTGCAGTGTTATAGGTCTCAGAATAATCAGATTAGCTTCACATCACAGTTACAAACAATATCTGTAATTTGCTTTGCTTTTATTTTATTTCAGGTTATGGCTTCCATGAGGATGGACTGAAGGTAGCAATTAGTGCCCCTTAAATTTATTACTCATACATACATATATTTTCTGCAATATAGTGTTAACGATTGTTATAATGAATGAAAATTTTCATTTTACTTCATCATCCTGACAATGTTAAGGGCCCAAAATTTTGGATTTTACTACATAGATTTCCAATTTATTTGGTTAAAGTGACTGTTCTCTCTGTTGTGATCCTTATTTTTCTTACAAAATCTACCAATTAGGTGATGTATAGCTTACAAATGAGGTGTGCTGCTTTGCAGGCAGGCATGATCGCCGCGCATGGTGTGCTTGGAAAAACTTGTACTATTTTGAGCAACCCAAGACATGGTACCATCTCTGATGCAAACAGGGGCGCGGCTTTTTGTTGCTAGATTTCTACGACAATATATCTCTACTGGCTGTTTGATGTGAGTTCATTCTTATTTCCATATCATTTTCCCAGCTTTTGCTTCCACATAGACATTTGGTAGGATGTCTTTGGGGATTGAAACTGAAAAGAACGTTGAAGCTTTTATAGTTAACTGAAAATTTTAGGATAAATGTTTGGAAGTCTATGTGTACTGCAAGAAAGAAAATGTTGCAGAATGTATTGTTAATTTCTAGAAATAATTTTTTTTAAAAAAATGGAAATATTAAGACAATGTGCATTGTGCTTTGGCAGTTTGCTGGAGGATGGAGGCACCATTTTTACATTTGAGGGAACTCGGAAAATTTGTCATCCGAAAACTGTTTTGAGAGTTCACAGTCCCCAGTTTTACTGGAAGGTAATGTACTCTAAATTCATGTTTGTATAAGCCTGCAGTATTTGTCAGTTGAATTTTAGAATCATGTTACTATATTACTCAAAATTCTCAAAACTGATGAGCCCTCTTAGGCCTTTCAGATTCATATATCAATGGAGATTTTTCTTTTGTGGATAAAGATGAAGATCTTCTAAATATGTTTATGGTAAGATGAAAATTTCAGTCCAAAACAAATTATTTAGTCATTATCTACATTTTGCTGATTTTTCCTTGCTTATTTATATTTCAGATTTTGATTGCCAACAGAGATTTGGATTCTGCAGTATCTAAGTTGAACCAGAAAAGGTATATTATGACTGGTGGATTCCTAGAAGATTTTATTATTGAACAAATGATATTAATTTGAGATAAGTTTGAATTCTTAAAAGATTAGGTAGCTTATTTCAAAATTTTATTTTATAGATATTATCTTTAAATATTCTTGTTTAGATCCTATTAGTTAGATTGAATTGTTTAAATTGTCCTGTTTCTACTTTCTAAGAACAAACTCATGTAAACACTTCTATTTAAATTCAAGGGATATTGAATAAAAATTGAATTAGTTTTTCTACCATTTTAAGATGGTATCAGAACTTAGGTTTGGAACAACTTCTCCTTTAACCCAAATGGCCAATTCAACACAAACAGCCTATACTGGATCCTCTGAAACTTCCCAGTTTGAACCATTTTCATCTTCTTCACAGCCTACCTAGATCACAACCTATTCATACAGCTCTGAAAGTCATGCTTTGCAGATTACCCAACACAGACTTGACGAATCTAACTATCTGACTGGCCTCAATCCATTACCATGGTGATATAAGGCAAAGGAAAGTTGGGCTTCCTAACAGAGGCAACACCTGCACCACTGGAAACTAACAGAGCTTACATAGCATGGGAAGCAGATAACTTGATGATCATGGCTTGGTTGGTGAATTCTATGGAGAAGAGAATAGGCCAAAATTATTTATACTACAGAACTATTAAGGATATATGGGACACAGCCAAGGATATGTATTCAGATGTGGGTAATTCAGTTCAATTGTTTGAGCTTAAATTTACCTTGAAGGAAATCAAGTAAAGAGAATTATCCATTACAGATTACTACAATAATCTAACCAGATTATGGCAGGAGTTAGATTTTTTTAAAGATATGACAAAGTATTATACCAAATGCAATAAGACAAAACAGAACGAGCTTGAGGTAGAAAGGGTATTTGATTTTCTTCGTGGCCTAAATAAAGACTTAGATGAAGTCAGGGGAGAATTTTGGGATTAAAGCACTACTGAGCCCTTGAGAAGTCTTTGTCGAGTTACGTAGAGAAGAAAGCAGGCGTCGGGTGATGCTGGGAGGCAGCATAGAGGTAGAGAATAGGTCTGACAATCCGAACACTATAGAATCTGCTTTAGCTATTAGTAGAAACCAATACAATCAAGGGGATAAGAAGAATAATTTTGGAGATCAACATTCAAAAAGAAATCAGTGCGATCACTGTCAGTGGTTTAATCACAGTCGAGAAACTTGTTGGAAACTTTACGAAAAGCTAACAAATTGGAAGCCTCGGAGACAAGGAGAAAGTATGAGGTATCAAGCTACTGTAGAAGGACAAAATCAGAAACAACACTCAAAGTTCAGTCAAGAAAAATTAGTGGAACTCCAGAAATTGCTCCAAGACATTCAGAATCAATCAATTTCTAGTAATTAACCAAATCTGAATTCAACTTGCAACATAGCCCAACAAGGTAGATTTTCTCTTGCTTTAAACACACGGACAACAGACAATAATGAATGGATAGTGGATTTAGGAGCTTCAGATCACATGACAGGAAATGCAGAAATATTCTCTACCTATACCCCATGTTCCGAAAGACTAAAAATTAGAATTGCGGATGGTTCTTTTTCTTTTGTTGCTAGAAAAGGAACTGTTTTTATTTCACCAAATATTAGCCTATATTCAGTATTACATGTTCCTAATCTTGCATGTAATTTGATTTCAATTAGTAAGTTAACTAAAGATTTGAATTGCAAGGCTAATTTTTCTTTATGCCTATGTGAATTTCAGGAATTGTATTCGGGGAGGATGATTGGCAGTGCTAAGGGCAGTAATGGATTGTACTACCTTGATAATCACAACCATGATGTGAATAATCAAATTCGACCTCTTCACAAAATTTCAGGTTCTACCTCTAATTTAATTTCTGAAAAAATAATGTTATGGCATAAGAGACTTGGCCATCCTAGTTTTCCTTAATTGAAAAAATTATTTCCAGATTTATTCTATAATAAAGATGCAAATTCATTTCGTTGTGATACTTGTCAACTTGCAAAACACATACGAAACTCATATCCTATACATCCATATAAAATGTCCAAATCCTTTTCTATGTTCCATAGTGACATCTGAGGTCCAATTAAGTTTAAGAATATTACAGGAGCTAGGTGGTTTATTACATTTGTTAACGATCACACTAGAGTTTGTTGGGTATTTTTGCTAAAGGAAAAATCTAAAACTGTAAACATTTTTTAGAGATTTCATCTGATGATTAAGACCTAATTTCAAACACAAATCTAAATACTCCATACTAATAATACTCGGGATTATTTTAATCAAGTTCTAGGAAAATATCTTGGTGATAATGGGATAGTTCATCAAAGTTCATGTGTAGGAACACCTCAACAGTATAGGGTTGCAGAACGTAAAAACAGACATCTTTTAGAAGTCGTTAGGGCCTTGATGTTTATTAATAATGTACCTAAGAGTTTTTGGGGAGAAGCAGTTCTTACAACCTCATATGTTATTAATCGACTTCCATCTAGTGTTCTTCAATTCCAAACACCTCTTCAAATCCTTCTTAAGTATTATCCTCAAAATCGTTTATTTCAAAATTTACCTATTAGGATATTTGGTTGCACAGTTTTTGTTCATTCTTTAACAGAAATAAAATTGGATCCTCAGGCAACCAAGTGTATTTTCTTAGGGTATTCACCATGCCAAAAGGGATACAATTGTTATTGTCCAAAAACAAAGAAACTATTTATAACTATGGATGTCACTTTCTTGTAAGATACTCCTTTCTTTAAAAGTTCAATTTAGGGGGAGAATGTTGGTGAAATTAAACTTTTTGATTTTTCTATTGAGGATAATTGTGCTGGTGTAGAGAATTTTAACTCTAATACACTTGATATTTTTGCTATAGATGTTCCTGCTGACGGTTCAGCAGTTCTAGTTCCAAATACAAATGAAGTCCCAGAAAATCCAAGTCCAAATTTTGTAAATCCTGAGTCTAAATCTCTTATGCCACTAACTGACACAATTAATGCAGATGGGCAGATGCAGAAACATAATTCAGTACCTTTAACTGACACAATTAATGCAGATGGGCAAAAGCAAAAACATAATCCAGTGCCTTTGACATATTCTCGGAGAATAAAGAAGAATCAAGGAATTCAACCTGTTACTACCCAACAAAACTACCAAAATTCTGATCTAGATGTAAACCCACATTTAACACATCTGAATGAAGATCCCAGCAATTCTGAAAAATAAGAATTTCATCAAGATATGTTAGATCTACCGATTGCTCTTCGGAAAGGTACAAGAACTTGTACGCAATATCCAATGCAACATCACATGTCATTTGGAAATCTATCTCAGTCATACAGAGCATTCAGTTTGAAGATCTCAACTAAAAAAATTCTAATAAAATCTTTGAAGCTCTCAGAAGTCAAAAGTGGAAGTGTGCTATTTTGGAGGAGCTTAATGCTTTGAAGAAGAATGGTACATGGGAGATAGTAAAGTTGCCAAAGGGAAAGTATCCAGTAGGTTGCAAATGGGTTTTCAATATTAAGTACAAAGCTAATGGAAATATAGAGAGATATAAATTAAGGTTAGTTACCAAATGATTCATTTAAACCTTGGGCATAGATTATAACGAAACATTTGCACCGGTAGCTAAATTAAATAGTGTAACGCCCTTACCCTTACATAGCACTTTGCGGGCCCCAGAACCCCCTAAGAGGTGGCCCCTGTAGTGATGTGGCGTTCATGCCCGCAAAGCCTCACGGCCCACAAGCAGGATTTGTCCGCTTTGGCCCAAGACCTCACGGCTTATTTCCACGAAGTTCGCCTCTCCTATGGCTTGAACAGAGGACTTAGGTCTCCCGTGTGCAATGTGAGTACTAATTCTCCTACTAGAAGAATTGGTACTCACCTTGCACACAAGAGACCTAAGTCCTGTGTTCAAGTCGTGGGGGAAGCGAACTTTGTGGAAATAAGTCAGCTTGGACTGGGGCCACGAAGTCACAAAGCCGTGAGGCCTTGGGCCAAAGTGGACAAATCCTACTTATAGGCCGTGAGACTTTGCAAGCATAGACACCACATCACTACGGGGGCCACCTCTTAGGAGGGTTATGGGGCCCGCAAAGTGCCACGTAGGGGTGGAGGCATTACAAATAATATCAAAGTTTTTTTATCTGTTGCAGCAAATCTGGATTGGCCACTTTATCAAATGGATGTGAAAAATGTATTCTTGAATGGAGAATTGGTAGAAAAAGTTTATATGGAGCCTCCACCAGGATTTGAAACCGAAGTTAGTAAAGGAAATGTATGTTGGTTAAGGAAATCTCTTTATGGGATGAAACAGTCACCAAAAACTTAGTTTGATAGGTTCTCTGCATCATTGAAGAAATTTGGGTACACTCAGGGACAAACAGATCATATACTATTCTTCAATAATTCTTTAGATGGAAAGTTTACTATTCTTATAGTATATGTGGGCAATATTATTCTAACAGGTGACGATCTAGAAGGTCTCATTTCCTTAAAGAAGTTCTCAGCAAAGGAGTTTGAAATTAAGGATCTGGGACAACTTCGTTATTTTTTAAGAATGGAAATGGCAAGAAGCAAGAAGGGTAATATTATCTCTCAAAGAAAGTACACACTGGATTTACTTAAAGAAACAGGAATGCTAGGGTGTAAGCCATCTGAAACTTCAGTAGAGCCTAATGTGAAGATAGGAAAAGAAGGAGGAAGTTTAGTAGATAGGAAGAGATACCAAAGACTAGTGGGAAAGCTAATTTATTTATCCCACACAAGACCTTATATAGCTTTTGCAGTGAGCTTAGTCAGTCAATATATGCATAATCCATTCCAAATACATCTAGATGCAGTTTATAAAATTCTGAAATATTTGAAGTCCTCTTTAAGAAAATGTTTATTTTTTGGTAAGAGTGATAAGAGAAATGTGAAGGCTTATACTGATGCTGATTAGGCAAGATCAATTGATGATAGGAAATCCACATCTGGCTATTGTACATTTATATGGGGAAACTTAGCTACATGGAGAAGTAAAAAATAGAATGTTGTAGCAAGGAGTAGTGTAGAAGCAGAGCTAAGAGCTCTTGCACAAGGAACCTGTGAGATGATCTGGATCAAAAGACTGTTGGAAGAATTGAAGTTAACTTGTGTAAAGCCAATGAAAGTCTTTTGTGATAATAAAGCTGCTATCAACATTGCTCATAATCCTGTCCATCATTATCATACCAAGCATGTGGAAATAGATAAGCACTTTCTAAATGAAAAAATAGATTGTGGAGAAATCTATATGACTTTTATTCCTTCTAAGTTACAAGTGGCTGATTTGCTTACAAAAGGTGTTGGAAGACAAGGATTCACGGATTGTCTAAGCAAGCTGCGAATGTTAGACATCTTCCTACCAGCTTGAGGGGAAGTGTTGAACAGATGATATTAATTTGAGATAAGTTTGAATTCTTAAGAGATTAGGAGATTAATTTAAGATAAGAAGATTAGGTAGCTTATTTCAAAATTTTACTTTATAGGTATTATCTTTAAATATTCTTGTTTAGATCCTATTAGTTAGATTGAATTGTTTAAATTGTTCTGTTCCTACTTTTTAGGAACAAACTCATGTAAACACCTCTATTTAAATTCGAGGGATATTGAATAAAAATTGAATTAGTTTTCCTACCATTTTAAGATATATTAGTAGTAGTAATTCCTCTATTCTTGAATCTTATTAGATCATCTCTGTTGGCCTTAGGGGTTGGTGGTCTCTATTGTTTATCACTACCGATATTGCATCTGCAAAATATTTCTTTCGGCATATGTCAAGGCAAAATACTCTCACACAAGCTAGCAGGAACATCTCTCAACATTATGATCTGGTAAATTCTTTTCATCATCGATGTTTCTAAGCAAAGCCTAAAAAGAAATCATGAATAGGAGGCTGATAAATACCTACTTTCAGAGTATGTAATGTTATGTTATGTGTGTATTCATGTTTTGCATAATGCAAGTATAATTTTATCTGCCTATACAAAAGCATAGTAGAAAGAATAATTTGTAGGTGAGTTATGTTCCTCCTTCAAAGTATGTAGAAGCATTAAGTAGTCGAGGATGTTCTGATAAATAATGCTTAAGAAATACAAAAAATAGCAAGGGAAATAATGCTGAGAAAATTATGCAACAACCATCAATCTAGCTTCTCCAAACTGTTTTTTTCTCTGTTGGAAAAAGTACACATAGGTCACAATTTATGTTTTCCTTATTTTCTTTTAATTACCTATCAAGTTATAAAGAAATGATTCAAATGAGATGTTGATTTGTTTTTTCTTTTAACTAATTATTTATATTAAGAGGAAACTCATAACGCTTTTTCGGTTCTTGTTTCCAGAGCAATGAACTTTTCTCTTTGTTCTTGGATGAGTTGATGACATACTCATGCCCAGTATTTAAGGTTAGGATCTCATTCTTTCCTAATTTTACTTTAAAAAGAGAAGTGATCTTCTTTGGGGGTATACCATGGCCTTAATTAATTATATACTCATATTTCCAAGGAAAAGTATGTATTGATGCTTGCATCCCATTTGTTTATAGAACGAAGGTGAAGATTTGAAAGTAGCACAAATGAGAAAAGTTTCTCTTCTGATTGAGAAAGTGAATCCATTCAAATCTGTTAAATTTTATAAAATTAAATAAAAATAAAAATTCATGGGGTTAATACTACATGCCTTTTACTTCAACTTATCTAGGCAAGAGTTAGTAAGGGTAATGAAGTTCTTGAGATTGGATGTGGGTGGGGAACCTTAGTTATTGAACTGGTCAAACAAACTGAATGCAAATACACTGGCATAACCCTTTTCGAGGAGTAGTTGAGATATGCAAAAATGAAAGTGAAAGAAGCTGGCCTTCAAGTAACTATTTTGAGGAATGACATTAAAGTTTGTTAAGATTTTTGAGTTTTCTCTTTAATTAAAGTAGTTTAATTTTTTCTGTTATGTTTTTGTTTTATTTTCTCATTCCCAACTGAAGTTTTTTCTTTTTTTTTTCAAATATTTGGCATATCCCATATTTAAAGTTTTTCAGTTTAGATGTTATGTATTTAAGTTCTGTTTCTCTTCTTCATTTTAAGTCAATATAAAATAAAAGAGTGATACTCTATTTCTCTTCTTCTCATTTTTTCTCTTTGTTTAACATAACATTGAGACTTTAGTATTGACTTTAACAGTGGTATCAGAGCCTTAAATTTAAAGGGTTGTAGTTAGATTTAAAGGGCTGTGGTTTTGTTTGAGAGGAGAGAATTCCAATTTTATACGTTACAACATGTTTTTTAATTTTGGTGTTTCCACTCCCCCACAATTTAATGGTGAAAACTACCATTTTTGTGTTGTTAAAATGCAATTCTATCTCAAAGCACTTGGTCTTTAGGAATCTGTTTTGAATGATGCTGATCCTCCACCATTATAAGCAAATACAACCTTGAGTCAAATAAACAACACGAGGAGGAGAGGTCAAAGAAGCCCAAGGCTTTATCTTGTATTTATGCTGCTTTATCAAATCCTATTTTTGCTAGGATTATTGATTGTGACACGGCAAAAAAGGCTTAGGATAAATTAAATGAAGAGTTTGAAGGAAGCACAAGGGTGAAGGCTATCAAATTGATAACTTTCAAAAGAGAGTTTGAGATGTTGAAGATGAAGGATTCAGACACTGTGAAGGAGTACACTACCAAATTGATGACTATTGTCAACCAAATCAGATTAGCTGGTGAAGCTTTTCCATATCAAAGGGTTGTGGAAAAAATAATGGTTAGTGTCCTTGGCAGATTTGAGTCAAAGATTTCAGCCATAGAGGAGTCCTGTGACTTGACTACTCTCTCTATAACTGAGTTAATCAGCAAACTACAAGCCCAAGAGCAAAGGGATGCAATCCGTAATGAAAAGCATGTTGAAGGTGCCTTTAATGCCAAGTTCAAAAACAAGAAACCCATTGCCAGAGATAATAAAAAGGCAACTGAAGATCAAGGGAGCAAAGGAAAAGGAGAAGCATCAAGAAAGGGAAATTACAAGCCCAAGAGTAAAGGGATGCAATCTGTAATGAGGAGCATGTTAAAGGTGCCTTCGCACCAGTCGCTAAACTCGACATCATCAGACTCTTACTCGCTGTGGCAGCACAAAAGAATTGGAAGGTGTACCAGTTAGATGTCAAGTCAGCATTCTTGAATGGTTTTCTGCATGAGGAGATTTATGTCGAGCAACCGGAAGGCTATGTAAAGGAAGAAGAAGAAGAAGACAAGGTTTATCTTCTTAAAAAGGCACTTTACGATTTGAAGCAAGCTCCAAGAGCTTGGTACAACAGGATTGATGAACATTTGTGGAACTTGGGATTTACTAAAAGCTTATCTAAATCAACATTATATGTCAAGCACAATGAAGCTGATATTTTTATCATCTCACTACATGTGGATGATTTGCTCGTGACAAGAAACAAAACAAGTGTTGTGGAGAAGTTTAAGCAAGAAATGATGGAGGTTTTTGAGATGATAGATCTCGGATTAATGACATTCTTTCTTGGAATGGAAATTAAACAAAATGAATATGAAGTTTTCATTTGTCAGAAAAAATATGCTAAGGAGATTATGAAGAAGTTTAAACTCGAAGATTGCAAAGAAATGAACACTCTGTTGAACTAAAAGGAAAAGCTCTGTAAAGAAGGAACAAAGAAGATTGATAAGGCATATTTCAAAAGCCTGATTGGTTGCTTGATGTATCTCACAACAACTCGGCCTGACATTTTGAATACTGTAAGTATTTTGTCTCGGTTTATGCATTGTGCAAGTGAATGGCATCTCAAAACTGCAAAGAGGGTGCTAGATATATGAAAGGCACTTGTGATTTTGGCATTAAATTTACAAAGAGCAAAGAGTTCAAGCTGGTTGGTTTCTTAGATAGCGATTGGGAAGGTTCCATTGATGATATGAAAAGCACTTCGGGTTACTGTTTCACACTTGGTTTTGGTGTTTTCTCATAGAGCTCGAAAAAATAAGAAATTGTAGCTCAATCCACTGCTGAAGCATAATTTGTTGCTGCAACAGCCACTGTTAATCAAGCTTTGTGGTGAGGAAGATTTTAATTGATCTTAACCTAGAGTAGGTGGAAAGTACAAAGATTCTTGTTGACAACCAAGCTGCTATTGCAATCTCTCAAAATCTTATGTTTCACGGGAAAACTAAGCACTTTAATATTAAGTTATTCTTCTTAAGGGAAGTACAGAAAGATGAAGCCATTGTTCTTGTCTATTACAAAACAGAAGATTAGGTTGCAGATATTTTCACCAAGCCAATGCCGGTTAGCAAGTTCGAATTTCTGAAAACAAAACTTGGTGTCTGCAGCTCCTAAAGCAAGGAGGAGTGTTAGAAGATGTGTTTAAGACTGCTGATGTGGAGTCATAAATATTGCTTAGTTGAATGTTTCAAATTGTGGTTTTTGGTGTTTGTTATTTTTTTTTTTTTGTTGTTCATGTTGAGATCATGGCGTAATCTTAGGACCATGATTCTAGTGGCTAGTGAGTTGTTATTCAGCTTTAAATTGTAACATTTCTCGTGAAGAAATGTGTAGTTCTCTTTGCTTAAAATTAAGTTGTTGTCATTTTTCAATTGCTTTTGCCATACCTGTTTTTGTTTTCTTTCTTATTAAAATAACAACAGCGATATGCCACTAATTTTCAATGTAAGTGTAAGTGTGGATCTTTTCTATGCTCCATACCACTAGATAAGAATAGTGCTGCTATAATCAAAAACATTCAAATTATACCAAAATTACTAAGAATTCCCACATAATGCAGATTGTATTTTCACTTCCTGGAAACGTTTCTGCATTCAGCAATCCATACAAAGGCTTTCCTTCAGCATATTGATTCTGTTCTTTAAAGTGAGACCAAATATGTGCTCTTTCAAACCGGCCCAAATTGTTGCTGTACAATTTGTTTTTCGACGAATTGGAAGTACTTTCTTGGTTAATGATATTTGTTTTTTGACAGCAAAAAGCCCCCGAGAAAAGCATCAGATTAAGAAGGGTAAATACATTTCATCTTTAAAATTTCTTGAAACCATTTTCAGTGCCTGGCCAGACAGAACTGTTAGCTTACATATTTATGATTTATGGAAAGAAATATTAACGTTGAATACTGAATGCTGATGAACATAGTTATCACTGGCATTCAGCAATACATTGTCTATCTGCTATTGTCTGTACCTCTTTTGACTTGGACACTTTGCTCATTGTTCAAAGATTGAACATCATAGTCACCAAAAGTTCGCCTGATATTTCTTCACTACCTACTACAAGATCATTATTTTGATGGTTTTCATGTCTACAATGATGCATTAATTCTTTGATACATTAATTCAATCGAAAGTCTCCTTAAATATGCTCTTAAGATACACGTCATCATGCAATCTTAGATTAATTAAATCATATTTCTCATTGCATCAGGATCACAAATTTGTCTTGAAGCATGAAAGATGAATGATAAGCAAATTCATACGACACCAGCTTCCACTTCGATGCAACATGCAACAAAACTCACCCAATAGGCATTAAAAGAAGTTTATTTCACTTAATTTCTTAAAACCTTGAGTTTTCTGTGAAATTTCCTCATCCTAAACCAAAAACAATATTAATTACTTAAGAAAAATATTTGACTCTCAGCAAACACCAATATCAAAGGATGCAAATTCATATTTCCTTCGTCGACTAAGTGTCGCCGACATTGGTAGGTGCAGTCAGCCAGCATTCTACCTGATGGTGGGAACAGCCGAATAGATATATGTTATAATGGAAGATACGGGTCGTTCAATTGCCTACCTCATTTTCAGAAGTCTAATGTCAAGATAAAAAAGAAGTCACTTGTTCATTTTCGACCATCCATTTTCACTAGGAAGAAAAGATGTATTTGGAAATGTTTTTGGTGCCATTAAAAACACTTCCAAACAATAAATAAGTTCTTTTCTGAAAATATTTTCAAAAAGCTTAACAAAAATAATTTGAACTCAAAATTGTTTTCTTTCAGAAGACATAGGAATTGAAGATACACGTTGTTGAATAGCATCCGTCAGAACATTATAATCTTCTATGTTTCTCTGGACCGTCGAGTTTTACTACTACTTATGTCATATTTTCCCGAATCAAACGGTCATGACCATCTGATCAAACGCCTAACAATCCATCAAAAGCTGGCATATCATGGGGGTCACATCAAGGAAACCAACCACTAAAATCCTAGATCAAGATTTTCCCACAACAAAACGGGGACCATAAGTATCACAAACTAGTACAAATAAACACTACGTGTTCGGTTCCAAAAAACAATGAACTAAAATTCAAGCCACCAGATTCTGTGGCTGTTATCACTTCTTACAACTCTCTTCCTCGCTATCTTCCAATAAAAACCAGAGGCTCCCATATTTCGCAACAAAAATATCCTCTCATTTCAGCAACAAAAACACAGAAAACACAGCCCACTCTCACAAGCTCTACGCAACAGCAACAGAAACAAATCCTCTTAAAACTTCACTGAAAGCTCTAGTTTTTGTGTGTTTCAATGGCAGCTTCGATATGTGCAACTGGGTTTAAGGGAGGTTTAGGTACTTCGTTTCATGGAAGCTGGGGAAATTCGTTTGCTGGAGAAGATTATCCGATGTTGGTTAAGACAGTGCCGAATGTTAGAGTTGGGAAAGCGATCAGATTACAGCCGATGATGAAGAATGTTAACGAAGGGAAAGGTTTATTTGCGCCAATTGTTGTTGTCACTCGTAACATCATCGGCAAGAAGAGGTTTAACCAGATTAGAGGCAAAGCAATTGCCTTGCATTCACAGGTATCACATATTATATTTTCAATATGAAATTTGATGCTCTATTTTTAGCTTTTTATTATATGCTCTATCTTAAGAACATGTTGGTTTGTGACTGTTGTTTGGTTAAATTGATGTTTGGATCCGAATGCTGATTTTTAAGAATGTCCCAACTATATACATGTCAATGCATCCCAGTAATAATTTCCATCAATTTTTCTTCCTTCAATGTTCACCACTCATTTCTCTTTAAAATCTTTTTTGTTTTTGTTTTTTTTTTCCTTTTCTGAAATATGGAATATCTAAAGCAATTTTATGCAATTGCTAATTTGTTATAACATTCATTTTCCACAGGTAATTACTGAATTCTGCAAAGCAATAGGAGCTGATGCAAAACAAAGGCAAGGACTCATCCGTTTAGCTAAGAAAAATGGAGAAAGACTTGGGTTTCTTGCATGATAAAAAGAGTAGTTATTTTCTGCTCTCATCACCATGAGATGAGATGTTTAAATTCATAGTTCTTTCAAGAGCTTTCTAATGTAAACATACTTTTTCCATCTGGGTTTCACCCTGAAATACAATGTAACCTCAACCCTTCCTCTTCTGCACTTAAATCATTCTTCACCTCAGCCGTAGTTCTTCCAGCTAATAAAATTCTATAAGAAATCACATTTTCCTGGGTAAAGTGAAAATGAGCTGCCTTGGAAAGCTGTCCATCCAAACAGATTTTAAGGTGAATTACTTCCAATTACAACGCTATAGGAGCTGAACATCCTCAGGAAATTTTCATAAAGCAACTTCTCTATCATAACTAATATCACATTCAGACACCAACACTATAAGAGCGATTCAATTTGGAGCAAAACAGAAGAACAAATTGACGGGAGCGAATAAAAAAAAATTCTTAATGTCTCGCACATGAAAACAAGGGAAGTTCATGTGTTACATCTCAAAAAGCATATAGCAAAACATTTCAATATCTAATGTTTTTAGAAGATAGAGTACAAAGAATACAGTAACAGATTCAATAATTTTAGCCCCGGCTTGGCAACTACAAGTAAAGGCATCTACAACAAAATGGTCGCTTCGAGTTCAAACATTGTATCGACTTTGCACTGATCTTTCCCTTCTAGAATCATCCTGCAATTACGGAAGCAATGCGAGATCCAGCAAAATAAGGATTCAAAATCAGGAAAAGGAGAAAAGAAAATGAAAAGAAATTTTACGTGGAAGCTGTAAGTAATCCTATCAGTGACATCAACGAGCTCCTTCCACTTCTTCCCAATGCCCATCTACACCAGGTTCCAAATAACAGTAATCAAGAAATGATGCAAGCATTTCACAAAGATTCAATCTATAGTCAACAGCGACATTCTGAAGAAAGTCATAAAATATGTCATCTGGAATAGCCATTCTAGGGACACCAAGCCATAATATATGCGCATTATAACTCACTAAACACAGTGAAAAACTGTAAACACCTTCAAAAGAAGAGGTATAGCGTATATCACACCCATAGGCAACCACCCTTTCTTGGCACTAGAACCATATCACAAGGAACACAAAAAACAAGTCCCCTAACACCCACAGTGTCTCCAAATCAAACGAGAAAATACATCAATTACACGTCTTATTTGCATTCATCATAGATAACACCTGTAATACTTAAAAGTTGGAAAACCATTTACCTACAACATATTACATAATTCTATTGAATATTTTCTTTGTAATTTGAGTATTTCAGTTAACAAAAACAACAAAATCATTTGTGGCTTCAAATGTGAGGCAACTTTCTAGTATATTATTTAAAAACATTGGTCGGGTAGTTGCCAACTGCCTGCACCTACAAAAATAATATGGTGAGTGGAAAGAATAAGAAAAAGGGAAAAGGACAAGGGTTATGGCTGGGATTATAAGCCATATTCCAGCAATCCCTTAAACCAAACAGAGATCACAAAGCCACCCAAGCATCAGAATCCGAAAGGACATGAGATTTCAGTACAAGGCATGCACCATAGTCATCGAAAATATTTACAAGCTCACAAGCATGTCAAAGAGCCTACTTGTACCCAGAGATATAAAACTGCACCATCAGAAAAGATGATCTTTGCTTCCGAAAAAACTAGGTAGGACACCAATAAATATATACTGAATTATATAAAGGGTCATCTAGGCAATATACTGCAAAAGATAACCAGTATATATTAAAATTTCAATTAATGTCCTAAAGACTCCCCCAGTGCAGTAGATTAATAAACTAAATTGAAGATCAGAACTGACAACAAGTAATTCATGCTGTCAAGGACTAGTATATGAGTTACGCATCCACATAACTCAAGGGATGGCATTTCCCAGGCCAGATGTTGGTAAGGGAGTATCCATGCCTGGCCTGGACCTGTCATCCTATGTACATGCCTGCCTATATACCCAGTCCACTGCAACCCTCCAGCTTGGGATTGTCTGATCAGGCCAGCCTGGGTGCAGACCGTTAGTGAACCAAATTCAAATGGTGCATAAAATTAAAAGTATCAATATAGAAAGAACTCATACCAGGGCAGCCTCATTTGCTGCTGTTTTGGTCCACAAGGCAAGTTTGTCCTGCCTCAGGCGTACACTGGCAACAACACCACAAATCTCATCTGCCTCATCAAATTGCTCTCCAATCAAAGCCATCAACTGCACAACAAATACCAACTGAGCTGATTACCAAAATGCCAATAGATACTACCATAACCAAGCGCAGCCACCTGCATGTTTCAAATCAAAATTTCTACAAACAGGAAATAACCCAGCAGGTAAGAACTTTACAGTTTCAAGCCACATGATATCAAGGTCAGCCTTTCTGTTGCTGGTGACAGACCACTTTCCTCTATTTGCACACTCAGGATCTTCCCACTTTGGTTCAATTCCAGCTTTGAACAAATGGAAATCAGCATTCGTCGGCAACATGCTAGGCTTGACTATCTGATCATACAAACTGAAAAAAAGAAAAAATCTATAAAAATAAAATAAAAATAAAAAAAATAAAAAAACAAGAATCTATAACTAGATAAAACATTACAATAAAACAAACTGGACTTCTTTTCCTTTTGAAAATAATAAAAGCTGTGATATTATGGAAACCAGTTGCGGTTATTAAAGTAATACAACAAATGTGATGGTATAAGTTGGATCAAACAAAAACGTGAAGCCACAACTTTAATCGTTATTATTGTTTGAGATCTCACAACACAAGGTTCTCCAGGATTAAAAAACTTGTATTATTTTCATCAACCCAACCGTAGAATCAAGAAACTAGCCTTAAACAATACCAAATCAACAAAACCGACACAACACCCAAAAAAATAATAATAACAACAAGATCATTAAACTCCATTATACCGACCCAAACCCTTTTCAATATTTAAATCAATATGTCCAAAAGAAAATATAAAACGAGCCAGAAAAACAAAAAAAAAATCAAAACTTTACAATTATTCATTAGAAATTAACACATAAAAAGAAATAAAAACAGAAACCCAAAAAAATAACGTATCCATAGGGAGAGAGGAAGATGCGTTAGTATTGGTACCACCAAAATTCTTCGACGGTTTCGAAGGTGTAGACGTTGCGAAGAGAGGTGCCCCAAGCAGCGCCTTGTTTGGAATTGGATTGGTTGTCGAACCAAAAAGTCCATTTTCTCTCAAGCTTGTGCGGCTGGGGCTGGGGCTGGGCTGAGTGTCTGCCCCAACCGGTGCCGGTGCCACTGTCGCGCTCGCCTCACTTGTTGCCTATCTGTCTCTCTTTTCTTTCTAATTTTCTGTAGTCGGCGACGCCGATAAAAAGGGGTTTCTATGTTGAGTTGAATATGGAGATTTTGGGCATTCCTTCGCCGACCCACTTGTATTCTTTGAAGCCCAGTGGGATATGGACTCCTAAAGCCCATCTTGTTTTCAAGTGTCTAAAAAAATCGTATTAACAGTTATAAATGACAAAATAAAAACATCTTATTCAATATTAATTGTAGAACAGAAACGGACGCTTATGCCTTGAATTGAAAGTGTCAAAAGGTTTCCATCAACTCTCTTCAACGAAGCTTAAGCAACTCTGCTTGCAATCTAACAGTTCAGATTTTCCATATCTTCATAGTCTTTTCTCTCCCAACTCATTTAACATCATCTTCACAAAACCAAAACCAAAACCTACAACATCAAAAACAACAACAAAATGGCATCACTGGCAACAAATTTCACAGCCTTCCTCTTCCTTTTCCCAGTAGGTCTACGCCGTCTCGTTTGTTCATCTTCTCTTTACCTGAAAAACCCTTCTCTTTACAGATCAAAGCCATGGTTTTTCTCTGACCATAAGGTTAAAAATCTTGATCTTTATTTCCTCATTATATCTCTACCCATTGCCTCTTTTAGCGAGTTCTTCTTTTTCTTGACGTTTTCAGGTCACCCCACTTATAAATACTCCTTCTTTATGCAATCAGCCTCACTTTTTCTCTTCTGGGTCCTCATTCTGGTCGTTGTTTTTCGTGAAAGTTATGATTCTTTCCTTGTTAACGAGAGTTTGGTGTATATTTTTGCGTCCGCTTCGTTTCTTGTTGAATATTCAGTGATTGGCAAAGGAATTGTAGGTCTTGGAGGGGTGGTTTATGAACTTTTAGGTGATTTGACTCTTGTTTGTGCTAGTGCTTGCTTGGTTTTGTCAATTAGGCCGACTGCTTTTTTTGCTGAGTTTTTCTTGTCTTGCGGTTTGATTTTTAAAGGGATTTGGTTGTTGCAAGCTGGGTTTTCTTTGTACACGGATACATTTGCATTTGAAGGGTGTCATAAGATTTCTTTATCCACAGCTAAAGGAAATGTTGATGTTAAGTGTGATCTCGAGGAGGATGGTTTTAGGGGGGAGGCATTGATCAATCTGTTGTTTGTTGCAAATGCATTTGGAGTATTTATTGGGAGCTTTGTGTTGTTTGCCTTGTTGTCTAGTTATAGGAATTTGAGGTGTGGTGAGGCAAGCGGCCCATTGCTAGCACAGCTTGAATCTGATAGCATGTCGATGCGCCCTATTCCTGAATTTGAGCTGGAATGATGTGTATGCAAATTTTCTTCCTCTTTTTCTTTTCAGTGAGTTTGTACAAAGAATTGATTTAATGAAAATTACTTGTTTGTTCTTTCTCCATGAATAGGCAGTTTTTGGCATTGTCTTCTAATGATCAAATATTTATGCAATGATTGATGCTTATTGTTCACTATAATTAGAATTACTGACTAATTTTGGTCATATAAATGTTGCTTTAGAACTATTTGAGGTGGACTGAGTTGCTTAATAAAAGTCTATAGATTTTTTTTTTGAAGTGTTTGTGTGCGTATGTAC
This sequence comes from Cedrela odorata, assembly GCA_035584115.1. Lineage (NCBI taxonomy): Eukaryota > Viridiplantae > Streptophyta > Magnoliopsida > Sapindales > Meliaceae > Cedrela > Cedrela odorata. Next base: position 8,578,475 of record JAXCLQ010000007.1, read on the forward strand.
ACGTGAGAATGATATAAAGATGGTGTTAAAATGAACAATCTCAAAGCTCCTTGGATAACAGTGCTGCAGTCTTGACTGTTTTATCGAAGAACAAACACCCAGCAACCATCATGCCCAGCTTTTCTGCTTTCTCTAAAATGTGATTGATGCTGTTATTTCATTGACCAAGAGAAGAAGGTCATGTTACTGTGAATTTTTATGTAATCTTAGGTCTTGCAAATTCTGATGTGCAACACTACGGATGTGTGTACTACTGAACAAGTAGATAAAAAAAAATTCCTTTATGAGTCATCCATTGGTTTAGTGGCTTGAGAAGAAAAAGAAAATGAAGTCAAGTATGTAGCTCAAAAAAAGAAAAAGAAAATCAACAAAGATCTCTGAAAAGTTCTGAGTACCCAAAAGGCGCTTGCCATGTTGATGCTAGTGTGTTTCTGAATCTTTGACACGAATGGTCACCAACTGGTGACTGTAAGTTGATTTGGGACTTTCGTGAATATCAATTGCTTAAGTAGAGCTTTGGAGTAACAGAATAGTTGAAGCAGAAGATCAACACATCTTAAAATTCAAACTGATATTTTTGTTTTATGTGGATTTAAATTGCTTCAAAATTTCATCATTTTTTTAGTTTAGTTTTATTAAGTTTAGTGTATCTAAGAAGAAGAGCAGTAAAACCAAGAATCATTAATGGCTACATCTCATTTGCTGGGCAGAGAATATATTGCTTATTCGTATTATAATGTTGGTAGGAGTTGATCTGTTTTATTCAAAATGATTTTAATTTTTAAGTTATGTATCTTGAGTAGAATTCCCTTTTTAAGTTGTCAGCATCTGCATGGATACTGACACTCCATATTCCCCATTTCTGCTCTTCTGGCTTGTTCACTTCAGAGAAAGAAGAGAGAAGCAGAACAAGACACGCACTACAGCTGACCAGTCTTAATCTCTCATGAGAGTTCATAGGGAGGGTTATGAGTTCAACCCTTTTCTTCATTGCCTTGTCTTTTTTATTAGTGCGTAAGATAGATATGAAAACCTCATCTTATTGGTTTATTCTTTGTTTCTTGGCTCAACCTATCACTGCAAGGTTCTTACACGAAGGAAATATTATTGCGAAGACAAAACAAGGTAATTTTGAAGCCTAAAATGTCCTTAGATTTCCCCTCCAGTAAGAATGTGTCATTGAGAGCATATTTAAATATCTTGAAATAGAGACAGCTTTTAGAGTAATATATAGCTGCAAACCTTTGGGGAAATCGGAGTTCCTGAATAAGATTGTTATCCCTTGAGAAGCCAGTGGCAAGTAGTGTTTTTGTTGTTTGGTGTTGGTTGTGAGGTAAATATTTTTATACTAGATAGTTGGAAGCCAGTAATCAGATGGTAACTTGCACCATTTGTTGTCTCATTGACTGCCAATTCATGGCTCCATTGCCTAACAAGACAATTGTTGACGCATGTCTATAGATAAATCAGCTTACCTACATGTAGGTTGTTATTTATCAAAAAGAGGGGGTTGTTTTCCCCTATAGTTTGAGAACAGATTAGGGCCTCCATTCAGGAGGCTGGAAAATGAGAATCTAAAACTGAAAGCATGGCTGAGGAGGTGATGTCCCTCTACTTTCTCAAGTCTGCCAACGGTGACTTCTGTAGTTCCAGTTTTACATACACAGGTAGAATTTGAAATATTTGTACTTTTTTTCCCTTTCTAAACAGTCCTAAGAAGCGAGGGAAAGGCGAGGGGTTCTGGTCTGAGATTTCCAGAAATTTACTGGTTTGGATAAGAACTCTGGTATGTTTCTCTAGCATTTCATATAATTTTAGTATGTACTTGTGATTTAGTTTTATGAAGTTCCACATATTCTGAAATGCTTATAGAAACACAAGCAACTAGATCAGCTAAATTTTCTTTTCCCCATTTTGAATTGATAATTGTTCTTGTCATATTTAATATGATGGGCTTGATGGCTCTTATTGTTGTATGTCATTGTTGTTTATATGAAATGACTGTATGAGTGACAAATGTTTATGATGCAATTTTTATAAATTTATACCATTAAGTAATTACTTGACCAAAACACTTGAGTTGATAGTTTAGGGTCCAACAATAATATTTGAGCTCTAACATAAACATTAGTACAATCTGGGATATTCTGTTGTCGTGAAGGCCAATGTGTCTAATTTTGTTTATATCTGTCCAACAAAATGACAGTTTGTGAGATTAATGGTGCATTTTGTAGTGCTTTTGACATCTGCAAATCCCTTATATATCACCAAAAGTACATTTTGTGTTATTCGATAGTGTTTACATTAACAAAGTCAAAGAGTGACAAAAGTTTATATATGCCACCTATTACATTGTCCTAAATGCGAATATGGTACAGATAAAATAGAGCTTCCTTTAATCCAATTTGGTATATCCCGTTGAAGAAGAGAACTTTGGGATTGTCAACCATCTTTGACGGAAACGCCTAAATCCATGAATTCTGATTCGAAAACGGAGTTTCTTTATCTTCCTGGTAAAATCACCACATTTCCGTTTGAACATTTTAGATTTTGGTAATGTGACTAATTTTCCCAAACACATGCATCGGGCATTCCCTGGAAGACAATAATATTGTAGTTATAACCAAAATCTAAAGCAAAAGAGTTTTTGTCTTTCTTCTACTATGATTTTGTTGCACAGCTGATGATAAGAATGAAAAATAAAGATCACTTCAGTTTCCAAGTTTTATTTTTCAATAAGTACCACTGTTATCTTAGACAGCATGGTCTGAGTGATGGATTTGCATCCATCAAAATCCAAAGACGCCGGTCCTTGGACTTCTTGATTTTATGTAGTCATTCGGCTATGAGGGAAAAAAGAACAAAAATCTTACCTTTCTTTAAATTCAACCAGCGTTCTCAAGATTTTAGTGTATTTCGTGTTTTCCTGATACTCTTGAGTTATGTAAATGAATATTCTAATTAATTGTACTTGTTCTATTTAACTACTTCAGCCCCTTCTGACAAAATGCCTAGTTTTGCCGTGGATAAACTGGAGCATACCTTGAACCTTTTCAGTATTTTCATGTTCTTCTAAGTTTGGCTTCTGCAGAATCTGCAAATTGAGTAGAAGAAATTAGTGCTTCCATGTGGTTTCATCCTACCTGCATTGTTGAGACCTAGAAGTGGTTTCATTGGAATTTTCTTCTTTCTACAATTTTGATGTACTAGGTTTACTCTCAAAGTAGTTTTAATATGAGAAGAAATAAAAGGGAAAACTATGGTTTTTAGTTTCTTGAATATAACTATTTGTACATAGAACCTGATACTTTGGTTTTTAAGGATTCAGTACCTCAACCAAACTTTCCAGACGCTTTCTCATCCTTCTCTGTATGAAACCTTTCGTGCACTATTCAGATAATCATGTCAGCCATAAATATAAGAAGGCCATTGCTTATAGTTAAGGAAACAACAAAAAGAAGTTCTCCCGGTAGCAGAACTAGGAAAACAATCAGAAATGTTACCTTAACGTGGTATTTCACATAGGCATAGAAGTTTAGTAGACTCCATACAGTCTTGTCTAGTCTTTTACCTTCAATGTGACGTTGGTAAATGTCTGTAAATATCATGCAAATCTGTCTTAGTGGCAGTTTATTTAATCTTCTTTTGGTGCAAGGAAAACCAACCTTGGAGACAAAATGGAAGAAAAAGTACGCAGTTATACATTTCTATTTTTGGCTGAATTGTTATTTCCATTTCAAAGACTCTTTATCGTTTAACTAGAGATTACATTTTATCAATAGCTATATTGTTTTATTTCATTTATTCATTTATTTTCGTGTAAGATTCAAAAGGTTGGAAAAAAACATAATACCGAAGGTGACAAATCCTCCATTTGTGCTCAAATCTTCAAAAGGTTCCCCCCTTAATTCTGGCGGAGGAATTGGTGCCCAGCAACATGGAGGTACTTTAGCCCATTTTTTTGAACTTCCCACGTCCATAAGCTCCTGTCACATGTTAATTAAGTCCTTTTTAATAGTGAAAAGATTTTGATTTCAGTGCCACAGATTATTAAAAAAATCAAATTATTACAAACCTGAAAGAAAGCTGTAGCAATGCTCACATCCGAATGTTCTTTGAAACGCATTGGGAATACTGCAGTGATTTTTTGTGGCTTTCGTCCAAAGATAAACGAAAATACATAGTGATAGTTCTACATCAGGATCTGATATGCGAAGAGTAATGTACTATATTTGATCAAAAATGCGAATAGGATGGTTTAGCTGCTGTTTTGTGGAAATTTTCTGAACAAAGGAAGTTTAAAATAAACTGAAAAAATTTAAGTCATTTAAACTTTTGAAATACCTTAAATTTGGAAAGAATCATCTAATTACATCAAATGCCAATAGTGGCCACATTTTGAGAAATGCCAAGTGTAAAGCAATTTTAATGTTTCTACCTTATATGTTATCAACAACTGTAAGTTTTTGGCAGATGGAGTGAATAAGGTATGCTGCATAAAGTTGGAAGATTTATAACAATCTCGTTGGAAATTTATTTCAAAATCGACTTTTGAATTTCTAAATAACTTCAAAAGCTGATTTTGAAATAACTAAATATTGAAGTGTCTTAAGGAAAATTGAGGTTTGTTATATAATTCTTTGAAATGTTGCTTACTGAAATTGAAGTTTCTCCATTGGTATTCTTCTCACTGTTGCATTGAAGTTACAAGTTTAGACATGGAGCTTACCTGTTTGATGACATAGAAAGGTTCTCTAGGATGATAGACTAGTTTGATTGGTTTATTTATCCCTTGAAATGTGCCCTCAGACTTGACATTCCACAACATTTCTTTCAGCTGAGAACTTAATATTGTTGCTTGGACTGTGGAAATTCCTGTGATTACCTTCATAGAGTCTGGAAGAAGAAAAACAGCATCAATCTGGTTATAGATATCAAGAAGTATGGAAATATCATTGATTTATGAGAACCTTTATGTTGCATCTTCTAATAAGTATATTTGCTTTATTTTCATTAATTGTAAATTAGAAGTTAGTCACACAAGATCATTTTGTTAAAGTATATGCTTCAAGATTATGAATATCACACAGGTATAAATTTTGTATAAATTCCTTAATGCAATTACTGCTAAGTTCTTTTTGGTTCCTGTTTCATGTCTATGTCTAACAAAAACCATATACTAGAATAGTCTTTTTATCACATAGATCAGAAATTTTAACTGAAAAGTATGCAAAACAAATGTGATTATTAAAATAATTCTATGGCATTTAGTCGGTGGTATTGAATTTATTCATAGACCTCGAGATAATGATAATGGCATAAGTGGGGAAACTATTACTAGAAGTGGAAGGACATGTACGCTGGTGCTCTGATTGTTCACTTGATTCAAATGGTAGGTTCGCTCTGTTTCCTGTGTTAAAAGATTTCATTTTGCCACTGTTGTATTCCATTTGGTGTAAGCCTTCAATTAGAATGTAATCATATTCTCTCTCTCTCTCTCTCTGTTAGGAGTCCTACATTGTGAAACAGCAACTAACTGTTGCTTTACAAATTTTCTATTCTTTTCCTCCGTTTTCCTGGCATTGAAATTTAACTTTTGACATCCAATTCTCAATTGCTATCATATCAAAAAAGAATAAAGCTTTTCCTTGATTCAAAACAAATAGTTATATATCATTGAGATGCAATGAAAGATGAACAAACCTTTACCACTTGGAATCTTAGATAAGTTGATTCTTAGAGTAAGCTGGTATCCCTCTTTAGAAGGTTGAACAATCTCCAGAACATCAGATGAAATTCCCTTTATCATCTCCATGGTGTAATTTGAAAGTCCATATGATAGCAAGTCTCCTTGAGACAGTAGTGGAGTTGATATTGACAAGTAGGCAAGCTGTGGATCTGATACTGTAGACTGTTCAAAGTTTGAGCCAATCATTAGAGTAAGTCTGAAATCATTTGTTGGAAGTCTACATATTTTCCAGGTCATCACACTATATATACGCACATGCAAGTAGCATTTAATCCTATTGAGATTCAGCTTTTCTCCTAGGTAAACTGGTTCTAATAGCTTCCTGTATTCTTGCTAAAGATATCCTTCAACAATTTTTCCTACTTATTCTGAGCATTTGCTTTTTGTTTGGTACAAACAAATTAACTCGACTTGTGCATATCACAATTTGTAAACATGGACTATTTGCTTGATTGATAACATGAATTTTATATGATATTTGAAACTCATGCATCGAGATTACTGAAAGTTTACCTGTATATGGTATTCCACAGACCCAAATTCATGCAAGTGATGATCAATCTCTATTTTGTCAGCACTGTCATGAAAGGATCAATGCTAATCATCAGAATAGGTTTTCAATCGCCGACACTAAACTGCTTATTAAGTGATCAATAATATACTCTTATTATATGCATAGTTTACTTTCAAACTGAGATCACACGTCCATTAACAAGTTTGATTTGTAGGACTACAGGTATAGCTTGTATGCTGCATTTGTGCTGTTAAATGATATGATGTCAAAGAAAGGTATGCATATAGTCAGATGTTGTTCTTTGGTTGTGTTTTCACTCTCAAAATTGTGGAAACAAATGTGTTCATTGCCTTTGTAATGGGATCAGTGTTATTACCAAATACGCTAAAAATATTATTAAGCTTTGTCCACCAACAAAATTATTGCAGAACACATCATTATTTTGTCTACCTAGAAATCAGATCTTCCTGTGTACTAGAGCCTTTGTGGTGGTCATTTATGAGGAACAACACTATCGTCAGCTACCCCATTTGGTTGTTTACAACTTCCTACTTCCTAAAGTATTCTTTAATGATTTCTAGTTGACATTTTTCTGAGGCTGTATCTACTGATTTAAATATATTGATTTCTCTGATGATAAGGTGAATGGAAGAATATCCAGCCAAATAAAGAAAAACCAAAGTAGGGAATCCTGACTTGGGTTTCTGTATCTATCAATCAACGGCTTATGCTAAAGAGGATTAGGATTGTCATTTTTAGAGTTATGCCAAAGTTTAAATATTTTTTATTTACTTCTTTACGTTTTGTTTCAGGTATCAACCATACTTCTGTCTAAACTGAACTCCTCATCACCATGCTTGGAGTGTCGAGCTGAAATATTCTGACGGGAAAACATTTTCTTTTCCAATAAAAGAAAGTATAACAATGAATGCATGCTGGCAGAAGAAAATCCCAGAAAGCGTGGAATTTGATTGTTTCAAATTCATCTGGTTGTAAAAGCAAATGGAAATGAAAGTTGGATTTTCCATAGACAAATTAACTTGTGCTTACCTATACAATTTGAGCAGGATCTTCTTCAGAGATGGAGAGGCTCTTTCAAAACATGCCATCCTGAACTCTCATATGGGTCGGAATGAACTCAAAACAGTGAGTGTTGCACTTGAAAAAAACTGGTGATGATACGAAGTTTTTAAGTGAAATTCTTGTTGCAATCATTTCTAGTCTACCTACCTTTGCTTTGAAGCAATTACCAACAGCTGCTTTGTAACTGACTTGTTTGCAAACTACTCAAAATTGATCACTTGTCCACATCCAAATCTTAAATTTTGTTCTTATCCCATTGTGAAGAACAAGTTTTACTTTGAGCCTTGCAGTTGCTCTTTCCAAGTTCAATTGAATTTATGTGTCACTTTTTATTCTGTCAAGCAAACAATGCATTTGGTATCACTCTCACCTTAGATCTAATCCGAATCCAAGATTTCATGTGAACTGAATTCAATTATTATATATTTTTTGTACCCACATTAAAAGATTTTCTCATCTAAACTAATTAGTAATTTAATAATAATAATTAACCATTAAATAAAAATAATTAGTTTCCCATCATTGACTTTGTGATAATTTTATTTTTCTCTAATTATCCAAGGTCTAGTGTAATTCTGCCAAGCGCAATCTCAACTTTTTTCAAAAAATCTAACCGGTAACACCAAATGATTGTCCTATCGCCTCCACAAACTGCCAGCTCATCAAAAAATCATATCTTAGCCCTCATTACACCACCAGACCAATCAGAATCTACCAACTCAACGTAACGACATTAACTAACCGTACACCAGCTAGCTCTACCGGCAGCCCACGGATCTACTTCCCAATCAATCCTGACCGTTGATCTCGATAATCACAACTATCGTTTATAAAAATCAGAAGAATTCAGTTCTCCTTCGATCATCTAAACTGAACGCACTTCACCATTTGCCAATTCCTCAACAACAATTTATATCTGCATTTCGCGATTCTTTGCCGTTGTAAATCTAATAATACTTGCTTTTTCTTAGTACTTCGGGAAAATTTTCTCTTTTTTTCCTTCGTTTTCTCGGAAAACTTTTTTTTTTTTAAAAGTTTATATTTTAATTAGTTAGTCACCATCTTTGTTACAGTGATCTATACTTTTTTATTTGTTATTCTCCCTTCATGGCTGAATTGCAATTTTGAAGTTTGATCTTGTCAACAATGAGCGTTGACCTTGTTGGTGTATTAGTATTAACTCACTTTACAGTTAATTTTATATCAGAATTTTGATTTTTTTTTTTTTTTTTTTTTTGGAGTCTGGGTTTGTGAATTCTTGGTTTTCTGTCCTCTGGGCAAATGGAATTTTCAAAAATTATCTAGTGTCTTCTTATTTCAGTTCATTAATCATTAGTGATATTTGAATTGCTTTCTTCGGAGTTGATCGATAGATTAAGGTCTTTAGTGATGTGGGTTGGTGAGAAAATTTGAACTTTAGGGGTAGGGTTTATGAATCTGTGATTTGAAGTGAACTGGTAAATGGGATTTTTGTTAAATGAGAAAAGTCCCTGTATTTTCTACTAATTATTAATATTTCAATCAGTTTTCTTCAAAGTTGATTGATTGATACTTTGAGGTCGAGAGTTTGCTGTTTCATATAAGTTGCGTGTGATTGTCTATGGAGACAGTTCTTGTAGATGCTAAGGATGTTAATGGGTGCAAAAAAATTCCTTTAGTTACTAGAGACTCTGAAAAGGTTGATAATCATACTGATGCGGAGGAGTATGGTGAGTCAAAGTCTTTGTTGCCTCCTAGGAGAGGTGGAATGTCTAGGAAATCTGATAAAACACGGCGAAAAGTGCAGTGGAAGGATAAGAATGGGAACAAGCTTGCGGAGGTGTTAGAATTCGAACCGAGGTAATGTTTATTGAATTTTTCTGGTTATGTAAGTATGGTCGTGGTTGAGGTTTGAGAACTTTGATGTTTAGTTTTCTTTACCCTCCTATGTCATTGAGAATATTTTGGTTTTGTTTATCATGTTATGTGATCTGGTGTTTTGGTTTTGTTTATGTTTTTCTTTCATTTGGATAACTTGTTTGAGTACTGAGTTTCTAGTTTGAAACTTACTGTGTGTAGTGCATTAGGTATCCTGAATCTAGCTAAATAAATTCTTAAAAAATGAACAAGAGGGTGAAAATTAAGACGTAGCAGGGTCAAGTTTGAGATGAAATCGTTGTAATTTATTGAGAAGTCATTTCTTTGAATTAGTGGTTGTCAAGGTTGCTTTAACTTTAGCAGTGCTATTTTGTGAGAAATGGCTGTAGAGAACCACTTGCTTTTTTATCATGATAAATTTTCAACTGCAACTTACTAATCAATATCCAACTGGTGATTTGGTTAAAGTGAGGGTAGTTGTGACATGAGCTGAGCTTGACCCATTTGAGTTGATGAGGTGTTCTTGCTTTCTGGCCTTTCCTGTTAACAGAAATATCAAGCCAGTGTCAGTGTAGTAGCTAGGGAAGGCTGAACTAGTTGATATTTGATTGATATGAGAACGTAATCTTGAATGTATCCCCTACAATGTAATTGTGAATCTACTGGATTTAGAAGTTGAGCGACCTCACCTCACTGTAAAACTCTCTGATTTTTAGCAGATTAACTTTTGTCAGCTATATCATGGTTAGAAAGCCCCAGGAAAAGGAAAAGTGAAATGGCAGGATTTTCAGTTACGTTGAACATCTTCTAAACTTGTGGATGATCAGTAATAAACCACAAAAATGATTGTTTATCGTTACAGTTTCCTTCCTGCAACATTTAATATACAATGATTGTTATAGATCTAGTCAATTCTACTATTGTTCTAGGGGTAATCTGTTAAGTTTGAAGTATCTCTGAGTGCTCATCAAGATTTGGGATAATATTTATTTTTTGTAAAGATACAAGGTGGTACAAAGCCTTCCGATAAAAGTCTCACTCTTTTAGTATTCATGATTTTTATCTTATTCGTATTATACCTTATGACTATGATTTTTTTAGCTTCATGTCCACTATTACAGTTTCCTGTTGTAATTTTACTTCTCTATTAGGAGTCAGATTTCTTGCAAATTGTTTTTGCTCAACTGCAGTCTATCATAAAAGATGACTTGCCCAAAAAGGGAAGAAAAAAAACCAAAAAAGATGGGTTATTTATCTATTTTTTGAAAAAAGTGAAGGCTTAGCTGTAGATGAGATGCAGTGACTGGGCTGCTTGTTTGGCTATCCCCAGCATGGGATACTAAAAGAATCGAGAAAACGGTTTCTATCCTTAACACACTTTATAGAAAATATAGACAAACAATCCCATGCTTTATTTCATTTTATAGCTGTTCAAATTGGAAAAGAAACCATTATGCATGACAATGATGTTAAATGTATGATATGATTTACTTAGACATGCTACTATTTTTTTTATCTATTTATGTCTAGATTACTGTTGTATTTCTCACTACTCATTCTCCTGTTTATACCTGCAGTGATGTGAGTGACTCTGAAGATGAGGATTCGGACTCTTGTATTTGTATGATAATGTAGATATAATTTAGTAAACCATCAGCGGAATTTTGCTGGATAACTTCATGGTGTTTTTCTCCACGAAACCTGATTTTGATGCAAATTAGCCCTTTTCGAACTCCTCGTTGGGATGGATGCAACGCAGGATCTCAAGTGTAGTGACATCATTGTACGGATGACATTACTCTCTTCATTGACAGAGGTGCGCAGGAACCAGAGGATCCCAGAAAGTGATTAGAACTGTGTATTTCAAAAAAAAAATTCAAAAGAAGTAATAGGAAATTAAGTTGTATCTCTTTTTTATTCAATCAAAATGAAAGTGATTGGCATCATGATATCCAGTTTTTGTCACTCTATTTTTAATGCGATTGTAATTTATTTACTTCCAAAATTATATTACTGATTGTAGTAGAAACTCATAATAGCTAAGATGACATTATAAAATCAACAGTATATGCAAAATTTATGTGTCACTCCTTTTATAAATAATTAAAAACTATAATAAATAATTTTAAAATTATAAATATTCATTATTCAATGAAGGGATATCATCTCACACTTGCAATTTATTTCTTTGAGGTAAGTTTTAGGATATCTAACGCTACTCATTAGTTTTCAGTTAATCTTCTATAGTTATAATATTGATTGAAGTGCCTTTAAAACAAAAATAATTTATATATGTTCTAAGATCGTCACTTAAATTATAAATTTACCGAATGAAAATATTATACAGAGCTTTAAATTGCCACGAGGATAATCATCTGAGGCTAAGCCAAACATCAGGAATATTTTCCGAGTATAACCCACCGTTCCATGGTGGAAAATTTATTAGCAGGAGGCTTATATTTATGTTGCCATTTATTAATTCTGTGTTATAACAGCGATGATCTAATCCTAACATTTGGTGGAGTTGGTGATTTAATAGTCTGTTGATTCCTGATAATGTCAGCTGCTGAAAATAATTCTATTACAATTATTCCCATCTGATAAAGGTAATCCTGAATACAGAAAGAACATTTCAGAAGTAATGGTTTCAAGGAATGATATAATATTATATTATCTTTGGGCAAGTAGTAAGGCATAACAACAAACAGACAAAGCCACTTTCTCAGCACTCAGCTGCACAGAATTATCAAAAAACATAAAAAATAAAACACCAAATTTATTCATACAGTCAGAAAATAATCAAAGAATCAGAAACAGAAAATGAAATAACCAACACCCAAGTAGCTAGAATTGTGTCATCTATCAGGTCTTCAAGTTGGTGATGTCAAGAATTGTTCTGTCTTCTTTGTTTTGCCGCGAACATGATCTGTCAAACATGCTTCTCTTTAATGGAATGCTCTCAACAGAAATGCTGCTGCTACTATTGGTGATGCTTGTGGTCTTGGACTCGTTACAATTTGGTGAAGCTAACCAGTTTGAAAGGCTGGTGTCAACTGCAATTTCTTGCAGTAGAGGCTTTGATTGATTGTGATTTGGTGGCAAATTGAAATGATATAGATTGGAACCTTTCTTCAAACCAAAGGGTGCTGCTGTTCTTGCTTTGATTGCTTTCCATTGAGTGAGATTCTCTACAGGATTCAACACAGAATTTACATATTGGCTCCTATCCCGAGCATTTCCTTTCGATTCACCATCTATTGAAGCAGGAAGTTGCATATGTTTGTTGATTTTGTTCTCATCCGAATGAGCCAAAGACATTCTTTCAGATAATTCCACTGATTGACTGTTTTGTTGCTTCAAGAACTCATCACTTTGGCTTATTCTTTGATCATCAATGTCATAATCATACTCATCCTCATCTTCATCTTCTTCATCCTCGACGTCATCATCCAAATCACTTTCCATGAATGCTATATTATCCTCATATTCATAGCTGTCTAAGCAATTTTGGTATCTATGGTTTGTGGGAAATGGGTTCATTTTCGCCCCGGTTGAATCCCTTTTACAGACAGTAGATAAGCTTCCTTCTGCTATGTTTTCACCATTCTTTCCCCTTACCTCCTCCTCATCACTCTCCGATAATTGATATGCAGTTTCATCGTTTCTTAATGGCTCATAGGTCTGAACATTCAGATTAAAGCTTACTTTCTTCCTAATTTTGTTGCTTGATTTCTCCTTAATCTTATTACCGCAGCAACTAACATTCCAAGACACAATAAATGATTTTGACACACATTAAAAGCAAAAAAAAAAAGTGTTCAACAGAATCAAGAATTAAAACTGACCTGAGCTGAGAATCTGAGCTTATGGGGTTCTCTGCAGTGTCAAAATTAACAGAGACTGATGAATCCAGAGGTTCAAAACTCCCATGTCTCTGCAACAAAATAATAAGCAAATAAAAAACAGTGTTCAACAAGAAAGCAACTAAAGCACTGAGCCTCAAAACAAATCAAAAACATGAAACTAAACTTACATGGTCTCCAGGTAACACTTTATTAGCCTGTTTTCGACGTCTTCTTTTCCCGGAAAAACCAAAACAACCCAGGAAACACCCCATTACAAGTCTCAGCTAAGCTCAAAGAGACAAACCCTCGTGCAAAATGTTTTGCTTAAGCTGTGTTCATGATAAGAATCACATCAAATGGACAGAAATAGAGAGAGAATTTTTAAAAGAAAATGGATTTGGCTCCAACGGGTTTTGAAAATAGGAACGTTGGAGTTTTAACGATAGTGGAAAGTGAAAGTAGTGGTGGGAGGGGAGACAAGTTCATTTAGTCTTTTTGATTAAATCTAATTAAAGATAAAGGGACAATAACAACAACAGCTTTCAAAGTTGTCTCTTAGATCTTCTACTGCAAAAATGCAGCCCCAGCCCTCTTCTCTGTTTTGATGCATCATTTTCATTTTACCTTTTGGTTAACTGATTGCTTCATCAGATGAGATGATACGTATCTTTTGTAGAATATTGTTGCACCAAATTGAAAAAGCTAATCTTTATTGACATGACATTATTGAAGAATATTATTATATTCTTGTTAAGTTTCCATTGTTCCCCTTTTCAATGTTCCAATGAAATTCGAAAACAGGTAAAGCAGGTAGCCATCACGTGCATATCAAGTGAGTAAAAAATCTACTGTTGATTCATTTCTACCGGCAACACTCTGTCCAATTTATTTATTTTAGTTAAGATTTTTTTTTTTTGTTTAAATTTAAAAATTTAAAGAGTTAATAAACAAGAAAAAATATAAAATTTACTATTTTTTTAACGAATTTATTATTTTTTTAATAAAATTTATTTTTTTTGATAAATTTATTTAAAAAATAATAAATTTTTATTAAAAAAATAATTAATTTATCGAATAAATAGTAATTTTGTTTAATAAATAATAATTTTATCAAAAAAATAAAATATTTATTTAAAATAAATAAAAATTAAAGATAAAATTATTTTTAAAAAATAATTAATCTCAAATATAAAAAAAAAAATGTTGTAGTTAAAAATATAAATGTGCTGTAAAATTGTGCTGCGCCCGGTAAAAACCCTCCAAAAATTCCAAACCTGCATGCGACCACGAATTAAATCGCACCCGTCAATCAAAACACAACAAAATCTCCGCCGTCCAAATCTCATTTCTATTCCCTCTTTACTATACTCGAGCATAAACTTTCTCTTTTCCTTCTCTTCCTCGGTCGCCCACAAATTCACAAACCCTAATTATGGACTCAGATCAGGGGAAGCTATTTATTGGAGGGATTTCATGGGAGACAAGCGAGGACAGGCTGAAGGAGTACTTCGGCCAGTACGGCGACGTTTTGCAGGCCGTTGTTATGAAAGAGAAGACCACTGGTAGACCCAGAGGTTTTGGCTTTGTCGTTTTTGCAGATCCTTCGATTCTTGATAGTGTTCTCCAGGATAAACACACCATCGATGGAAGAACTGTGAGATTTTTCCTGAGAAAGATAAAAATTTGATGTTTGTGTTCTTCATATTGTTAATTTTGTTGGGTTTGATTATCTTGCTTTGGTTGTTTGTAGGTTTGTGTGGTATTTGTGGCTTTAGTTTGGGATTTACTGTTTTGGGGTTTCTGGGTTTTTTCTATTCTGATTATTAATTTATTGGAATTAATAGTTATAGAGACGCTGTTCATTTTCTTAAATTATTGAACTTAATGGATTTGTCCATTTTGATATCTTGCTCTGCTTTATTTCCCATTTTGGTGATTTGACTATTACTTGGTAAGTCAATCACTGAATTGGTTAAGATGGCAAGTTTGTTTTGGAGTTCTGAGGATTCTGCTTCTTACTTTCATTGTGGTTGCTGTGGACGGAATGGAAGTGAACTGAGAGTGCTCTATCAAACTCTTTATGTAACACAAGCTGAAGTTTTGATTCTTACAAAGTTGTAGACCATTTACTGAAAGATGCATTTGTGCCTTTGAAAATTAGTTCAAAATAAATTATGCTAATAGATGCTGTGCACGTGGGAGGGGATAAATTTGTACATTTTAATACCCAGGTAGCAGGGTATATTCAAGTTTTGTGTTTTCAAAATGAGTTTTTGATATTTGTTGGGCACAGCCATTCTAGCTTCACGCCATTTACTTAGAAATAAATTTATCTGATTGTATGAATTCACAAGTATGAAATCAACCTTTTTTATTTTTTTTGAGATTTTGTTTCACAGGAACCCCTTATGTATTGGGGTTTTTATATGTACTGCCTCTTTTGTGGATTTTCTGTATTAAATTTTAGTTTAGATGGCTTTATTTTATATATTAGATGTTCATGTCTATATCAAAGCAATTTGATCATATTAACAATTCTGAGCTATATGATTTTCTTTTATATTTATAATTCTGAGGTTTTTGATACATATATGTATTTCTAGGATGCATCTGAGTTTTGAATTTCTGGTCCGCTGTTCCAATATATGCTATGTGTTTCTTCAGGTTGAGGCAAAGAGGGCTATGTCAAGGGAGGAGCAGCAAAACTCTGCTAGATCTGGGAATTTTAATTCTAGCAGAAACAATGGAGGTGGTGGAAATATCAGGACTAAAAAGATATTTGTGGGAGGGTTGCCCCCCACTCTGACTGAAGATGGATTCCGTCAGTATTTTGAAGCTTATGGTCATGTTACTGATGTTGTAATAATGTATGACCAGAATACCCAACGACCTCGTGGATTTGGCTTTATATCCTTTGACAGTGAAGATGCAGTTGACAGGGTTTTACAGAAGACCTTTCATGATTTGAATGGTAAACAAGTTGAAGTAAAACAGGCTCTTCCTAAAGATGCCAATCCTGGTGGAGGTAGTCGTAGCATGGGTGGCAGTGGTAGTTTTGGTGGTTATCAGGGTTATGGTGCTTCTAGTGGCAATGCAAGTGCTTTTGAAAGTCGTATGGAATCTAGTAGATACATACAGCCACAGAATACTGCAAGTGGCTTTCCACCTTATGGTTCTTCTGGGTATAGTGCATCTGGCTATGGGTATGGTCCATCCAGCAACAGTGTTGGTTATGGTGGTTATGGCAGTTATGGTGGTTCGAACACTGGATATGGTGGCCCTGCTGGTGCCCCATATGGGAACCCAAATGTAGCTAGTACTGGTTACGCAGGTGGTCCACCAGGTGCACCTAGAAGTTCATGGGGCACGCAAGCTCCCTCAGGTTATGGTACCATGGGTTATGGAAATGCTTGGGGTGCTCCAGGTGCTGGTGCTGGTGGCAGCAGTGGTGGTCCTGGTTCAGCAGCTGCTAGTCAATCTCCTAGTGGAACCATTGGGTATGGGAATCAAGGTTATGGATACAGTGGGTATGGTGGAAGTGATGGGTCTTATGGGACTCCCTCTGGATATGGGGCAGTTGGAGGTCGTTCTGGGAGTGTCCTAAATAGTAATGCTAGTAGCCAAAGCGGGGGAGAATTACAAGGTAGTGGTGGCAGCTACATGGGAAGTGGTTATGGTGATGCCAATGGAAACCCAGTTTATGGAAATGCAGCATGGAGATCTGATCCATCACAAGCCTCTGGAAATTATGGAACCCAAGGAAATGGTTCTCATGGTGGGCAAGCTGGTTATGGTGGTGGATATGGTGGTGCTGCTCAATCCCGTCAAGCCCAACAACAGTGACATGATCCTACCTATGCCGTCTGTGCTGAAGATCCTTCTCCTTGGAGAAGAGGTCATGATGGTCTCTCCGGCAACAAGGGGTGCAGCTCAAGTTGGTGCCATTGCACTTTGGGACCGGTTGGATTGCTTGAATCCCAGTAGTTTGTTGTTATCTATTTTGCTAATAATAAGAGTAGTTTCAAGGCATGCTAGATGCCCTTATTATACTTCATTTGCAATTGGGTGTAGTTTAAAAATTTGGCTTGCTTATATTGTCTACTTGCAGAACTTTTCTTTTCCTGTCGTAGTGTTTAAGCTATAGTAGCTTAATATAACTTGTGTTGTTTTGATTGCAGCATCACTTTTATCTCTGGCCTTTTTGACTAAGAATTATATGCCACTAGAAATATAGTGATTATAACAAAGTTTGATTTGATTTGATTTGCATGTTAGTAGGATAAGAGATATACTGAAGGTTTTTACTGATAGCGATAGTGGTGGAGCTAAGGGTCACTTGGTTTGATGTTTTTCGTTGAGGGTAGCAGTAATTATAGTGGTAGTTGACACTTGGTAGTGGGTAGCAATAATCGTAGTGGTAGTTGAGACACTTCGAGGATGGCATAATCATTTTCCCCCTGTATTTGCCCTTGTGTTGTACAGGAGGAGAGATGCTCGAGTTCTGTGGTGGAGTCAAGAGTCCATTCATGGCTGAACCCGAGCTTCGTAATTGGGGTGTTTTCAATGTGGGTGTGTGTTCAGCGTGGAATGGGATTGGAAGAGGACTTATTCAGTTGAAATTGTGAATTAACCTGAGAAAGGCCATTCCCCAGCTTGGCGATGTCAACACACACAAAATTTGCTGAATCTTGGCATTTCATTTCAAGTCATAAATATCCTGATCTTGGTGCAGGTTTGTCATGAGCTAATGGGATCTAAAACTATTAACTATCCCTTTTCAAAATGTCATTGGGATTCAAATGTTTAGGAATTGAATTGGAGTAGATCATAATGTTTTGATTCCTAGTATTTAGATTACCAGAAAAAATTGTCCTTCGAGGGTGTCTCCATGAAGTTTTGAATAAATTAATAACATACATTACATTTGCGCCGAGGTTTCTTTTTACTTCTTTTTTTTTTCAACTTCTTAATTCTGATAAGATAGGGTTTATTGTTCATGAACACGACTCCAGTATCAACAGAACTACCCAATTATTTTTTCGCTCTTCTACCTAGCTCTTGGCAATGTAATGGCAAATTGCATTTGATCCTTTGTGCTTTGTGTTTGGTTGGAGATCTTGTGCTTGTTACTCTGGCTGAATGGCTGTGATGGTTTATGTTTATTCTAAAAACATGTGATGTGAAGTGGAAAAATGACTTCGTTTTCATTACTGTTACACAGAGGAGAAAGCCTTATTTGGCTTATGAGAATGAAAGTCTCACTCTCACATATGTTTTATATATATAGTTCAGTCTCATTTTCTTATCGGCCAACGTTGGATTCGGGTACTAATTCAAATATATATACATATGTTTTGAAGCACAACAAAATCGAAAACCAATCAATGAAGAACACGACTAAAATAGAACAGAACATAAAAGCAAACTACTCCTAAGGTGGTTTGCAAGTCTTCCTCGTGAGTAATATTGAGCAGCTTCTTGTGAGTAGTATTGGTTGACCCCTGTTCATTTAAGGAAATCTTTTTAATATAATTATTTAATATAACTTTGTTACATAGTTTAATTTTTTTAAAAAATTTATCTAACCACTATAAAATTATCTCAAGGATGGATCCATGCGTCTAATTTATGCAATGCAATATGCCTAGTAAAGGGATATTTCTTGGCATTTTCATCTCTTGATGTGTTAAAAGACGAGAAATTTTAGTTTTCTGTGAAGATCCCGCAAATTGAAAAATGATCTTTTAAATTAGCTTTAAAACAATTCTGTTTTTTGGCAGCCTATGCGGAGGAAAGAGCATTTTGTCGTGATTTCCTTTCCCCGTCGCGATCCAGAATATCTGCTGAATAAGACAACAAAGATCAAAGGAAAAGAAAATGGAAGGCAAAAGCTAAGCAGGTGGACGAGTGGAAGCTGGATGCGTTATGCAGGTTTCACGCAGAACAAGACTAGTGTCAGAACTTTGAGAGACAAGTCATATACACGTGCATGCAAATCCTTGCAGTCTTTGCCACAACATGCTCAACAGTTGCATGCACGCCACGCGGATGCTTTGTTTGGCTTTTTCAACCAATTGCTTAACTTTAATTTACTTCAGCTTCTATACCTTTCTCCCATCACAAAGCTCTTTATAATAAGCAGCTTTTCGGCTTTCAGTGAAAGCAGCTTTCTGTGTGCATGTCTTTGAAGCAAAGAACAAGAGACAGGGAGAGAGAATTGGCTGGAGAGATGGACAGAGATTCTATGGCGACTGAAGCTCCGTATGCTCCTGTGACTTATGAGAGGAGAGTCCGGGGTGACTTGGAAGATAGACTACCGAAACCCTGTAAGCTATTTCCGTTTGATGGGTTCATTCATGCTTAATTTGATGGAATTTGTTCAAAATATTGGTGTTTAATCTTGTTGTATCATAATTTGAACTGAAAATTAAGCTGCCTGAGAGTTCCAAATGGGTTATTCCAGCCTAGAATTAGAGGATGGTTGAAACTTGAAACTTGTGAAAAATTCAGTAGACTGTGACTAGAAAATGGGTGCATGTCTTGTAAATATCAGGGTTTCTGGGACATACATTTGTTTAGAATGTTCTGACAACAAATTTGGCATAAAATCTTAAAACCAATTTTAAACTTAGATACATTAAAGAATTGTTTTTTCATATTGTAATTGTCAGAGATTGCTGTGAATGGGATTCGATCAAAAGTCAGAACTCATTAACATCATTGTAGTTAATTCAGAAGCCTTAAATTGGAAATCTAGATCTTATATGACCATTACCTTAATTCCTGGTTTATAAAATATTACATTTTATTTCGTTATATTAATCTTTTTCTCATTGTTTTGCATGAAACTTAGATATGGCTAGAGCATTGGAAGCTCCAGATACAAACCACCCCAACGGAACATCCGGGCACAGGAATTTCGGCCTGAGCGTTCTTCAGCATCATGTAGCCTTTTTCGATCAAGACGACAATGGAATTTTTTATCCTTGGGAGACTTCTACAGGTACAGAATGTGCTAATTAGACTAAAAATGTTGATGAATTGGTATTCTAATTCATTTTAAATTCACTTTTCTTTTTCAAACTATTCAATTTTTCTGATAATTAGTAATGCTAGCTGTCGGTTTCAATATGATAGTCTCTCTTGTTATGGCTGTTGTCACCAACTTTGCATTGAGTTATCCTACTCACCCGGTAAGTTGATGAACCAATCTGTTAATGTCCTGTATTTCTAGATGTAAAAAATTTGTTATGCTTTGTACACTCGGTTGCTCTGCCTTTATCGGCATTGAGAGATTGGGATGTGTTTATGTTCTAAGATGAGAAATTACGAAAGTGTACCTAGCCAGTTATAACGAGTAAATGTACTTTTCAGTTGTAAACTTTGATGTGTTAGGTTCTGAAGTTTTGACTTGTATAAAGAACTTATGACTTCACTAACATAAGTGGTTATGCATAATTGGAAACGGGTTTTTTTTAAATAAAAAAAATTGAAGGTGGAGTCTTGATTTCTCACAAGGTGAAAAAACAATGTGCTTTGCCTGGTTAACAACCATCTTGATAAGATAGTGTTGATTTATCTAATTCTGATTGCAACATTTGTAGAGACTAGGATGGCATAGTTTGCTTAGGCTTTCCCAATATTTCATGGACGATCAACTAATCTTTCTGCTCTGGCAATTTTGCATAAACTGGTTAACACCCCAATTTGTTTAATATATCTAAACACCAATTCAATATATTTGATTATCCTCACCTTAGTTGTAATGAATGTTATAATGTTGATCTTGCCATCGGTAGATGGAGTATATAACTTAATTTTTTATTCTTATATTGCATCTATGTTTTGCAGGGGTGGTTTCCATCTCCAGTACATTTTGAAAACATATTCAGCAAATATGCTGGTACCGTGCCTGATAAGGTAACTCTAGGAGAGCTCTGGGACATGACCAAGGGAAATCGAGTAGCATTCAACTTCTTTGGCTGGTTTGTTTCCAGACACTTACATCCTTATTTCGAACTAGCTTAAATGCTGTTCACTTCGACAAGTATATATTATGACTTGCAGGATCGGAAGTAAACTGGAATGGTTCCTTCTGTATGTTCTGGCAAGGGATGAAGAAGGATTCCTTTCAAAAGAAGCTGTGAGGCTGCTTGTTAAAACTTAATTGTCAGAAATTTTCAAATTCAGAGTAGTTTATTTTTTTCACTTTCATAAAATTTAAAATATTTAATTTTGAAAAATAATATTTGTTAATATTCAATTTTGTAAAATAATATTTTGTAAATATTTGAAAGCAAATAATTCCAAGGAGGCATTATTGAGCACAGACGTGCTGCCATGCAGCTGCTTGCTAGTATTATAAAGCAGTGTGCTTCAGCACTGGCATCATCCGTCAAGTGCTTACAATTCTCAGTATTATGTTAGTTGTACGATAAACAGAAGGTTCCAGCAACTTAAGAAATAGGAAGACCATCCTCATTCTCTCATACAGAAAACTCGATAGGTAGGAGACAGGCGAACGATCTTGGCTTTTGAATGTAAGCACAAGTCAAGAGAACAAATGGGATTCTCGTAGGCCTAATTTCTAATTATCAAAGCAAATCAAAACCGAATTGTTACCAACTGCTCTTAATGGATGCCGTCTTCCCCAGCAATATCCCCACGCGACAAACATGACCATAATCCATATGGTGCCGATGCTAATACTAACCGCAACTTGTGCGTTTACACTAGCCACTGTATTCTATCAACCAGCCAATCTATATGGTGCTGATGCTAATACTAACCGCAACATGTGCGTTTACACTAGCCACTGTATTCTATCACCCAGCCAGTCAATGGACTCATCATATAGCATGTTCCCATTCGTCTCTGATATCTACCCAGATTGTTAGAAAATAATACGCAACAACATCCTAACAATATAGCATTGCAATCAGAATTCAAAATTACAAAGAGCATCAAAATGATATCAAGGTAACAAAATACAAGCTTCCATTCCATATCCAAAACTTGAATAACAAAATCTAATTAAAAGTTTTCAAACCAGCTTTACTCCTATTGTATAAGACTTAAAAATACTTTTGTCCAACACAGAATGACAAAATATGAGTTATAACTCTTAAACAATAGCATTGGCTGCACTTGCAATCCTTGGCCACAGATCAGCACACTCCTTACCGATGGGACCAGTGATGGCAGAACCTAAAACAAGCCAATAAAGCAATAGATATAAAATGTCATTTAATAGAAACAAAAGTTGAAACCAAATCAAAAATTGAAGCATGATTTTAAAAAAGAGTAATGGCTATACCCTTCATTTCTCCCTTTGGATTCACAATAACACCAGCATTATCTGCAAAATAAGAAAAAAAATCATCATCAGAAACTAGGAAAAGAAAATAAACATCTCCTTCCAAAACAATAAAATTAAAACCAAAGGAAGGAAACAGCAATCACTGTTATCAAAATCCCATGAAACATAAAGATAAATGGCAAATCATAGCTTTTCATAATAAAGATAAACAAGCAATGAATTCAAAAACAGCAAGTTTGCTTTGCTCAGTCAACAATACAGAAAGTTAACAAGTTGAACAGACAACCATCACAATTGTGAGAGTAAGGAATCAAAAACTATAAATATTGCTGCAAAAACATATATGCTCAAATGAATCAGAAATGAACTTGAAAGCATCAACACATCTGTAATGGTGGACATAGTCAATTTTCCAGAATTGCAACAGTATCAACCATTGACAGTTGACAGTTGAGGTGGAAACCTAACTAATGTCTGGTGACAGAGAAGAATAGTACAAATCATTGACACATTTTATTGAAAATTTAGCAAATTAACAAGTATGTCTTGTGGCCAAAACAAGGACAAATATTGACCACCCGAACTTTAAAAAAAAAAACAAGTATATCAACCTTGGCAGGGATGATAACCAATCTTAACCATCCAGGAATGGGGTAAGGAAAAGGTTGACTATTTCAATCTTGCTGGGTATGGGAGGTGCAGAGAAACCTTAAGAAAAGAAATCCTCAACACCACATCACCAGAAACCTGACCAGATAATCCACCGTTGGAACATTTCAAATGATTTAAAATTCGTTTTAGAAAGGGACCAAAAATGAGACGGGGAAAACAAATGTATCAAATTGCGAAAAGCAAGATTCCATACAGAAGCAATCCCACTCGATATAATATTCGACCATTATGATAATATGGCTGGTCTCAGGAAGCATCCAATCAAAGTATGCACAACCCCACAAAATGGTATGAGATATGCACCCATCAAGGCATCACTTTACCAGCAATACCAGTTTCCTTGGTTTAGTTAAAACAAATCTTGTAGCTATTACCTATCTTCATAACACTCTTACAACACCAACAATACAAAAATCATGCTTCGGAAGAAAGGAAATTGAGGATATACCCAGAAGATTTAGTTTTCCAGACAAAAAGCATAAACTAACAAGACATCAACAGACAACAGTCAGTGTTGTTAACAAATCTTCAGTCCTATTAGTACAACAAAACGGATAAGAAACACTACAGATACCACATTTAAAAAATCAAATAGAATAAGTTCTCCACATATGCATCAATGCACCAGGATCACACACATTTAAAACATCTTGATAGATAATTATCATAACATTCAGATTCCTTCAATCTCAAACATGTAATAGAATGCAAATACATGAACTACCTGACAGTAATTATACTAACAGAATAGATATGTGTATAAGCACGATATTCTACCAACACACTAGCAATAATTGCATATTAGAACAATACATACAATTAGGAAATAAAGATATTTAACCATAAAACACAACTTCCAAAGCCACAATTGAAAAAAAAAACACATAATGAAGAAAAAATAACAACCTTCAAAATACATGAAGACACCATCCTTTCGGCGCCAGGGTTTGCGCTGCCTTACAATGACAGCAGGCATGACCTTCTTCCTAAGATCAGGCTTCCCCTTCTTCACAGTGGCCATCACCATGTCTCCAACACAAGCAGATGGCAATCGGTTCAAACGACCCTTGATTCCCTTCACTGAGATGATGTAAAGGTTCTTTGCGCCAGTGTTATCAGCACAGTTCACAGTGGCTGCCACTGGCAAACCCAGTGACATCCTGAACTTGTTACCTGCCGATCCTCCACGTCCTGTAGACAAAAGCAACAAAACTCTAGATAAAATTTCTTAAAATATCTCTTCTATTATCCACACGACTTCTCACAAAATTACACGAAGCACTCAAATCATGATAATACCATTTCAACATCTAGCACAAATCAGTAACTATAGGACCAGAAGAAATGAAAACTTCAATTTTTCTTTAACTCAACAAAGAAATGTTTTTCCCCATGAAACCAAAAGAAAAAGTAAATGAAAGATGATTAGACTATGGATTCTCAATTTTTTTAAAACTTAGGTGTTCTTACAGGAACTATAGTAAACGAATGATTCCAAATAAACATAACTATATATATATATATATATATTGAAATTTAAAAAAAAAAAAAAGTAACATTTTTCCTCTATTATCTGTTTGGCTTCTGAGAAAACCATAAGTGGACTAAGCTACGTGGTTAAGTAACGTTCCGTTGAGTATACAGTTAACTTTCTCAGCATCCAAGCAAATCCTAGAGCAAGCAAACCCAAAATTAATTCATACAACCTATATTATACTAAAGAAGTCTTTCAAATAGCACGAGATTTCCCTGAGCTTCCTAGTATTATCTCGCCAAACAAACAGAAAATGAAACGAAAACCCTCCCTTAATGATGCAAACAGTAATGAAGGGAACGCAAAAGAAGTACGAAGAGCGAAAAAGAGCATAACTAACCTCGCTTCGACATTTTCACTGCTCAAGGTTCCAACAACAGAGATCCTGATTAGGGTTTTGTGCTATTTATACACGGCTGCCTATCTAGGGTTTTTCTTTTATTTTGATTACATTACAATATTGACCAAAATATTTTTTTTAATACCAGATTTGTACCGATAGGCCTACAGCCCTTACTTTCGTCACCCTTTTCTCTGCCCGGCCCGGACCCCGGCCCAGATCCATATGTGAATATGCTCTACTCTGCTAGTAATTAGCAATTCAAAACGAAAAACTCCTTTATACATATATATATAAATAAGTAAAATTATGTGCCCTTATTTAATTTTATTTAATAATTTTATTAATTAATAAAATATAATTTATTTTGGTTTTATGAAGATGTTTATCAAAAACAATAATAAATATAATCGATTTTTGAAAAATAAAATAATACTTGGAAGTGTTTAAAATTTATGAATAATTTTTTTTTCAAGAAATGTTTTTAAGTGATTATGCATGATCACATAGTATTAGGGTTCATCATAATCTAAACCTAATTTGTTGCAATTTAAGTGCATTTCTCATTTTCATAGGACTGTTTGTATCAAATACAATATTGTATATCCAATTACAGTTTCTTAGAGAAATAACACATTTCATTTTACAACTATACATCTTTTCAATTCCCTTTTTATTAGTACATTTTTTTTTTGGGTTTTCTATTGAATTTGATGCTAGATAAAAGGTTTGCAAATATTTACAGAGCAAGAATATGCAACACCACAAGGATGAGTCTCTGTGCTATGAACCTGGCTGAGCTCAGAAGGAGAACCATTCATATTTCAGCTTGTTCCTTTGTAACATTCTTACCAAATAACATCACGTTTAAACAAATCAAGATATAATGGTGATCTTTTTTTTGTCTTCTTAGTAGTCCTAGCCTCCACATTCCACAGAAGATATTTAAACGAGTCAAAAAGTACTTTAATGCTTCTACCTAGCTTGTATACATTTCAAACATCATCTTCAATTCAATATGGCAAATCTGGGGATTCATCTCTTCAAGTACCCGATGCCAACATGCTTGAAATAACGGTAAAGAAAAATTGAGGACCAAAGAAACGAACAATGTCACTCGGGAAAATATTTTGAACAGTCAAAGGAAATGAAAAATATTAACCTTGCGAGGTTAAAATATACACACAGACTAGAAAGTGGCGAAAGCCAAAACCATTAAAAGCATTTAAACATGGGAGAAACCTTCAAGCCAAAACATGACTATGAGTGCTTATAGGTACCCATATTTAAGGACTATTTATCTTCTACGCTCTATCATCTGCTAAGTAGGACTCATGAAATTGTAGAGACAGGGGTTAGCTTTAACATATCAACAACTACACAAGCACAAATAGCCACAAAAAGAATATTCGAGACCTTGTACTAATGTTTGGAAATGCAATACCATCTTTACCTTTTGTGTACACAGAAGTACTTGATAGTTGAATGAACCAAGATTTTACCACAACTGCAGTTTTAGAGGAAGAAAAAGTGAAGGAATTTGTCAAAGTTAATGCTCCTTATTATTAAGAGAACTTATCCTGAAGAACTGTTTCTGTATTGATCCGTCAATATATGTTTCTGTTTGTACAGGAGAAAACAATCTTTTGTTATCTCAGCTTTAGATAAGTCTTTTTTTTTTTTCTAGAATATCTGCAATCCCATGTCCAGCAGCCAAACTTCTGTGCCAAAAAGAATTTGCTATGATTACATGTAAGCCATACTGTTAAACATATCTTCTCAACAGAGAGAAACAATAAGAAAGCAATGACTGAGTTAAAAGTAAGCATACCTTATGCAAGTATTTAATTATGTGTTCCATAAAAGAAAGCAGCTACACGAATAATCCAGCCGGTAGGACTCCAGCAAGCATGTCTGCAACTGCAAAATTCACTGTCCTAATCGGAGAGTGTACGATCAGACTACAACTTAGCAAAGCAAGTGCTACTATGTCGCACCATCATCGAGTCTCCAAAGATAACCCCTGCTGGTTCAACTATTTCCAAGATGTGCATATGGGGGCTAGAAAGTGTCTTTAGAAAGCATTTTAGACAATTTATTCAATCATCAAACTCAACCAAAACACATTCCCAATCTTATGCTCCTTAGTAGTTATTTTGGAGATGAACTTACTACAAAGCATTAACAAAATAATAATTGCATCAAGTAATTTTATTAACAAAAATACAGCCGGAATGCCAAAGATATAAGACACAGGAAAATTCTTTTTTCCCCTCAAACAAGAAGATCCCTTGTATACTTCAAATTGCAATTCATGAATAATGTAAGTCGATATCTTTATAAATATTATGATTTGATTCTAATCCTCATAGGCAGAACACATAATGGAGGCCAATAGCACCTCATGACATATGCCATTAAGACAATTGGTTATCAAATTCACCTCAATAAAAACTCGTGCATTCAATCAAAAAAGGCACAACATATTACATGTTTTGTTTTGCTCTGCATTGTAGGGTAAAAATTCCCAATCAGTGAAGCTAACCTAAAAAACAATCTGACACTAAACAAGCTGCAACTGTAAAACATAATCATAACGATCTCTATTCCTGTATAAATATATAAATTCTGACTTACGCACTGCTGTAGTGCCGTAAGAGAGTAACAACTACTGCATAAACCTGAATCCAGGATACCGCTAGTTCAACTCCTGTACATTTTTAGGTCGAAGAGTGGGACTCTGGGAATGAATAGATGCCACTGCAATTGAGAATGACTGCAAAGCTGACAGATTTGATTGAAAATGAATAAAATACAAACCATCACGAACATTCACCATCCTCAAAGTGGGAGCACCATGCTGTGAACCCTGAAACATTGAAGTTTGGACATGGTCATCTTAATGCCCATTCAAGTGTTATGACATGATAGTTTACAAAATTTTCTGTAAAGCAGAAAAAAAAATTAAAAAGATGATGAACTGTTAATTGACATATAATTGTCGATTGCAACTATTTCAGTAATAACCAGATCTAACTACAGAGTATAATTATGTGTTTTCTCCAGTCACTATACAGCTAATGCATGACAAAACAAGAACCAAATGGTTGACAAACGTATATAATGCATAACCTTAACCACAATAGTTAAAAAATCTCATGAGAATCGAATAATTTCCAATGAGGATGAATATATAAGGTAAAAATGCCTTGAGGACAACAGGAAAAAGCAAGTGTATCAGTTCTTTGGCTTTAAGCCATCATTAAGACTCATACCATCATCCATTTCAAAATGTAACAAGGTACAAAATACAAGGAAAAAGACTCACCTGTACAAACAAATCAAATGACTTGCACTCATCATGCATATCTGCTTGAGACAAGAACTCTTTTTTGCTTAATCTGGTACTAAGGACCGCCAATGGGCAGCCCAGGTCCCAGCCACCACAGTCACAGCATCCACCAGATTTCCATCTCTTAATGAGACCAGAAGGGCCACCATTTCTGGTTCTTGGCCCACCATGAAAACCCGCTGGAACTAAAATATCCATACTTGTTGAGTAATCACCAGTATCTTGTGCATAACAAGCAGAAGCTGTAGAGGTTTTCGGAGTCTCAACAGTTTGCTTCACCCCTCCTTTCCTCAAAAACTTCAAGCCCCAACCTCCAACTTTCTTCTGACGATTGCCAGGGAGATGTTCTTTCACAATGATGGCAGCCAATTCAAGATTTGGTGGAAGATGATTTTCTGAGAGACTAGTACCACCAAGTGTATCAACATTGTAGCCCATATTTTGGCATGGCTCCCAAGAAGAATTTTCCTGAATGGCACTTGACCCACCAAATTTAGAAAAAGTTCTCTGCTTGAACGACTGGCTAGTTCTAAACACTTCTACCACCTTCTTGGACAAACCCTTATTCTTCCTTATGTCATGGCTTGAAGTTTGCATCTCCCCAATTAAATTCTCACAAGTACCAAACAAAGTGAACTGAGTTTCCATAATTTTTGAATTGTTTGCACAGAGGGTGAAAGAAATTGAAACCTTCATCTTACCAACAAGAAGTGACTCATTATCATGAATCTCATGTTCCTTTTGGCCACCCCTTCTCCAATTGAATGAGTACATATAGTCCAGAGATTTATCATCTGCTGACTCAATCTTTGACAAGTTAGCCACAAAGACATCCTTCCGATCATCTATGGAGAAAACAAAATGTGGATTCCCACCATTCCACATACACTGGAGCACTCCCAGAGAAGTACAGGCAGAAGCAGAAGAAGAAGACTGATCAGAACATGTAGAAATCGAGCTTGACACAGAAACAAGTTGTTTATGCCCAGTCTCAGATCCATGCTTCAGTGATGAATAGCTACTAAAATCTCCAGGAGAGCTCATAAAATCATAATTTATAGACCCCTCATTCAAACTAATCCTTCTGAAATTACCGTCACCATCTAATGCACCAAGTTTGCTTAACAGAGGGCTCTTCAATAAATTTATCATACTCTTGCTACCCATAACTGAACCCACAATCCACTGTCCTGCAGGGCTAATGACCACACTCCCAGACCCAGCTGCCAATGGACATTCAAAAACAAACCTGGCCAAATCACGTGCATTTTCAGTCTTACTTTTAGCAGGATTCATGTCATCCCACGACATTCCCATCTTTGCAGAGCTCAAGTTCACACAGATATTGCATTGAGCTGCTTTTGATGCACTATTATGAATCAATTCCAGGCAACGACGAAGATATCTCTCATCTAGAGTTGCTATATGCTTTGGAATCTTAGTATCTAAGCCATGAGTGCTTTGAAAGAACAAATTCTTTATGCTACTTTTATTAGTTAATAATTGCTTAACATTCAATATCAGAGTACGCTGTGAATTTATCCTTCTCACCAACTTTTTAGATTTTAATTCAGGAGAATCCAAACCATTATCTCCAGATAATTCTCGGTCCTTGCACAAGCTGTCAAGTAAATCTTCTTTCCCCTGGTCATCTTTCTGGGGATTCGCAAATGTATTCTCCATCTTCTGCCTAAATAAAGCCAGTTAATTTGGGTGGAAGTTGATCGACATCTTCTGCTCAGATTAATTATATGACGGCTGCAATTCCTACTTTCACCAGAAATCTGAAAATAACATGAATTTTATCATCAATACATTGCAACATTCCTGATGAAAATAGGCATTCAAAAATTGGAACGCAGTTATTACATAGATTTTGTTCCTAGTATGAAATGGAAAACAGGCGATATAAGATATACCATATCTCAGGCTACCAAAAATCATTGAACAGCAATCACCATAAAAAATATACTTAAAAAAAAGAAAAGAAAAAAGAGGTTTATTGAGAAGTAATCACTTTAACTCGATCAACCGCATAATATCACAGCACGGAGAGAAGATGGATAGATAAATAGAAACAGAGAGAGACAGACAGGAGATTATAGAAATTACATACATATTCAAGAAAATTGAAGGGCTGCTGCAACTCAATAAATCGCAAAAGAAAACAAGCTCAGTTCACGTTTTTCTAAATTTATAACAGCCCAGCTGAAGCTCAACCCGGCAAAACAAAACATATATTCTAGCCCTTGATTATCCACAAATGAGATTAATAAAGGGATAATGCCAAAGCAGAAAGATGCAGTTTTTCCCCGATACCACCTTTTATTAAGACAACCCCACAAGCTAAACATAATTAACTATTACAAATCAAGTCATAAAGTACCTAATAACATCAATAAACAAAAAAGTTACAAACTTTTATGAATAAAATAATCACCGAGAGGCAACTTTTTCTTACCAGAAGAAATGGATCCAAGAAACCAACCCCGACCCACTTCAAACACAAGCTCAAGCTAAGAGAAATCAGCAGCTGATTCCCAAGAAAAGCATCTCTTGATTACACCCAAATTCAATTGCGGGCTTACCACCAACACCAAAAAAGAAAAAAATACTATATTGAAAAAAGAAAAAGAGGAGGACAGAACAATATAAGCGCCACCACTAACGACTGGTAAGCGTTGTTTTAAAAAAAACCACAAGTGGGTTTAACAAGAAAAAGGTGCAACTGGTTTATTCAACAGGTTCTAGATTTTTGACATCCAACTCCAGAGAGAGAGAGTGAAAAACCGAAAAATTGGCGTCAGGCACCTTTGTTTGTGGAATTTCGGTTTGTGGGGTCCTTATAATTTTTATTTTTCCTTCATTTTCTAGTGTTTTTTTTTTTATTAAAATCAATGGAGAAGATGATGCCATTTTAGGAAGGTAAGTAAATGAGCTGGGACGCACGATAGATGTAGGACTCCACTAAGGCCACAAAACGGGCCACCTTGCAAAAAAAAAGGGGAGCACATCAGCTGATATAGACATTTGTTTTATCTTTATTTTATTTTATTTTATTTTTGCCTTTCCTGTTTTTTGTTTTCGAAATTTCATTTTCTTTCTTGGTCAAGATTTCTATGACATGTGAAAGAGAGAGAACGAGAGCAGAAGAGATAACGTGAGTAATGTGATCATGTACAGAGTAACAGGTGCCGTCACAATCCCCCATGTATTCTGGTTCTGTTCCGATGTTTATTTATTGCCGATGGATGTTGGTTTTTAATGAGCTCATATTCTTCTTTCCCCATTATTTATTAAGTTGGCAACCGGGCGGCGTAAATTATAAAGTCACTTCTAAATTTCAAATGCCTAAATTGTAACCTCCTATTTCTAATTCCTAAAGTAACATTTTTTTTTTATTTAAAAAAAATTCAGAGAGATTATCCATTACTTAGGTGTTTATAGATACAACCCACTTAATTTTTAATTTATTTAGTATAATTCTTTTCTAACTTTTATTAAATTACATTGCCGTGCTCGAATTAAATTAATATATAATAATGTGCACATTTAAATGAAAATATTTTAATTATACCCTTTTAAGTGCAATCAAAAATTAAATATAACAATCATTAAACTTCATATTAATCCATAAAAAGAACTAAAGAATTACCTTACTTTCTAGGCTTTTTAAGTTTTAAGTGGAAGAAAGTAGTTGATGGTCTCAAGGCAGAAATTCAGTGGATGCAATCATGTGTTTAGAGTTTGTGAACGAAAATGGAACTTCCACTAGTTGAAGTTTGGTGTTGTGATTAGACAAATAATGTTCCATGTGCATTACAAAAGGTTTCAATTATAATTTCTTCACATGGTCTAAAATTAATAAAATCAAGCATTGACCTTATGTAATGTAATACATTGAATTCTCTTGTCTTTTAATTACATGAGTACAATAGTGAATTTTGGTGATGTTTCAATGTCAACATTTGTGTATGGCCAATTTGTACTATTATGGTTAGGGTTTATGATCCTCAATTTTGCATTGAAACCAATAAGCATAACCTTTTATTCTCCAACAAATTGAAACCCTATTTCATTATTATAAAATTATCACTTATTAATTATATTATAAGTTACTTTCGGCTAGTAAAACATAGTGGGCATGCTTGTCACATAATCCTCCCTTACATCCCCAAATTCCCGGCAATATTCAAAATTACACCTAAGTGGGTCCAATTGAATCTTGTATTTAAACAAAATTGAAAGAAGAAATTGACAAATATATGTATATATAGACTCAATAGATTTGAATACAATTTCAAATTTTGATTGACATGAAAAGATTGTTATATGATGAACCGTCTAAGCAACTACCTTATTGAAAGAATTGAAACCCTTTTGTTCTTTAGGGTTCAAAAAGTCAAATTTTGGAGGTCTTAGCTTTTAGCATTTTAGCCTTTTAAAATGTGTGTTTGATTTTGACATTTAAATTGGTCACTTTGGATAATGACATTTAAGAGAGGACAAACATCTTGCCCTCCATTTAATTTGATTTGGCCATCCGGGAATGTAGCCATCTATAAATCAATAAATTGTACTCATATTTGAGCCTACCAGGACTAATCTTAAAATGTTTTGAGTCTAAATTGGACCAAATCCATACCCACTTTGATTATTTTATTAGTGAGAAGGAAAACCCTAATGTTATATGAGAATAAAAATCAAACCCACAAAACAAAATGTAAAAACACGTTTTAATATTCTAATAAATGATTTAAAATAATTTAAATATGCGATAAGAAAAGTCTAACATTTACTTGATGAGGATGATAAAAATTAGATGTGACATGTCAATATAAATTATTCGTAATTTACTTTCTCTAAAAGTTCAGCTATTCACACGCACATTCCGGTGTGAAATCGGCCATCGGTGTCGCCTTCATTGCATGCAAGTCATACCTAATGTTTCGCCGATTCAACTTAGCTCGGAATTCGAGCCCATCTCGGATTTATATACTGTCATATCGTAACAAATTAATTTATACGAGTTATGTTGATCGTTGCATCTTTTTAACATATGCCGTGTTGTATTGAAGTAATATTATGATTTAGGAGATGAATGCCAACTAATTTAAATTTGGACTCAAGAAATAAAGTCACTATCTTATTTAATTACATTTAAGGGGAAAAAGCTATACATTAAGTTTGTGCAAACTAGCATTTCAGCAAGCCAGTAAGTTGCTGGGAACATGGATGAGTACTGGACATATTGAAGTTAAAAGAGGAGGAGAAATATCTACAAAAAATTACATTGTTATTTCACTTAATTTCTATATGATCCTGACTCAGTTATTCATAATATATGATATATAATGACCCAATTATTCATTTCTGTTTTAATAAATAAACCCCGGATGGAGAAAATCCTGAGCTGGAACAGGGTCCTGCAAAATTGTAGAAATTTTAATTTCAACGTTGTGATCGAAACCACTCATATCCATGATTGGATTGGATAGTTGCATTTGAATGAATTCACACCACTTATATGTGCAAATATGTCTGAGGAATCAACCATCTCATCTTCTTCTTTAACAACTACCTGTAAAAATAAATTAATTAGCTAAGGTCAATTATTAAGGAAGAATTTGAACAATTTGTTCAGTTTCATTTTTTAGGTGGGTGTATAGAAATCTAACTTCCTCATCATCTTCTTCTTCATGAATACTACAGGTTGTTCTAGTTGTTTCTCCAAAGTCATCATTCTTGGCAAACCTTCCTCTAACTCTAGGGCGGCTGTCGGCCAGCGTTTTCCGGCAGGCATACTGCAAATTTTCATGCACTCTTAGCAAGAATTGATTATGTATTCATACGTATAGCTAAGACTGAGGGAGATACCTTGATTTTCTTACTGAAATTCCTCTCATTTCTTTTCTTCATGTACCTATGGATCTTCTCCTTCCT
Source organism: Cedrela odorata (assembly GCA_035584115.1). NCBI lineage: Eukaryota > Viridiplantae > Streptophyta > Magnoliopsida > Sapindales > Meliaceae > Cedrela > Cedrela odorata. Next base: position 8,612,683 of record JAXCLQ010000007.1, read on the forward strand.
TTGCTCGACAGATAATTTCCCTACCTTGAAAGTTGAATCTTCCAAACTTGAAATCTCTGATGCTATAGGAGTAGAACTGCCGGCCCCTCCAACAAACTGTTGGCTGTCACCACTGAGTGCCTTCTAACAGAATGTCAAAACAAAGATTATGAAGGAATCAAAACTTAAATAATTATGTTTAGTTAATTTCTAATACAAAATGCAACACTAATTTCATTTTGATGCCATGTTTGAAAAGCACTTCCAATACTTTTCTTATCCAGAGACTGTTTATCTATTTATATGTATAGTTGGCTTAGAAGAACTTTTACCAATGGTAAAGCATTTCCAAACTCAAAACTAATAATGAGTTTTTTTTTTTTTTTTCATAAAACATACTAGTATTTTGATAGGTATGGTTAGTAAGTAACCCATGGAGGAGGACAGCAAGCCCTCCATAAATATCTCCGGATGCAAAGGCTTTATTTTGCACTTGGTTCCATGCTTATTTTTTAGTTTATGACAGAGGCTAAAAAACTATATGATTGAACATGTTGATAATTGAATAGCTTAAATTTATACATCTAATACCTGCAAGTCTCCAGGGTTGATAACACGCTGCAGAGAATCCGGAAAGATTCCACCATTATCACCCTGGAAATCCAGTTCTTGCAGCTGCAGTTCAGAACCTCTAAGAATGCTCCCGGCGAAAATCCCGGAACTGTCAGCGGAAAATGTAGCACTCATGGTCCCAGCAGGCATGTAAGTTGTCATAGCAGGACCAAGAAAAGAGCAGGAAGGAGATGAAGGATTTAAAGGAACATAAGAAGGCACAGAGGAGAGGCAATCTTCGTCGAAAACCGACAGCAACTGATGAGGAGGGCCTAAAAGAGGAGCAACAGGTTCAACAGGGTACTGTGAGACTGAGAGTCCATCAACAAGATCAGAAATTGGGATTTGATTAGGCTGCATTGAGGAGAAACCAAATTGGAATTGTTGGGTTGAGGCATATGAAGGGACTGAAAAAGGAGGAGAGGGGGAAAAGTCTATGGAAGCTGAGATGTCATTATCAATTTCTTCTTGAGAATCAAATATTATCGACGGGTTGCTACTATTGTTGTTGTTAGGCGTGGCGGCAGTTGTGGTGGTGGTGGTGGTGGCAGTGGCGGCGGCGGCGGTGGTTGATGGGGTGGCTTTGTTAATATTATTAGCATTGTTATCTTGGTAGCTAGTATTAAACTTGTCTATATCTGAAGGCAAAGAGCTGGGATTGGTGGTATAAGAAGAATTATCTTCATAGCAACAATTTGAGCTAGAATTAACTTCAGAATTCTGAAGAGTTTCTGAAAATAGTTCAGGATCACAGAAATCGAAAATTTGAGCACTGATGGGGCTCGAAATATCATCCTGTAAAACAGATGAAACCAATGTTAAGAACATGAAACATAGGTTATAACATAACAATCAATAACTCTTAACTAAAAATCTATTACTGATACTATTTAGATAATTCACCTTTAATTTAGCCATACCAGAAACATGATTCTTGAAAAGATTTCATGATGGGTTAGAAATAAATTTGATTCTGATTCTTATATATTGATAGACAAGAAATATCTGATAGAAGGTTTAAACCATAATTTGAAAAAGGAAAATCAAGCTTAAAAAGTTAAAATATTATTCTTTTTTTTTCTTTTCTTTTGAAAGAAAGTTATAAGTAGTACACTTTACCACGTTACATATGTTGATATGATTATAGTGGAATTAGAGAAAATCATGAATTGATAATAAATAAATAAAGTTAAGGACGATCACACCAATCAATTATTTACTTAGTTGACCTATTAATTTTTTTATTTGACTTTGTTTATATATTTTAATTTATAATTTTCTTTTATCTCACTAATTAGATAGTTTTATCAGGAAAACTATCTAAACCCTCTCTTCTTTTGATGTGTAAAAGGAATTTAATTAATGAGAAAATTCTACTAAGTAGTTGCCAAGCACCAATCTTATAACTATATTTGATTAAAAAAACACACAAGTTCTACCAAGAGAGGGTAATCTGAAATTGGGAATTTTGCATCAAGTAGAAGAGATATGTATCTGTGCTCCATGTGACATGTATAAAGTAAAATGTACCCAAAATAAGCAAAAAATCAAAAACATTAACAAACAAGGAAAATCATGATGTGTTATTTCTGTTCAATTTATAGAAACAGCCGCATTCGAACAAACAAATGAATTGAAAGCACTTGATTAAAGAACCCATTAATGTTATCCATGTGAAGTGGTTTTTTTTTTTTTTTGGGTTTAAATTTTCTCTTTAATTGAACTTAAGCTAGACTCTCCTTGCCTTCAAACAAGAATCACAATTAGGTAAAGCTTAAACAAGAAGCATAAAAAGTCTAAATATATTCCAAGATGATCAAAAGGAAAGAAAGAAGGGGAAGAAAAAAAAAATGAAGGATTAGATTACTACTTTGAAGATGGAGATGGTGGCCTAAAGAAAATGACACTTTGGTGGGCATATATATATACACATATACATGTAGTTTTGAGTACCCAAAGATTGAAAAATTGTCTAAGAGTGAATATTTGTCAAAGCAATAAGCTTCCACTAACGAGTTGCGTAAAATGATAAGAGTTATTATTATTATTATTATTTTGTTAATACTTCTGTAGAAAAAAATAAAATAATTTTATTATGACGAGACAAATATTTATCATAAAAAATATTTTTTTAGTCGGTATAAAACTTTAAATGCTATAAAACCAATTGAAAAAGGTAAGAAAAACAAATCGAAAAAAAGAGATCGAATTAATTTAATTATTTTTACGATAAGAAAAGAAATGAGAAAATATAGAATATTAACCACGAAAATGACAACACTACAAAGAAAAGGCAAAAGTATATAAAAACAAATGAAAAAAAATATAAAAATAAAAGAACCCTAAAACTTAAAGACAAAATTGCTGATTTGAAAAAGATTTAAGATGTTTGATTTGTGATGTTAATAAAAAATTAAATTAAATTAACATACAACTAAAATTTGAAACATAATTTAATTACAATCTTATAAAAAAATAACCATGGATTTTCAACTTGAGAATTGAGAACATTCTTAAATTCTCTTGCATACTAAATAAATTGTGGATTAATTAAAAAAATGAAACTAATTAATTAATTAAAAAGCATAGCATAATAGAAAAAGGAATAAAAATTTCAAAATTCAGAAAATTACAGTCAGAAGCTGCTTCTGGTGATCACGAAACACGTCCTGCAACATCGTTCTCGTCGTCTATCCTTCGATGCTAATTAATTTACCTGTAATTAATTAACAACTAATCTTCAAGCTTCTCCTGATATATATATATATATATATATATATAAACTAACTAATAATTAATTAGATTAATCTACTAAGCAACCACAGAAACAGCAAATCTTCTCAGCTTCAAATGCATGCATGACTGAACCACGCACAACACAAACGCAAAAAACTCCATCAGACAGAAGACAGAAGCTCACAGAAGACGGAAGCTCTCTTTAGTTTCGGAAGTGCTGTGTTGTTTCGTTGTTATATATTTTGGACAAAGAATTAAATGTTCATAGTTAGCTAAGAAAATGGAGGTTATGGGGTGTCAAAAGTTAGTTATATATAGCGGTTTTTTTTTTTTTTTTTTAAGGCTGTCCGTACGAGTCTTGACAGCCTGGCTACTCGCTTTGTGTCAACCCGACAGTCGCGGTCGACCCATCGTTTCCCACTGAAACACCGTAGCGTGTTTCTTTCCGTGACGTGGCACCGATTCTCGCGGTTAGATTTTCTTTTTTTCTTTCGTTGCGGGGTCGCGGTAACGGTCAAAACAGAATTTCGGTTGACCAAGCCTGTTAGGTTCCAATGCGGACCCTTTTGGAAGACATTTTACTCTTAGTGAAGTTACCGATTTAGCCTCCTTGCGTTCGGGTTAAAGTAATAACACTAATTTCTCTCACTATTCACTTAATATTTTTACATTAATTTATCCAACAATTAATTCTGTGGGTATATAAGGTTTGAAAATGGCTAGTAGGACTAACAATTGTTGTTGTTGGTCACGGTCATGGTCATGCATATGCATATCGCCGAAAAACTTACAGCACAGGAAGACCATTTGGAATTTGAATAGTGACTTTGAAATAGAGTTGGAATAAAAGAAGAGTTTGTCATCATAATAATTGTACAACAGAGCATATATATGTAAATGTATCTATCAATCTAGTTGTGGAATAGTGGTATAGAATTTACACCTATAGTTTTGGAATTATTTGCATGCATAAGATAACGATGAAGTTATATATCACCATCTGATATTCCTAAAGTGACAAGATCATGATTGATTTGGTAGATCAAATTTTGAAATAATATATATGCTCTTCAAACTTTGGAAAAATCATGTTTAGTGGATGTTCATTTCTTTTTCTATGTGGGTATCAATGCCAATCTCTTTCCCATTGTTTCCGTCCTCGATTTATATTTATGAATTCGTGTTAATCCACATCTTCCATTAATTCCCAAATATTTCATTTGTTTTATCTTGTGTCAAAAAAAATAAAAAATAAAAAATGATCATCACAATTTTGGCAAATGCTTAAAACCAAAGCTCATCGTCTTATACTTTTATATATTTCAAACTTGAACTTGACACTTTTTGAATACGACAGTCCCAATCAAAGTTTTTTTTTTAAAGAACAAGGACTGAATAAAATAGACTTAAAGATGATATGATTTGCACTATATACATATTGTTCTCTTGGTATAACAAGGTTGAAAATGATCTTGTTCTTCTCTGGAAATATTGGGAAAATATTAATTAGAGGATATATTAGCATATATTTTACATATATCCTCTGATTTATGTAATGATTCAATGACTTCGATTGATCAGCTAGAACATATCCACTAACACTAAAGATGATGATCATCATCATGATCATTATGATGATAGTAATTGATTGATATATACAACACAACATATTAAAATGGACAAACATTTGTTATATATATTTTATAATATTGTTAATAATTAATTCATACAAACTAATATGATAATAATATAATTTTATAAATTAATTTGTATGAACGAGTTTATATAAATAATAA
>JAXCLQ010000007.1:8630032-8647272 GCA_035584115.1 Cedrela odorata
AAAAACCATCAAAACGATATCAAGATAACAAAACTCCAAACTTTCATTCCATGACCAAAACTCAAATAACAAAATCTAGTTAGAGTTTTCAAAATGGCTTTACTCCTATTATAAGACTTGAGAATACTTAGTCCAACACAAGAATGACAAGATATGAGTTATAGCTCTTAAACAATAGCATTGGCTGCACTTGCAATTCTCGGCCACAGATCAGCACACTCCTTGCCGATGGGACCAGTGATGGCAGAACCTAAAAAACACAAGCCAATACAGCAATCAATATATGTCATTTAATAGAAACAAAGGTTTAAACCAAATCAAAAGTGAAGGTATGATTTTTTTTTTTAAAAAAAAAAATGAGTAATGGCTATACCCTTCATTTCTCCCTTTGGATTCACGATAACACCAGCATTATCTGCAAAAAGAGAAAAAAAAAAATCTGTCAGAAACTTGGAAAAGAAAATTAAAACCAAAACACGGAAACAGCAATCATTGTCTTCAAAATCCCACAATACATAAAAAAACAAATGACAAATCATGGCTTTTCATCGATAAAACACCTGGTTATAGACAAACAAACATGAATTCAAAAACAGTGAGTAACTTTGCTCAGTCAACAATACAGAAAGTTAAAATGTTGGACAGACAACCATCACAATTGTGAGATTTAAGGAATCGAAAACAATAAATATTGCTTCAGAAACATATAGCACCCAAATGGAGCAGAAATGAGCTTGAAAGCATCACCACATCTGCAACGATGGATACAGTCAATTTTCCAGACTTGTAACTGTATCAACCATTGAAAGTTGAGGTGGATACCTGACTTATGTCTGGTGTCAGAGAAGAATAGTAAAAATCATTGATGCATTTTTCTTGAAGATTTAACAAGTATGTATTGTGCCCAAAAAAGGAATGAATATTGACCTCCGAACTTAAAAAATTAAGTATATCAACTTTGACAGGGATGATAACCAATCTTACCATCCGGGAATGGGGCAACGTTGATTATTTCAATCTTGCTGGGTATGGAAGTGCAGAGAAACCTTAAGAAAATAAATCCTCAACACCACATCACCAGCAAGTTGACCAAATAATATACCTTCGGAATATTTCAAAAGATTTAAATTTTTTTATAAAAAGGAACTAAAAATGAGACGTGGAAAACAAATGTATCGAATTGCGAAAAGCAAGATTTCATATGGAAGAGATCCCACTCGATATAATATTCGACCATTATGATAGTATGGCTGGTCTCAAGAAGCATCCAATCATAGTACGCACAACCCCACAAAATGGTATGAGATATGCACACATCAAGGCACCACTTTACCAGCAATAGCAGTTTCCTTGTTATAGTCAAAACAAGTCCTACAGCTATTACCTATGCTTCGTAACAAACTTACAAAACACCAATAATACGAAGATCATGCTTCAGAAGAAAGGAAATTTGAGTATACCTGGAAGATTTAAATTTTCAGACAAAAGCCATAAAACCACATTTCAAAAATCAAACAGAATAAGTTCTCCAAAAATGCATCAATTCATCAGTATCACACACATTTAAAACATCTTGATAGATAACTATAATGGCAATTAGATTCCTTCAACCACAAACAACATGGAATGCAATGCAAATACACAAACTACCAGACTGTAAATATAAATTGGAATGGACATATGTGTATAAACAAGATGATATTCTACCACCACACTAGCAATAATTGCATGTTAGAACAATACGTACAATTGGGAAATATAGCTATTTAACCATAAAACACAACGTCCAAAGCTAACCACAATAAAATAAAATAAAAAAATAATACTCAATAAAGAAAGAATAACGACCTTCAAAATACATGAAGACACCATCCTTTCTGCGCCAGGGTTTGCGCTGCCTTACAATGACAGCGGGCATGACCTTCTTCCTAAGATCAGGCTTCCCCTTCTTCACAGTGGCCATCACCATGTCTCCAACACAAGCAGATGGCAATCGGTTCAAACGACCCTTGATTCCCTTCACTGAGATGATGTAAAGGTTCTTTGCGCCAGTGTTATCAGCACAGTTCACAGTGGCTGCCACTGGAAGACCCAGAGACATCCTGAACTTGTTACCGGCCGATCCTCCGCGTCCTGTAGACAAAAGGAACAAAACTCTAGATAAATTTCTTAAACAAATTCTTCTAATATCAATAATGTCTTCCCAATAACATGAAGTAACCAAAGTCATTCTAATATCATTTCCACATCACCCACAAATCAGTAACAAGACCAGAAGAAAACAAAGGCTTCAATTTTTCTTCAACGCAAACAAAGAAATCATTTTTCCCATGAACCAATTTAATTTTATCAAAAATGACTAGAACCATTGATCTTCATTTAAATATTTAAAAAAAAAAAAAATAGGTGTTCTGACAGGAACTAAAGTAAAAGCCTTTCCATGATTCCTACTACAAATATAACAATTATTGAAATCAAGTAGAACATTTCTCCTCTACTATCTGTTTGGCTCCTGAGAAAACCAAAACTGGATTAAGCCAAACAGTTAAGTAACGTTCAGTTGTGTAGGCAGTTAACTTTCTCAGCAACCAAACATATTCATGAGCAAACAAACAAAAAAATCAATTCATATAATCTATATCGTACTAGAATATTCCTTAACACAGCAACAGATCTAAGGGCCTGAGCTGCCTAGTATTTCCCACGGAAACAAGCATAAAATGAAATGGAAATCCTAGTAGTAATGAAGTAAGCATTAAAAAAAAAAAAAAAAAACGTCTGAAGAAAGAAAACAGCAGAACTCGCCTCGCTTCGACATTTTCACTGCTCAAGGCAACAACAACAGGGATAGCTCTTAGGGTTTTTGTGATATTTATACACGGCTGGCTATCTAGGGTTTTTCTATTATTTTAATTACATTACAATAATGACCGAAACATTTTTCTTAATACCAGATTTGTACTGTTAGGCCTAGAGTTCTTAGGCTTTTCTCTGGGCTGGGCCTGGCCCAAATGAGTTTATACATGAAATATTTATTTATTTATATCTATAAATATATTTATACTTAGTAAAATCATGTGCCTTATTAAATTTTTTATAATTTTATTAATACATGAAATATATTTTTTTTTGAAGAATTTTATTAAATTGCCTATTAATGTACTTTTAAAAGTGTTTTTACCTTTGTAAAAATTGCTTTTAAAAAATAAAAAGTTATTTTTGACGTGTTTTACGACAGTTTATTGGAATATATATATATATATATATATAAGAGAATTTAAAAAATATATATAATAACACTTAAAATTGATAGACATATATTTTCAAGAAATGTTCCAAGTGATTTTGCTTGATCATATAATTTTAGGGTTTGTCATACTTTAAACCCCAATTTAAGACATTTATCATTTGGGCATAGGAATGTTTGTATCAAACACAATAATATATCCAATTATAGTTTCTTAGATAAATAACACACATTTGTTTTTACCTTCCCATTGTGTATGAGACACATAAACATTTTATTCAGGTTGTATTCTATTGTAACAATACTAGTATACATCTTTTCAATTCCCTTTTTATTAGTACATTTTTCTTTTTTCTATTGAATTTGGTGCTAGAGAAAAAAAAAATTGCAAATATTTACAGAGCAAGAATATTCAACACCATATGTATACATCTCTGTGCTGTGAACATCCAACAAAAACACAAAGCCAAAGTAGCATTTTTACCAAATAACATCATTTAAGCAAATCAAGATACAATGGTAGGCTTTTTAAGTCTTCTTAGGAGCCCTAGTCTCCACATTTCGGTTCCACAGAAGATACTTAAACATGTCAAAAGTACTTTAATGCATCTATCTAGCTTGTATGCATTTTCAAACATCATCTTGGATTCAATATGGCAATTCTGGGGATTCATCTATTCTAGTTCCTGATGCCGACATGCTTGAAAATAACGGAAAAGAAAAGTTGGGGACAACAGAAACTAACAATGTCACTCGGGAAAATATATAGAACAGTCGAAGGAAATGAAAAATATTAACCAATAGCTTGCAAGGTTGAAACACATAAACAAAGTAGGAAGTGGCAAAACCCAAAATCATTAAAGAACTATTGAGCGAATACGGGTACCCATATTTAAGAACTATCTGTGTCTTCTGTGTTCCACAGAAGATACTTAAACATGTCAAAAGTACTTTAATGCATCTATCTATAGCTTGTATGCATTTTCAAACATCATCTTGGATTCAATATGGCAATTCTGGGGATTCATCTATTCTAGTTCCTGATGCCGACATGCTTGAAAATAACGGAAAAGAAAAGTTGGGGACAACAGAAACTAACAATGTCACTCGGGAAAATATATAGAACAGTCGAAGGAAATGAAAAATATTAACCAATAGCTTGCAAGGTTGAAACACATAAACAAAGTAGGAAGTGGCAAAACCCAAAATCATTAAAGAACTATTGAGTGATTACGGGTACCCATATTTAAGAACTATCTGTCTTCTATGTATATCATCTGCTAAGTTGGGGACAAAAAAATGATTAGCTTTAGTATATCAACCACTGCACAAGAACTTATAGCCACCGAGAACATTTGAGACCTCATCCTGATGTTTGGAAACGAACCACCATCATTAGCTTTCTTATGCATGGGAGTACTTGAAGGTCGAGTAAACCAAGATTTTACCATGACTACAATTTTAGAGGAAGAAAAAGTGAAGGAATTTTGTCAAAGATATTGCTCCTTACTGCTAAGAGAACTTATCCCTGAAGAACTGTTTCTGCATTGATCCATCAATATATGTTTCTGGTTGTACAGGAGAAAACAATCTTTTGTTATACCAGCTTTAGACAAACCTTTTTTTATATAATATCTGGAATCACATGTCTCGCAGCCAAAACTTCTGTACAAAAATTATTTTGTGATGATTAAATGTATGCCCTTCTATTAAACATATCTTCTCAACAAAAAAAAACAATAAGAAAGCAACGAATGAGTTAAGAGAAAGTATACCTTATGCAATTATTTAATTGTGTTTCATAAAAGAAGGCAGCCACTAGAATAATCCAGCCGGTAGGCATCCAGCAAGCACATCAACAACTGCAAAACCCACTGCTGTAATCGGAAAGCATTTGATCAGACTACAACTTAGCAAAGCATGTGCTACTATGTCGTTCCATCTTCAAGTCTCCAAAGAAAACCCCTGCCGGTTCAACTATTTCCAAGATGTGCATATGGTAGCTAGAAAGCGTCTTTAGAAAAAATTTAGACAATTTATTCAAGTATCAAACTCAAACAAAATACACTCTCGTTCTTTCTCACCTAAGTAGTAATTTTGGAGATGGGCTTGCTACAAAGCATTAACATACTAATAATCGGATTAAGTTTTATTAACAAAAATGCATCTACATTGCCAAAAATATAACAGAGAAAAGAATTCATGTTTTCCCTCCAACAAAAAGAACCCTTGTATGCTTCAAACTGTAATTCATATATCTTATGGTTTGATTCTAATGCTCATAGACAAAATACACCAAGGAGACCAACAGTACCTCATGACACTGGCCATTAAGACAATTGGGTATGAAATTCACCTCAATAAAAACTAGTGCATTCAATCAAAAAAGGAACATATTACATGTTTCGTTTTGCTCTGCATTGAAGGGTGAAAATTCCCAATTGATAAAGCTAACCTAAAAAACAATCTGACACTAGATAATCTGCAACTATAAAACATAATCATAACAAGCTCTATTCCTGTATAAATATTTAAATTTTGACTTACGCACTGCTGTAGTGCTGTAAGAGAGTTACCAACTACTGCATAAACCTGACTCCTGGATAACGCTAGTTCAACTCCTGTACACTTTTAGGTCGAAGAGTTGGACTCTGGGAATGAATAGATGCCACTGCAATTGAGAATGACTGCAAAGCCGACAAATTGGATTGAAAATGAATAAAATACAAACCACCACGAACATTCACCATCCTCAAACTGGGAGCAGCGCCATGCTGTGAACCCTGAAACATTGAAGTTTGGACATGGTCATCTTTACACTCATTCAAGTATTATGACATGATAGTTTGCAAAATTTTCCATAAAAGCAGAACAAAATTTTAAACAGAAATTGAACTGTTTACTGACATATAATTGTCAGTTGCAACTATTTCAATAATAACCAGATCTACCTACAGAGGCTGATTATGTGTTTTTTCCAGTCACTATACAGCTAATGCATGACAATAAAAGAACCAAATGATTGTCATACATATATAATGCATAAACTTGACCACAATAGCTACAAAATCTCATGGGAATTGAATAATTGCCAATGAAGATGAATACATAAGGTAAAAATGCCTTGAAGACAATGGGAAAAAGCAAATTTATCAGTTCTTTAGCTTTAAGACATCATTAAGACTCGTACCATCATCCATTTCAAAACTTAACAAGGGACAAAATACAAGGAAAAAGACTCACCTGTACGAACAAATCAAATGACTTGCACTCGTCATGCATGTCTGCTTGAGACAAGAACTCTTTTTTGCTTAATCCGGTACTAAGGACAGTCAATGGGCAGCCCAGGTCCCAGCCACCACAGTCACAGCATCCACCAGATCTCCATCTCTCAATGAGACCAGAAGGCCCGCTAAATCTGGTTCTTGGTCCACCATGAAAACCCGCTGGAATTATAATATCCATACTCGTTGAGCAATCACCAGTGTCTCCTGCACAACAAGCAGAAGCTGCAGAGGTTTTTGGAGTTTCAACAGTTTGCTTCACCCCTCCTTTCCTCAAAAACTTCAAGCCCCAACCTCCAACTTCCTTCTGACAATTGCCAGGGAGATGTTCTTTCACAACAATGGCAGCCAATTCATGGTTTGGTGGAAGATAATTTTCTGGGAGACTAGTACCACCAAGTGCTTCAACATTGTCGCCCATGTTTTGGAATGGCTCCCAAGAAGAATTTTCCTGAATGGTACTTGACCCACCAAATTTAGAAAAAGTTCTCCGCTTGAATGATTGGCTAGTTCTGAACACTTCCACTACCTTCTTGGACAAACCCTTATTCTTCCTTATGTCATGGCTTGAAGTTTGCATCTCCCCAACTAAATTCTCACTAAACAAAGTGAATTGAGTTTCCATAATTTTTGAATTGTTTGTGCAGATGGTGAAAGAAATTGAAACCTTCATCTTACCAACAAGAAGTGACTCATTATCATGAATCTCATGTTCCTTTTGGCCACCCTTTCTCCAATGGAATGAGTACATATAGTCCAGAGATTTATCATCTGCTGACTCAATCTTTGACAAGTTAGCCACAAAGACTTCCTTCCGATCATCTATGGAGAAAACAAAATGTGGATTCCCGCCATTCCACATACACTGGAGCACTCCCAGAGAAGTAGAGGCAGAAGCAGAAGAAGAAGACTGATCAGAACATGTAGAATTCGAGCTTGACACGGAAACAAGTCGTTTATGCCCAGTTTCAGATCCATGCATATGGTTTCCTGGCATCTGCGTTCCCTTTTCTAGCTTCAGAGATGAATAACTACTAAATTCTCCAGGAGAGCTCATAAAATCATAATTTATAGACCCCTCCTTCAAACTTATCCTTCTGAAATTACCATCGCCATCTAATACACCAAGTTTGCTTAACAGAGGGCTCTTCAATATATTTATCATACTCTTGCTACCCATAATTGAACCCACAATCCACTGTCCTGCAGGACTAATGACCACACTCCCAGTCCCAGCAGCCATTGGACATTCCAAAATGAACCTAGCCAAATCACATGCATTTTCAGTCCTACTTTTAGCAGGATTCATGTCATCCCACAAAATGCCCATCTTTGCAGAGCTCAAGTTCACAGAAATATCACATGGAGCTGCTTTTGATGCACTATTACGAATCAATTCCAGGCAACGACGAACATATCTCTCATCTAGAGTCACCAGATGCTTTGGAATCTTAGTATCTAAGCCACAAGTACTTCGAAAGAACAAATTCTTTATGCTACTTTTACTAGTCAACAATTGCTTAATATTTAATATCGGAGTACGCTGTGAATTTATCCTTCTCACCAACTTTTTAGATTTTAATTCAGGAGAATCCAAGCCATTATCTCCAGATAATTCTGGGTCTTTGCGCAAACTATCAAGTAAATCTTCTTTCCCCTGGTCATCTTTCTGGGTATTGGCTAGTGTATTATCCATCGTCTGCTAAATAAAGCCCGGTAATTTGGCTGGAAGTTGATCAACATCTTCTGCTCAGATTAACTGATATAACAGCAGCAATTCCCATTTTCACCAGAAATCTGAAAAAAAAACATGAATTTTTAGCACCTATATGTTGCAACAATCCTGGTAAAAATAGGCATTCAAAAATTGGAAGACAGTTATTACTCATAGATTTTGTACCTTGCATGAAATAGGAAACAGGCGATATAAGATATACCATATCTCAGGCTACCAAAAATCATTTAACAGTAATCAACATCAAAAATATATCGAAAACAAAAGTTCATTCAGAAGGATGACTCTAATATTTAAAGAACCGAAAATTTAAAGGTCTAATTAGAATCATAACAAACAATGAGATTACAGACATGGAGAAAGAAAACACTAGCAAATATATGTATGGAAGCATAGAACCCATTGATTGCACAAACAGAAACTCCCGAGAAAAAAGTAATCACTTTAACTCAGATCAAGCACATAATATCAGAGCACAGAGAGGAGACAGATGGATAGATAAATAGAAACAGAGAGAGATACAAGAGATTACAGATATCACATACATGTCGAAGAAAATTGAAGGGCTGCTACTACTCAATAAACGAAGCAATCTCAAAAGAAAACAAGTTTAGTTCACTTTTTCTACACTACTCAAAACAACCCAGCTGAAGCTCAACCCAGCAAAATAAAACAATATTCTAGCCCTTGATTATCCACAAATAAGATTAAGAAAGGGATACTACCAAAGCAGAAAGATGCAGTTTTTCTCCGGTACCACCTTTTATTAAGACAACCCCACAAGCTAAACATAATTAACTATTACAAATCCGTCATAAAGTACCTAAAACATCAATAAACAAAAAAGTTATAAACTTTTATGAATAAAATAAATACCAAGAAGCAACTTTTTCTTGCCAGAAGAAATGGATCCAAGAAGCGCAAGCTCAAGCTAAGAGAACTCAGCAGCTGATCCCCAAGAAAAACATCTCTTGATTACACTTTAAATTCAATTCTGGGCTTACCACTAAAAAAAAACTATATTGAAAAAAGAATAAGAGAAGCACAAGACCACATAAGCGCCACAACAAACATCTGTTATGTGTTGTTTTATAAAACACGAGAGAGTTTAACAAGAAAATGGTTTTAGACAACACTTTCTAGATTTTGGGTATCAACCCCAGAGAGAGAGAGAGAGAGCAAAAATTCATCTGAAGCAAAGTGGGGCGTCAGCCACGTTAGTTTGTGGAATTTTGTTTTGTGAGGTGGGGTCGTTCTAATTTTTATTTTTCTTTCATTTTCTACTGTTTTTATTTTGATTTAAATCAATGGAGAAGATGATGCCATAGGTAAGTAAGGTAAGTAAATGAGCTGGGACGCACGACAGACATAGAACTCCACTAAGGCCAAAAAAAGGGGCCACTTCCCACTTGCAAAAATTGAGGAGAGCACATCAGCAGAAATAGATACTTGTTTTTTCTTTATTTTATTTTTGCTTTTCTTGTTTTTGAAATTTGATTTTCTTCATTGGTCAAAATTTCAGGGACATGCGTAAGAGAGATAGAGACGAGATAACGTGAGCAGTGTTGTAAAAGCACAGGTACAATCTCAATCCCCATGTCTTCTGGTTTCTATTCCTGAGTTTATTTATTGCTAAAGGATGCTGGTACTGGCTTTCAATGAGCTCATATTCTTCTTTCCCTTTTATTTATTAAGTTGGCAACTGGGCGGCGTATATTATAAAGTCAATTTTAAATTTCAATGCCTAAATTGTATCTTCCTAAAATAAATAAATAACTCGAGAGATGATACATAATTTAGGTACAATTTACTTAATTTTTAATTTATTTTATATAAATTTTCTCAATTTTTTATTAAATTATATCATATTCATATAATCAATAAATTAGATCGCCGGATTAAATTGACACGTAATATTGTACGTTTAAACTTTACATTAATCAAAATTTTAATCAAAAACTTGTAATAAAAATTAAATATAATAATTTGAGAAAATGACTTTCACGTGCATTGCAAAAGGTTGTTCATATGTCCTAAAATTAATAAAACCAAACATTGACCTTATGTAATGCAGTACATAGAATTCTATCGTCTTTCAATTACATCACTAAATGTCAATAAATTTTGGTAATGTTTCAATGTCAACATTAGTGTGTGGCCAATTTGTAATATTGTGGTTAGGGTTTATGAGAAGTCTATTCTCTTTAGTAAATAAATGTGCATTGAAACCAATGAGCATAACCTTTTCTTCTCCCACACATTCAAACCCTATTTCATAATTATATAATTATCACTTATTAATTACATTATAAGTTACTTTCGGCTACTAAAACATAATGGCATGCTTGTCACATAATCCTCCCTAACATCCCCAAATTCCCGGCAATATTACAAATTATAGCTAAGTGGGTCTAATTGAATCTAGTTTTTGGACAAAATTGAACAAAGAAATTGACAATTTGTCATACAAGATTGTTTGGTTGGTATAAAAAGATTGTTATATGAACCGTCTAAGTAACTACCAAATTGGAAAAATTGAAACACCCTTTTGTTTTTTACGGCTCTAAAAGTCTACATTCGACATGGTACCTAACTTTTGATAGGCTTCATTTGTCAAATTTTGCAAGTCAAGTTTTTGCATTTTTGGCCCTTTTAAAATATGTGCTTGATTTTGACATTTAAAATTTGTCACTTGGGATAAGAACTTTTAAGAGAGGACAAACATCTTGCTAAAATATTTCTATTGCCCTACTTTTACTTTTATTTGGCTATCCGGGAATTCCTATTAATAAATTAATAAATAGTATAATATTTTAATTTTATTTATTTATTTTAAATGATATAATTTCTAATATAACGTTTATAAGAGCACTTATTTCTTTGAATATTGATAATTGGTCACAAGATTACCAAGTTTAATATAAAATTATTAAACTTTCGAGCCGGTTTGGATTGATTTGCTTTATCAAATTGAGTCTCAATTTAAAATATTAATTTAATTATAAGATTCAATTTTCTTATCTTAGATTGTACATTACAAATCTTAAGACAAATTTCGATTTTGTTCTTTGGTCTAAATTAAAATAAAAAATAATATATATTTAATTTTATAGGGTATAAACTCAAAATAAAAATGATTTTTTAAAATTTTATATTAATTAAAATAAGTCATTATTTATTAATTAAAATAATAAAAAATATAATATAATATATAAATTTCAAAATAATTATTTTATCAACTTGAACTAAGTTCAAACTGAAAATCAAACCAAAACTAATCCAATTAATTTTTTTAAAAATCAAAATTTAATCAATAAAATTTTAAATTGATCTAAATTATCAATTTAAATCAATTGGGCTTTAAATGTGACCACCTTTATATAATATCACTCGTAAATTTGGATGTTAGACAAAATCGGTGCTAGGGTGATGGAGCCTTACAAATTAATAGGGCATAAATGAATTAGATGGTGATAATTATTGGGCCATCTTTTGCACGATGAAGCATAGTCACGACGTTATCAGTCGGCCTTCGTCCTCTTGTCTTGTTTAAAAACAATTGTCGGCCAAAGGTTCAGGCGACAATAAGATTATACATGCATGCCCTGCCCAGATTAATTCATGGTTTTCCCAACGGCAAATGCTTTCATAAACGTCGCCTACATTAACATAATCAAAACTCCAAACCCAACAAAAGTTCAGCTTATCACATGCACATTCCGGTCTGAAATCGGTCATCGGTGTCCCCTTAATCGCATGCGGGTCGTACCAAATGCTCCGCCGGTCCAACCCGGCTCGTTATTTGAGCCCATCTCAAATTTATATCGTATTATATCATGATAAATTAATTTATATGATTTATGTTATTTTTTATATTTAAAATACACATTGTTACATATTTTTAAAACTAATTTTAAATTTGGACTCACAAAATGAAGTGACTATCTTATTTAATTACATTTAAGGGAGAAAACTATACATTAAATTTGTGCAAATTAGCATTTCAGCAAGCCAGTAAGTTGATGGGCACATGGGATGAGTACTGGACAAATTGAAGTTAAAAAAAGAGAGGAGAAATATCTACAAACAATTACATTGTTATTTCACTTAATTTCTATGTAATCCTGACTCAATTATTCATAGTATATAATAATAATGACCCAATTATTATTATTGTTTTAAATAAGATGGAGAAAATCCTGGGCTGGAACAGGGTCCTGCAAAATTGTAGAAATTATAATTTCATGTTGTGATAAATACCAGTCATCATATCCATGATTGGATTGGATAGTTGCATTTGAATGAATTCACACCACTGATGTGTGCAAATATGTCTGAAGAATCAACCATCTCATTTTCTTCCTTAACGACTATCTGTAAAAATAAATAAATTAACTGAAGTCTATTATTAAAGAAGAATTTGAACCATTATTCAGTTCATTAGATAGAAATCTTACTTCATCATCATCATCTTCTTCGTGATTGCTACATGTTGTTCTAGTGGTTCCCCCAAAGTCGTCATTCTTGGCAAACCTGCCTCTAACTCTAGGGCGGCTGTCAGCCAGCGTTTTCCGGCAGGCATACTGCAAAATTTTCGTAAATGTGTATGTATAAGTATATTTGCTGGATATGAAAATGATTTATTTATGAGTGATGTGGTGAGACTGAGAGAGAAACCTTGATTTTCTTGCTGAAATTCCTCTCATTTCTTTTCTTCATGTACCTATGGATCTTCTCCTTCCTTTGCTCAACAGATAATTTCGCCGCCTTGAGAGTTGAATCTTCCAAGCTTGACATCTCTGATGCAATAGGAGTAGAACTGCCAGCCCCTCCCATCAGTTGTTGGCTCTCACCACCGAGTGCCTTTTAACAGAATATAAAAACAAAGATTATGAAGGAATCAAAACTTAATTAATTATGTTTAGTTGCTTTCTAATGCAAAATGCAACAGTTATTTCATTTTGATGCCATGTTTGAAAAGCACCTCCAATACCTTTCTAATCCTGAGACTGTTTATCTGTTTATATGTATTGTTATTTTTGAAGAACTTTTACCAATGGTAAAGCGCTTCCAAAACCAGACTACTAATGTTTTTTTTTTCTTTATAAAACATACTTGTAATTTGATCGGTATTATCATTGGCAAATATGGCAGCAGGCAGAGTAGAAAACTATATGATTGAACATACTGTTAATTGAATAGCTAAAAATTTATACATCAAATACCGGCGAATCTCCAGGGTTGAAAACACGCAGCAGAGAATCCGGACCGAAGATTCCACCATTATCACCCTGGAAATCCAGTTCTTGCAGCTGCAGTTCCGAACCTCTAAGAATGCTTCCGGCGAAAATCCCGACACTGTCAGCAGATAATGTAGAACTCATAGTCCCAGCAGGCATGTAAGTTGCCATAGCAGGACCAAGTAAAGAGCAGGAAGGAGATGAAGGGTTTAAAGGAACGTAAGAAGGCACAGAGGAGAAGCAATCTTCGTCGAAAACCGACTGCAATGGATGAGGAGGGCCTAAAAGAGGAGCAACAGGTTCAACAGAGTATTGTGAGACTGAGAGTCTATCACCAACATCAGAAATTGGGATTTGATTAGGCTGCATTGAGAAGAAGTTAAATTGGAATTGTTGGGTTGAGAGATATGGAGGGACTGAAAAAGGAGGAGATGGGGAAAAGTCTATGGAAGCTGAGATGTCATTATCAATTTCTTCTTGGGAATCAAAGATTATTGACAGGTTGCTGCTACTGTTGTTGTTAGGGGTGGCAGCGGTTGTGGTGGCGGTGGCGGTGCTGGTGGTGGTTGATGGGGTGGTGGTGTTTGTATTATTAGCATTGTTATCTTGGTAAATAGTATAAAACTTGTCTATATCTGAAGGCAAAGAGCATGGATTGGTGACATAAGAAGAATTATCTTCATAGCAACAATTTGAGCTAGAAGTAACTTCAGAATTCTGCAGAGTTTCTGAAAATAGTTCAGGATCACAGAAATCGAAAATTTGAGCACTAATCGGGCTCGAAATATCATCCTGTAAAACAAATGAAACCAATGTTAAGAACATGAAACATAGGTTATACATAACAATCGTAACTCTTAACTCAATCTATCACTGAAAATATTTGGATAATTCACCTTCAATTTAGCCATACCAGAAACATGATCCTTGAAATATTTCATGATGGGTTAGAAATAAATTTGAATCTGATTCTTATATATTGATAGATAAGAAACTTCCGATAGAGGGTTTAGACCATAATTTGAAAGAGAAAATCAACCTTGAAAAGCTAAAATATTCTTCCTCTTTCTCTTTTCTTTTGATGTATTAAAGGAATTTAATGAGAAATATAAACCCACTAAGTAGTTGCCAGGCACCGATCTTATAACTATATTTGATGCAAAAAACACACAAGTTCTGCCAAAAGAGGATGATCTAAACTTGGGAATTTTGCATCAAGTAGAAGAGGTATGTATCTGTGCTCCATGTGACATGTATCAAGTAAAATGTACCCAAAATGAGAAAACAATCAAAAAGCATTAACAAACAAGGAAAATCATGATGGGTTGTTTCTGTTCAAATTTATAGAAACAGCCGCATTCGAACAAACAAATGGAATTGAAAAGCACTTAATTAAAGAACCCATTAATGTTATCCATGTGAAGTGCTTTTTTTTTTTTTTTTTCGGTTTTAAATTTTCTCTTTAATTAAACTTAAGCTAGACTCTCCTTGCCTTCAAACAAGAATCACAATTAGGTAAAGCTTAAACAAGAAGCATAAAAAGTTAAAATATATTCCAAGATGATCAAAAGGAAAGAAGGAAGTCGAAGGGAAAATGAAGTATTAGATTACTACTTTGAAGATGGAGATGGTGGCCTTAAGAAAATGACACTTTGGTGGGCATATATCATGTATTGAGTACACAAACATTGAAATTTTGTCTGGGAGTGAATATTTGTCAAAAACAATAATCTATCACTAACTATTGAGTTGCATAAAATGACACGAGTTATTATTATTATTATTTTTTTTGTTCTTCTTTTTATAGAAGACGATAAAGATACATTAAAACAATTTATATACAACAAAATAAATATTTGTCGTTAAGATAATTTTTTAGTTGATAAAAAGTATTCGATGTTATAAAAGCAATTGAAAATGATGATAAAAAGTATTCGATGCTATAAAAGCAATTGAAAATGATCAAAAATCAAACTATAAAGGAGAGAACTAATCTAATTATTTTCTGAGATGAGAAAAGAAATGAGAAAATATAGAATATTGACCATGAAAACGATAACACTATAAAGAAAAGGAATAAAAATTGAAACTAATTATAATTAAAATGCATACCATAATAGAAAAAAGGAATAAAAATTTCAAAATTCGGAAAATTACAATCGGAAGCTGCTCCTGCTGATCACGAAACACGTCCTGAAACATTGTAATTCTCGTGGTCTCTCCGTTGATATGCTAATTAATTACCTGTAATTAATAATTAAGAACTATTGTTCATGCTTCTCCTAATATTAAAACTAACTATTAATTAATCTACTAAGCAACCACAGAAACAGCAAATCTTCTCGGCTTCAAATGCATGACTGAACCCACAGCTGAAACACAAAACTCCATCAGACAATTACAAGACACAGAAGCTCTCTGTAGTTTCAGAAGTGTTGTGTCGTTTCCTTGTTATATATTTCGGACAAAAAATTAAATGTTCATAGTTAGCTAAGAAAATGGAGGTTATGGGGTGTCAAAAGTTAGTTATATATAGCGGTTAAATTGTTTTTGTAAGGCTGTCCGTACGGGTCTTTCCAGCCTGCCAACTCGCTTTGTGTCAACCCGACAGTCGCGGTCGACCCATTCGTTTCCCCCCTGAAACACCGTGGCGTTTTTACTCTACAGCAGAGGCGCGACGCGTGTTTCTTTCGGTGTCGTGGCACCGAATCTCGCGGTTAGTTTTTTGCTTTTCTTTCGTTGCGGAATCGCGGTGACGGTCAAAGCAGAATTTCGGTTGACCAAGCCTGTTAGGTTCCATTTGTGACCCTCTAGGAAGGCATTTTACTCTTAGTGAAGTTCCCGGTTTAGCCTGATCCTTTTGTTCAAGGGAAAGGAATAACACTAATTTCTCTCACTATTCACTTAATATATTTTTTCATTAATTTAGTCTGACTCATTAATAATAAAAAATATTTATTATTTAATTAAAAATTAAGTCTATATTATTTATTTAGTTAAAAATTTTAAAAATTTAAGTAAAAAAAAATGACAATAATGCATAATTAATTTTCGACTTGAGATCACTAATTTTAAATTAAATTTTAGAATTTCAATCAACCGGAGTACTTCGGTTGTCTTTAAAGTCGTCTATGTGGGTTATCTTCAAAGCAGCCTCTAAATTATTGTTGGTCATTGTCTTACAGCTAGGGAAAACCATTTGGAATTTGAATAGTGTGAGTTTGAAAGTTAGAATATAATAATAATAAAAAAAAGAGTTTGTTACCATAATCATTATAGAATAGAACATATAAATACATGTATCTATCAATCTATATCTGGAATAATTTTACAGAATTTAGACCTATAATTTGGAAATTATTTGCTTGCATGTGATAACCATGAAGTTATATCACCATCTTATATTCGTAAAGTGACAAGATCGCGATTGATTTGTGTAGATCAAATTTTGAAATATATGCTCTTCAACTTTGGAAAAATCATGCATGGGAATGTAAAACAATTTCCATCACCATTTTATACTTTTATATATTTCAATCTTGAACTTGACACCTTTTGACTATGTGTGTCCCAATCAAAGTTTGAATATAGATGCATATGTACTTTAAATAGAGGTTGAAAATGGCATGACATTCACTTATTGCCACATTTTTGGATTCCTAAAATTTTCTTGCTCGACCAAAAACTTTCTAGTCATACCTTTTAGATCATATTCTACAATAATGTGTGTGTAT
>JAXCLQ010000007.1:8650331-8663943 GCA_035584115.1 Cedrela odorata
TTTTTTTTTTTTTTTTAACGTTAAACGCATCATTTCTTGATCTAATTTCGTGTTGTTTTTCTTCGCCCGTACAGTCTCCGGCGAGGTTCCGGAAGATCCCGTCGTTTCGAAGAAGTCAGGTTTACTCTTCGAGAAGCGTTTAATCGAGCGACACATATCGGTATGCTTTATTTTTCTTTGTTTTTTATGTTTTAACTTAAATTCTAGGGTTTGTGTTTTTAAGGCGCTATGTTTGGTTACTGATAGAACGTTGGAGAACTAGAAAATATAGTTACAGTTTCATGTTCTGTGTAGTTTAATCTTTAAGGTTTAAGCCAAAATATGTAAGCGAATGTTTTTGTTGTGTAAACTTTAATTTGAAACTCTATTCAGGCGAGCTTGATACAACCACGTCTCTCTTTGGGTGAATTATTCATTGTGTCGTTTTTTGTGTTTGCTTTCACCGAAAACAAATGTGTTTCAGTGGGTTTTAAGATTCCTCAGTGTGTGTAACCCTGGTGCATCTATTTGGATTGGTTAGTTTCTGAATCTTTATGAATAGTGAAACACCATTAGGTGCAGTATAAATTTTTGTTTCTTTTTACAAGGTTTCTTGCTAAATGGAAATTTGCTTTTGACTTCTTGTTGCACTTTTTGCATTTAGTATAGCAATGTGTGAGTTTAATAGTCACACATTGCAATGCAGTTCATCAGTCATGCGGCTTTTTATATATGGTTTGATTTACATAATATTTGTATCATATTTTGACTATAGTTTGATAGAAGTAGAGCATTTATTTTTTTGTTGTGTTTTAGGATTATGGAAAATGCCCAGTAACTGGGGAACCACTAACTATGGACGACATTGTTCCAATCAAAACAGGCAAGGTATGCTTGGCGTAGATTATTATTGTTCCTCTGTCTCTCTTTTTGTTTTTCCTAATGTCGTTCGAAGTTCTTGTCATAATTTCTGTACCCTTGCATGCTAATTTATTTTTTGCCAAATGGCTTGATATGCAGATTGTAAAGCCTAGACCATTAACGGCAGCTAGTATTCCTGGGATGCTAGGAATGTTCCAGAATGTATGTTTTTCTGACATATTTCCTCTGTCTGCAGTTTTATGTATAACTTTGTTTGAAAGGTGGTTTTAATTTGTACCTAAAAGAATTTTGCTTTTGACCACGTATGTTGCTCCATAAATTTGTTGTTTCGCATTGTAGTGATTGTTTTACAAAATGCAAGGCTCTGATATATTCTGGTTTTTATGCATGAAATAAGCTCTTATATTCGTTAGGATTTTTTTCTTTCCATGAAACACACAAATCACAATTGGAGGGAGCTTTAGCTTACTCTTTTTATGATATTATGTGTTATTTATTCATTTGTTTTCTTGATTCCATTATAATTTAAAGCACATGATATGGATATTGTCAATTACATCGAAGCCAAAGACTTTTCCCTGTTAATCTGTTGTTTGGATTCTATCTTGCTGTCAGATTATTGTATGCCAGATTTTGCTTGTATACTTTACATGTTAAAGAGATCCTAAGATTTTGGTTGTGAGATTGTTCTGTGCTTTAGTTTTTATTTTTTGAAAAGTGAATGGTTCTTCTATTGATAATGATTATCATGTAAAGATAGTTTTATTCTTTTACCAGTCTGTTACTGCAATATTGTTGATTGCTTGGTGGCTTTGCTTAAAATGCACAATTTTGATTGATACTGAAATTTACATTTTAATTCTTGATTCATTGTTATATTTCTTGTAAGGTTCCATTATTTGTCTAATTGTAGGAATGGGATGGTTTGATGCTATCCAATTTTGCTTTGGAGCAACAACTTCATACAGCAAGGCAAGAGCTCAGTCATGCGTTATACCAGGTAATAGCAACTTAGATTATGCATGCTGAAGTTTGATTCGCATGTTATATTCTCTTAATGCACGGCATGTATAGTATTTGATATATCATCATTGGGAGGGGTGTGTGGTTGTGGGGCTGTTGCTATAGCCTGTAGATGGTAATCAAGTTATCACTTCAGTGGTTACTGACCTAACCTTATTGATTCTTTCCCCAGCATGATGCTGCTTGTCGTGTGATTGCTAGACTTAAAAAGGAAAGGGATGAAGCAAGGTCAGTACTTGCGCAAGCAGAAAGACAGATAATGCCCGCAGCATCAACAGCAGTTACATCCAATGCTGTTCTTAGCAATGGGAAAAGAGGTTCTTTTTCGCTACAATTTTGGTTTACTCTTGTTTGAATATATTTCATATTTACCTTTTACTTATCTGTTATCTTGTTTGATATCATAGCCGCTGAGGATGAGGAATTGGGCCCTGGCGGAAAGAAACTATGTCCTGGAATTTCTTCTGCCATTATTACTGAGCTCACAGAATGTAATGCTGCTCTTTCACAGCTGCGAAAAAAGCGGCAGGTACTCTTGTTGATATAGAGTAATTACTTTTTGACATTGATACTGACGGAATTATTATTGGGTACTTCTGTGGTTAATTCTAAACATCCTTTTTTTTTGTTTGGTACATTTTAGACAAGAAAATAGGTTAAATTTAGATCATTTCTCCAATATTTTTATACAATCAAAATTAGCATTTTGCATCAGTTTATCTTTTTCTTTGTCTTCCTTTTTTCTTAACGCAGTTTCTTTTCAGATTCCTTCAACTTTGGCTCCCATTGATGCTTTGGAGAGGTATACCCAGCTTTCTAGTCATCCTCTTCACAAAACTAGCAAACCTGGCATTGTTTCACTTGATATCCATCACTCCAAGGTATGTTATCCCTATAGTTTAATTTCATTCATGAAGTATCTGTAGGTTTGTTGAAGCTGCATTTTAGAGTCGGCAGTGGTTTGGTGTATATGCAGTGTCAAGGAAAACGCTGATATTATTATTTGAATGCTGTTTTGGCAATTTCCAGATCCAGGTTTAGGCTGGTCTTTAGTTCACTGCTGTTGTGTTGCATTGTCTTGGTTTTCATTTCTTAAAACCTCCAACCTTATTTGTTAAGAATCTTCTTAAAACTTTCTCGATTCAAATGCCCTGCTTTCTGGTGTGAAACTGCAATTATTCTCATTTATGAATTCTTTTCTTACATTCTTGTATATGTCTAGGTATTGTTGCGGGGTCACTAGGGTAATTGCCTTGATCCCTTTAGTAACTCTAAATTCTGGTTTTTGCATCAAGGTATAGGCAGTTGTGTAAATTTGTTGTGCTTTTCTTACGTACCTCTCTCATAGTGAAGAATCAAGTTAAAACTTAAACCCAGTGTAATTTTAATTGTCTTAAGGATCGTGTTGCCAGAATTGTACCTCAACATCATACATGGATAATGTGAGAAGATATCGAATTGTAGATCTCAGAAACTGGCTTAACTGATGCTTTTCAACTGTTTAATTGGGTACTATTATGATAAGATTTGGTTTAATTTTATCTATACATAGAATATTGTAAGTGAATTTGATTATTCCACCTAAAATTTGTGATGTTAGTGGGCTATGATTTACGGGAAACCTTGATGTTGAAGTTTAGAAGTGTAGAGAAGGTGCTTTACGTGGTTGTTACTAGAGTTGGTATTGAAAAGATTCCACCTACTTGCCATGGGAAATTAAAGATTTATTTCTAGAAGTTTTGACTGTTGAAAGAAAAAAGGGTTGTTAAGCCTAAGTGTGTACGTGTCCTACGCGCGCCCCCTTCCCCCACCTCCGCCCACACAAACACACACCACCCCCCCACCCCACTTCAGCTAGGAGTTGAAATAAGTTATTGATTATTGAAGGACAAAAGGGTTGTTAAAGCCTAAGTGTGTACGTGGGCCCCCCATTTCAGCTAGGAGTTGAAATATCAATTATCATGGCTTTGTATGTTGATATGGTTTCTGCAACATTTTATGGAAAATCTGCAGTTCATGCATTACTTGTGTTGGATGCTGTGTTACACTAGATACCAATACAAGAGTTCACGTAACTTAGCTTTAAGCCATCTATACTCGGTAGCAAAACTATTGAATATAACTTTCTTTTTGGTGCTTCAAAAATAGTTAATAGGCTAGAGGTTGTTCACGTTATATTCATTCATAGTTCTACTGCTCAGGTTAAAGTTTTTGATTTATTGGTTTTTCCCCCGCTTATCAGGATGTCATTGCAACTGGAGGAGTTGATACCAATGCTGTACTTTTTGATCGACCATCTGGACAGATCTTGTCTACCCTGAGTGGTCACTCAAAGAAGGTTTTTTTTTTTTTCCTTTATATTGTTTATTGATTCCTATAATGTTTTTTTTTTCTCATTTGGTTTTACCTTTAAATTTTCTTGGCTGATGATACCTTGTTTTTTTGTTAGGTTACTAGCGTCAAATTTGTCACACAGGGTGATCTATTCTTAACAGCCTCAGCAGATAAGGTAAGTCATGCCCAATTTTTTGGGCCTCAAATTTCATGTTTATAGTTTATTTGTGGTCTTGACAATTTGTTATATTTTATTCCACAAAAGCATTGCATCCAATGATTCTGAATTTGTTGTTTTGTTTTTTTATTATGAGGAATCTTAGACTGTAAAGACATATGAGGTTATACCGGCTATTCAAATGTATAGTGGAAATTCTGATTTTCTATTCGTATTCAATTGTATAAATTGACAATTGATGCGTGAGACTTTTAGGAATTGTGTTCATTTACTCGCATCTTCTTTCTACTTCTACTTCTTTTTGGAATATCAATATTGGAGACTTTGCCTTCACCTTTCAGAGCTCCAAGACTGTGGGTTATGAAGTGTGAACTTATCACCGCTGAGTACCTTTGCATACTTTTTTCAGATGCCAATTGATCTTGCCGTAGCAACAGTGCATGAGTGAAACAAAAATTTATCCTTTAAAATGGGACAAATCATAAATATATATTCAAGTCAGGATAGTTGTTTTTCCTGCAGCATTAAAAACAAAAATCATGATTATTTAAGGCTGATTTGAGAGCTGTTGCAGTCCAAATGACCATATAACTTTAGTCTAACTAGTCAGATTAATGTCCATATAGTGCTAGAATTTGCTCATGCTTCCATTGGGTGTTCCTAAGTATAAGGCAAGTAATTTTTTTCTGCAGGCGCAGATGATGTGGTTTCCAAAGTTTTGAAATAGTTTAATGAAGTATAATTAAATTCACCTGGGTGAAGCTCTTCATTAATGGCATTGGTCAATGATCTTTATGTCTGATGATACTGTATCTGCTAATTGGTTCATTAGAAATCTTCTGCTGTATGCAATATGTGGTGATTGTATGATGTATATGTATATTTTTGAGGGGTTGCACTGATTAGTCCCTTAGTAGATTCTATTGGCTGCGTTTCCAGGGCCTATTTTTAGGAAGTAAAAATGTGAGAAACAAGGTTTATAGCACAGTGTTGGTGTTTGCATTTGATGTTTCACCTATTTATGGGTTTATTTTCTGATTTGATGCATACTACTCAGCCTATTAGAATTTTAGCCCCTAGTAGATTGTGATTTTAATTTGTAGGTGTGAAATACTTCGTCTTCCACTTTTTTTTTTTTGGGTAGCTTCTCTCTCAAAATGGATATGTCAATATTGCAGACTGTTCGATTGTGGAAAGGTTCTGAAGATGGAAACTATGATTGTAGGCACATTTTGCGGGATCATACTGCAGAGGTAAATATGTCCCTTTAATCTTGTTTATGCTTTATAACCTCTGAATGCTGTAGATCCACACAATTTTCCAGTTAGTTAATGATAGCTTTAGTATTAACTGAATGCTGTAGATCCGCATGATTTTACAGTTAGTTAATGATGGCTTTAGTATTAATTTGAGTTAAGAGTTGCCAAATGTTGGAAATTTTTAACTTTTTGAGGTTGAGTGAATTATTGCCTATACATCATTAAAAATATTTTGTATTATTAATGACAAAGTGCCTTTTTTCCTAGGACTTCATGTCAGCAGGTGAAATTTATCAGATAGCCTAATCTAAAGTTTTCAATTGTACTTATTCTAGTTTTGAGTGACAGTGCATGCTTGACTACTTGTGCTATTGTTATTTTAGTGTTTTTCATCTATCATTAGGGTGCCATGCTTTAATACAAATTTACATGCCTCAGGTGCAAGCTGTCACTGTCCATGCCACGAACAACTACTTTGTGACTGCTTCTCTTGATAATACCTGGTGCTTTTATGATCTTTCGTCTGGTTTGTGCTTGACACAGGTCTGAACCTCTCCCCATTTTGGAGTTGTGAAGCTGTGTTATTCTTGTTCTTTAATTTAGTTTTATTTTGAGTTTGAAGTGCAAAACTGATGGTATATATTATCTTTCATTGATTGGTGTCGAAGCACATATTCCAAGATGTTATAAACTATAGTGTTTTGTGCTGTTTGAGATTTTTTTTACACTTGTTTGGTTGGAGATAAACATGGTGGAAGAAAAAGGGTCGATGGGGGGTAGATGAAGAGCTATTCTCCTTTTCAGTCGGAAAGAAATTATGACGGAAGGAAAAAGGGGATGAAGTACCATAAGTCAGAACCCACAAAACTCAATGATTTCATAAAGAATAAAGCCCATGGAGGGGAAAGAATCAATTTATATGTTACTAAAAATGTTAATGATATCAGTATGTGAATTCAAATGGGTATAGTGGTCAAGTTGTATAATATTTAGTTCTGCACCTGCAGGTTTCAGACACAGGATCTGAGGGTAGACCTGAGGGTTATACATCTGCTGCTTTTCATCCTGATGGTCTCATTCTTGGAACAGGCACCTCAGAAGGTCTGGTTAAGATTTGGGATGTGAAAAGTCAGGTAGTAAATTATCATTGCATCTTTCCTCTCGTGTCAAAATTTATGTACTTTTTTTTTTTAAATTTCTTCTATTGGTTTACAGGCTAATGTGGCAAAATTTGATGGACATGTGGGGGCAGTAACTGCCATATCTTTCTCAGAAAATGGTTATTACCTTGCGGTAGGTGTTTCACTGTGAAGAGTAAGCGTATAGGATCTGACATGTCATGAGCTGACTAAATTTTTTGAACTGGACAGACAGCAGCCCATGATGGTGTGAAGCTGTGGGATCTGCGTAAATTGAAGAACTTCCGGTCATTTGAATCTCCTGATTCTGATACACCTACCAACTCTGGTATGTATTAGTTTGGTTTTATTCTTTATAGCTCTATGTAGTGATCTGTCCTCTTTTCTGTCACGGAACAATTTATTTCCTCTATGGACAATTCATTCAGTATCTTATTACTTTAATGCATGAACTCATTTGAAAAACATTGAAGCTTGCTGTAGCAAAGAATGCTTGATTAATTCTTTTTCCCTATTCCTCCTATCTTCCAACATTGTACAAGTTTTGGGATTTGCAGTTTCGCTCTTATCCTTGTCATCTCGTTTTTGTTAAAGAAGCTATCCTGATCTATCAATGTTGGAAAGAGCACAAATTTTGTTTCTCCTGTTACTTTTATTTTTTATTTTTTAACATCCTAAATATATATGTCATAGCTATGTGTGATGGTGCTTGCTTTCTGGTTCTTGCAGTTGATTTCGATCACAGTGGATATTACCTTGCAGTTGCAAGCGCAGATATAAGGTGGGTGTCCTTATGGACCTATAGTTGGACTATTGTGTGTGGACGCTTAGTGATTGGAATAGGATGACTAGTCTTGTCTGTGTATTCTATACATGCTTCTAATAAGAAAATGAGCCTGAACATTTTAAAATTTATCATTTTGATAAATGCCTTATTGATGAAATTGAAGGAACAAATTACCAGTGGACATTTCATACTCTTATCAACTCATTCATTGTAAACTCTTTGCAAATAACTATAAGTTATGTGCTTCTGCAGAGTCTACCAAGTGGCTAGTGTTAAAGCGGATTGGAATTGTGTGAAAACATTTCCTGATTTATCTGGCACTGGTACAATTTCTTTAATGTTCCTGTCCAATTATATTGCCTCCAGCTGTGGGTTAGTCCTTGAATTTTGATGGATAATATAAATATGCTGTGGCTGTAGGTAAGGCAACTTGTGTTAAATTTGGTTCCGATGCAAAATACATTGCTGTAGGATCAATGGACCGTAACCTCCGCATATTTGGCCTGCCTGGTGATGATACTCCATCCGAATCATAAAGCATCTTAATTTTTGCACCTACCATGAAAAGTGTTATTGATCGACTGATTGACGAATCAAATGGTAGAGCTGTAATTCTGTTCTATTACATGATTTATCTCTTTTCCTCTATATTCCTAAAAACAATGGAGAGTGGGTGAAGCGGGTTATACTGCACATTGTGGCAGTGTGCGTCTTGTATTCAACGGGAACAAAGAAAGGGGGGAATTGTTTCTTTACAGCCGCGCTTTTGTATCACTTTCATTGTTGAAACTTTTAAAACATTGTCTTATTTTTTGTATTATTGTTAAATTTTCAACAATGAGATTTTGCATTAGCTGTAATATTTAAAACAATGTCTAATTTCTTGTATTATTGTTAAATCTTCAACAATTAGATTTGGCATTGACTGTAAGATTGCTTTTATTAGGATCTTTTTAAGGTTCAATTAGACAACCACTTTACATGGAGATTGACTACTTGTATTGTAACATTTATTTATTTATTTTCCAATTTTATCTTTTATATTTCAAGTTTTGTGTTTCAAATTTTATATTTTAGTGTTATTTATTCAGTGTGTTGACTCTTATGTTAAAAATTTTAATTTTTGTTTTGTAAGATATCAATTGTGTTATAAAAAAAGAAAAAAAAGAAATTGAATGTAACAATAAATCCCATGTGTATTAGTCAAATTCTTTTACGTGGATATGTGGTTAGGTAGGGACGTTGGGTTGTGCCTTCAGAGACATGTTTTTAACTAGGAGCTTGGTAAGCTCAACAACAAAACTACAGTACTCTTCTAAGAACATATGGAGTATTGATAAAAGGTAAATCCCAGAAACAAGTTAGAGCCTTGCGTTTATTTGAATGAACGTAACATTTATCAAATGGAAATATTAAGATTGAATAAAGGAATCCTTTAATATAAAACATTACTATGAATAACTTAATACCATGATTACATGAGTTACAATTCCGAAACACACATTACTATGATTATACAAATTGCAATTCCAAAACCCTATAACTTTACCGAAAGGGCAACTGAGCCTTACTTTGATATGAGTGTGCCCTCTTTGAGTGAAACGGGAGGGCAAATTCGGCCATATGGGCAACAAAAGAATGAAGAATAAGACAACTTTTAAAGAAAAATACAGATGATGGAAGCATCTCAACACTGCGTTCAGGTAAGGTAGTGAGATGCATGTGTAAACCCCCAAAGCTGTGCACAAGATGAAAGAAATATGAGGCATCAGTTCAAGAAATATTACATCTTGAATTTTTATATTGAGAACAAGATTAAAGATTCTAATTTTAATGAAATCGGGTTGGATCGGCTGCTCTCCGTTCTCAAACCCTATCCGTAATAGTTTTAATCATTTCATTAGATCCCCATAATGCAAAATCTTGTTCAAGTTTTGTGTGCATATTATTAAGAAATAAATCAAGAAGCTAACATGGACATTAAAATAAAATTCATGATAAAAGCAATAACTATGCGAACATGATCATATAAGTTGCAAAATAACGGTGCTAGTTTCAACTTTTCATCTTAGGAAAGGGTATAATAAATGAGCCACTTAAAACCAGGAGGTGACCCAAAAAAGTACAGATATTAAGACAGCAGCCTATGTTTCAAGTTTTCACTAGTGGTAGATGACAAGATCAAACTCTCGAATAATCACCCTAATTACCACATAGAAGTAATTAAAATCTGAGGCATAGTACAAACTATTAACTTACCTCAACATTCTTTAACTCAAACTCTTGGTTATGAGCCAAGCACAAGTTCCCAAATGTTTCACAAGGTCCACTAGTTCCGCTTAACCTTATTCAAAATGAAGATAGTAGTCAAGATAAACGGAATCTGTAAAAACTTCTCTGCCTTGAAGAATTAAAAATTGGATCAAACTTCAAAATGGAAAATTTATGAGTCTAACTTACAGATCTCCGTCCAAGCACAAAGCAAAGTTGCCACCTCCACCAAGTGCTAGTAAGTCATTCAAGCACATGTAGTAATATCGGTTGGCACCTATTTAAACAAATAGGAAAGAACATAAACTTAATAACAAGTGGAAAAACCTTCTTTGAATCTCTTCTCAGGAAAAAATCTCCCTTTGAATTGCCATATCAAGATAACAACCAGCACAAATCACTTTCCCTTATGACTTGTAGGTAATAATCCTAAAATCGGGCATGAAAACCTAGAGACATGTTGTCTGCAAACTATGAATTGATTGACCAAGAGCTTGTAAAATACAACATAAATACAGTTAAATAGGATACTGATATTAACAAAAATCCACATGGAACAAGAAGTAACAATGGATCCCATAATACTGAAATATTAAAGAGAAGAGAACTTGAAAAGAAGAAGTATTTGCGGAGTGTTAAACATGAAAATTGGTAGCTTAGACTTCCAAATGTGCAGGAATCACAGGTCAAAATTGTTGCAAATACATTACAGAGCCCCCTACCATTCAGCCGATATGAAGTGGATACGCAAGAGTCCACATCATGACCTTCTAAGTTCCATGTTATCCTAAGATTTGTATGCTTTGCTATCCTTAGATTTCAGTTAGTCTGATCTTTTCTCTTTTCCTTTTTAATTCCAATACAAAAATAACAATTTTGTCCAGCCTTGCCTAGCAATGAAAAAGGTTAATTCAGTTTCTATATGTGCCAGGTTTATTAACAAATGACATATGAACTTTGTTTGAGTCATATGAACAATTCTACTATCAAGAAGTGTTTTACTCCGTTGTATTAAAAATATTCTCAATGGCACCGATCCGATGGGTGGATAGGAGGGAGAATCACAGACTACACGCAAAGTCAGCGACAGGTTTAAACACAACCTGACCCCCGTTCTCTAATAGTCAGTATAACTTGAAATAATTTCCTCAGGCTTCCACAAACATGTTAGTTTGGTTCTGAATAGCACTACACATGGCATGATAAGATACTGATTCATAACATGGTCAATGAAAAAAGTGCTTCTAATAAGAACCCTAGCAAATAAAGTTCAGAAAAGAGTCTTAGATAGCAATGGACATTATTGAAATCTAGTGCTTTAAGCAAGTAGCAGTATCTTCCAGCGGAATATTTAATGTTGTGTTTCACAACCTACCAAGACGTTAATGACAAAGATGATTTATAGTATGTGCTCATCTACATATTTGCATTAATACAGCAAGTATATGTACTTCTGAAGAGCCTAGGAAAAATAATACGCATTAAGCAAATAAGTAGATGAAAATTGCTTACCAGTAGGTCTAAAGAGCCTTGGTTCACCATATATTGTTGTGAATACAAATGTTTGGTTTGTCCCCTATCACCAAAACAGGAAAAAAAAATGGTAAAAACGTTTGGCAAATTGGTAATGTAAAGAAAGAAAACAGTGCAGAGAAACACACCAAGCAATGCAAAAGAGCAAAAGACACCTCAAGAGCACATGCAAAACAAATTAGATTTGTAACAGTAAGAGCATGTTACTTACTTGATACTTTCTCTTTGGGGTGGGTTTCAAGGGGCATTCTAGCATCCCACCAAACACAGCACCTTGCATATCTCCAACAATCTAGAAATTGTACAGCAAAATGGACATCTTCAATTACTAATGACTTTCTAGTGACCAAATCATTCACATTGCGTTATGAGAACTGAGTAGAATAAAGACATTGACATACCAACAAACAAGGACCACAAAGGTCAGCACTCTTGCGAATAAGAGTCCGGAGTGATATACCATGTTTTAACGTACTGCCCTTCATTCGAAATAATTAATAATGAATCAAGATTCAAATTACAAAATGCAAGGTCAATTTCACTGAAACTCAGTTTTAGTAAGACTTACCTATACAACAAAACCAATTGGCACCCTTTGACAATGTTAGGAATGGATGACTGCAAGAATTCATACAATTCTGAGGTAATAAAAGCAGAGTCATCCTTGAGATTTAAAAGTTTTGTCGGACTAGGCAGGTCAGTTGCTTCTGCATATACATCAGAACCACTGCTACTACTTCCAGATGCACAGTCCTTGTCATCGTCATTGACAGCATCTGTTTGCTTGTGAATCTTTACTGGACTAAGTTGCTTATTCATGCTAACTGGACTACTTGGATTATCCTCTCTGAATGGGCTACCTGTCCTGCATTCTTTATATATATCCATGGGTTCATTTTGTTGATCAAAATCATCACTAATTTGTCTACAAGGATGTGATCGGATACGTTTAAGTTCAGGATGCCGTTGGCTAGCTTTAGATCCATCAGAGCTCGCCAAAGGGACAACAAAGGAAAAAAATGACGTCAAAGATTTACCCCCTTTAGAGTATGACCTGGCCTACACATTTAAAAATCTTGCATCACAAATTACCACCAGTAAAATATGCAAACAACTGAAAATCAAAACAAAGAATATTTCTTATTTTATAATATATTATAAAACAAGGGAAAACAAGGAGGTTTATATTTCTATTGTTTATTATTCCAAAAAGAAAAGGTCCCCTCGACAAAACTAAACTGCATCCTTTCTATAACTTGGTAAGTGAAAGTGTGTTTTTTCATGCTATAAATACACATGCATATATATATACAAGCACACACCCAAAAAAAGCGCGTACATATCTGAGTTGTAGTTGTTTCTATTGACTGAAACTGTGCTCTTTTGTTACCTATAAAAGTGCAAATTTAAGACTCTTTTAATTATGCTTTATTAATCAATACATCGCAGACCATTACTATATGGACCAAGGTTAATAAATCTTACAAGAAGTTACAAAATGTTGTAACGTTAGTTATACCTCATTTCAATTAGCTAAGGACATATACACAGTTTTCCTTCTTTTTTTCTTATTATTTTCTCAATTAACAAA
Source organism: Cedrela odorata (assembly GCA_035584115.1). Classification (NCBI taxonomy): domain Eukaryota; kingdom Viridiplantae; phylum Streptophyta; class Magnoliopsida; order Sapindales; family Meliaceae; genus Cedrela; species Cedrela odorata. Next base: position 8,663,308 of record JAXCLQ010000007.1, read on the forward strand.
CAGGACATACACACAGATATCAGATTCAGCTTGCAGCAATATAATTCCGTTTACCAATTAATCTATCATTATCAAGAAAATCACAACAACAACTACATTACATTATCAAAATTAAACTGATATTTTATTATTTTTTTCTCCAATAAAATACCGAAATAAATTCGAAATTACGTTCTTAAACTAAACATCAACTTAAAGAGAATCATAAACCAAAATTTAGCAGGAAATTGCAGCTCCTGCAAATTCCATTAAATGTAATAGTATCAGGTAAAAAAGGACTCTCTAACGAGACCCAAATCAACAATAAATTCAGCTTTTCAACTACATTGTCTAAAACAACCAGATCTAAAGAGAGATCAGTGAATGAACCGAAAAAGGAAATACCTGAGGATCTTCAAACGGAGAAATGAGAGAAGATGCGGGAGTATTCGGGGAATCAGCGAAGAGACGAGACAGCTTCTCCGTTACCTTTTCTTTAATTGTATACATTTTCTTTATTTAATTTTCAAATTCGAGAGAGAGAGAGAGAAACGGAACGTATGTAAAATTTATGATTGTTGGTTAATGACGTCTTTAAGTAAGCTGTTTGGTTTAGAGAGAAAGGAAGAATGAAGTCGGTGGAATGGAAACGGAAGT
>JAXCLQ010000007.1:8669547-8687465 GCA_035584115.1 Cedrela odorata
AGAAAGAGACATTTGATGAATTAATACTATATTCGAATTGACATTGGACTGTTAGATTCAGAACATTTTTAATTTTTGCAATTTTATACCAATTTTAGAAATAATTTATAATATTAATAATAACATGCCAGCTATAAATGATCCAGAATTCAATCCTCACTTTTCTTCTGCTGCTGCTTATTCTGCATGTTTTAAGATCATTTAAAAGCAAATGGCAGGCTCCATAATTAAGAGAATCACAAGTTCCTTGTACCTTAAGGCCACTGAGATGCAAGGAATTCAAATAAAATTACTCAAATTCAAACCTTAGCTCAAATTTTTATGTTCTTCAGTCAAACTTTATACACCAAAAAATCAGATTCCTCTTCATTCATAAGTTCTAGACTTTAATTATTATCTTTTATTTTAACTGAACCATTTTGTTCTAAATTCTCTTTAAGTATTAAAACAAAATTAAAAAAAGCAAAAATAATAATAATACAAAAAAGAGTTCACAATATCAATAAAAAATAATATTATCAGTTGTACTACTCTTGTGCAGTGAAGCTACCGTCTCATTTCTGCACATCTAAGCCATCCAAAGGGAAAGTCAAATCACAAAACAAGTACGGTTTTTTGAGCTGCACTAGATTAAAAGAAAAAGAGGCAGAAACCAAAGCATCAAAACACGACCTACAATTTTTCTTAAGTTTTAGCAAAATACCCAGTTCTCAAATCCTCCAAAAATCACTACTTTACTTCATAAACTGACATGATTTGATCCATTTAGGCCACAACTCAGATGGGTTTTAGCTCAAAACCCCAGCTTTTACTTCTTCTTTCTTTAGTTTTCTTTGCAAATCTTACTGAATCTGCTACTGATTACTCTACCTTGGTGTACAAGGGTTGCGCTAAGCAGGTTTTTCAAGATCCAACTGGGGTTTACTCTCAAGCCCTGTCTGCTCTGTTTGGCTCCTTGGTTTCACAGTCCACGAAGACCAAGTTTTTCAAGACTTCAACTGGAACTGGCCAGACATCTATTAGTGGTCTATTTCAATGCAGAGGAGACCTGAGTAACAATGATTGTTACAACTGTGTGAGCAAGCTGCCACCTTTATCTGACAAACTATGTGGGAAGACGATATCTGCAAGAGTTCAGCTACTTGGGTGCTATATGTTGTATGAAGTTTCTAACTTTCCTCAAGTTTCAGGCATGGAGATGTTGTACAAGACTTGCGGGGCAACAAATGTGGCAGGGAGTGGGTTTGAGGAGAGAAGGGATGCTGCACTTCAAGTGCTGGAAAATGGTGTGGTTAGTGGTCATGGGTTTTACGCTTCAAGCTACGAATCTGTGTATTTGTTGGCTCAATGTCAGGGTGATTTGGGTGATTCAGATTGCGGTGATTGTGTGAAGAGTGCTGTTCAGAGAGCTCAGGTTGAGTGTGGAAGCTCTATTTCAGGCCAAGTTTATCTGCATAAATGCTTTGTTAGCTATAACTATTATCCTAATGGGGTTCCAAGGAGACAATCCTCTTCATCTTCTTCTTCTTCAGGTTCGTCAGGTAAAAGCTTATCTGCAATACTTTTTTATTAGTTAAATTAGAAATGTGAGAAATGGACTCCTTTTCTATTTTGCCCCTCCAATTTCTGGATCTAGTTTGATTGACAAGTTAGTTTTTTCAGTTTGCACAAGGCTTTGTTTCCAAGTTAAATTAGTGGCTCTCTTATGATTTGTTAATTTGGAGCTAATTTGGTAGTTCTAAATGTAAATTTATTTATTTTTCTGTCTATTATCTTGTCTGTATGGCTTTACTCGTGTAAGAAAGATATATATCAAATGTTCATTGGTGATGTGTTTGACTGATGTAGGGGGGGCAGGACCAAATACCGGAAAAACAGTGGCTATAATTCTTGGAGGAGCTGCAGGAGTGGGGTTCGTAGTTATTTGCTTGATGTTTGCTAGAGGTTTGACGAAGAAACACGATGGTATGCAAACTTAGAATCTGAGATAAATCTCATTCTGCATTCTATTGGTTAAAACTTGTTGTGTTTTCTACTGCTTACACTTCCAAATGTGCTATTTTGTGCAGATTTTTGAGTGAGAGAGAAGAGGAAATGGACTCCAATGAGGCAGAGTTCTTTTTCGAGGTGGATTTTTTTTTTCTACATTTTGTTTATTTAGAAATGGATTCCTGTAATGAATAGAGTTGGTGAACAAAAAGAACGAGTAGATGTGGGGTATTTGATGTTACAGTTGTTGAAGATTCTGTTGGGCAGAGAAGTAATTACATGAATTTTTTTCACGAAGGTGGAAAAAGGATGTGATAATGAATCATGAATTTGGGTGGTTGATAGAGATTAGAGAAGGGGCTAGAGTAATGGGTTTTGGCCTTTGTTATTATTATTATTGTTTTTATTTTTCTTCATAGCCATGCGGATGTTTGTTGCTTTTACCCCTTCTCCATACTAATGCTTCTTCATTTTCTTCACTACTTTATGCTTTTTAGAAAGTTGCAACCACCTCTCTCTTTCCACAAACGCACGCATAGATGTTGACCATATTATTTATTTATGCATATCTTGGTTGATGTTATCAATGGTAGATGCCAATTAATTTTAAGCCAAAATCAGAATGTTTTACAGTGCATAAAAAAAACTATTCACACAGTTTGATGGCTATTATGGGCTTTTGATGCAGTTCCTTGGAAGTGCTAATTCAAAAGGTAAGCCTAGATTGACACAAATTTGTAGATGCTTTTTTAAAATAGTAACCTTAAGACCTATTGCCTTTCACTTTAGTTCTTTATCAGTATTCCTTTTACCATATCAATCTTCAATCACAAGATCTCTTTCATAAATTATTAAGTTGACCCTAATAATTGAAGGTTTCTTTAGGCAAAATAATATGTTCTTGTGTGTTAGTCTTTGGGTCCAGTTAGCAGCAGCAGTAGACTGCAAATTCTTCTCTTTTTCCCCTTCCAACTATCTATCATACTTCTCAACTTCTCCACCAACAGACTGCTAGCCGCAAGCAACAAAATTTGGCAGCAAGCAGTTTTGTTTGTCTCATACATAACAGAGAAGTTGTATGCTTCACAAACTTTTTGAGAGTTGATTCTCTTCTAATGCTGCTAGTTTTTGCATTATGGTTTGGGTAGAGTTCTAAATGGCTTCACTGATAAAATCTAATACAATGGCACAAGAGTCATTGAGTAATAAGTGGTTTCTATTTTAGGTTTCGTTTGGGATCATGGTTAAGTTTTTTGAAAACAAAACTGTTTTAATATTTAAAATTAGTGTTTTTATTCTACATAACCTTAATAACAAATGAAGTCTTATTCATTGATCAAGATATATTATGCATATCTTTCATGGAAATTACAAGAAAAGAAAGTTGTTGAATAATTCATTGATCAATCATGATATATTATGCATTCTTTCATGGGAATTAAAAAAACAGGTTGTTGAATAATACTGTTCAATAATCTATACTATTCATGAACAAACACAGACACTACATGTCCATTTGCTATTGTTTCTTTTATGATGCTTTACCATTTTAGAACATTTGCTATGTCAAATAGACAGATTGTACCGGCATAACATGTGCCATGTGTTAGTGGGTTTTTCACTTTAAAATTACACCAAATTTATACATAAATATATATATATATATATATCATTGCATTTCATAATTGTGCCTTTTCATTCTTTGGATTTCTATTTAATTATATTAAACCCCAAATATGGAGAATGAAAGTGAGTATATATTTGATATTTGATATTTTTTATGTTGTCATTCATTAATTAGCCCTTCAATTAGACTTAATTAACAGTTAATTATGGCTTTTTATAACAATCACCTAATTCAATTCTACATTAAATGCAGAAGAAGACGTTGACAAAATAAGTTGAGAATGAATGTACAGTCGTATGCACGTGGGTTTCACGTGGGGGTTTGTGCATGAGTACGCTCCAAATCGTAATTCATACGCGAGTGACATTTGAGTTGTATCAGATGTGTTTGGTTGGTTTGGTCAAACAATTATGAGTTGAAAAGTTGATAGCCGATAGTTCTTTGACAGTTGACAGACTGGATATGGGTCCGCTGTAAGACTGCAGCTGTCACTCCTTCCTGTTTTCCTTGTTTTACCGTTATTTTGTGTTAGACTTTACACTTTTGACTCTGTTATGCTTTGTTTTGAAAGCGTAACATCAATTCTTAATGAAAATTACTGCTTTGCCCTATTATCACATGCCTACGATTAAGTTTTCTATATGCTGAATATTGGGCATCAATACGAGGCCATAAGAAAATACAAACTAAGTTTGCAAACTTTGCATGACGGAAATTTTTTTAGTAAATATCTCATCGTTTTATATAATATACAGAATTATCTCTTTACAATTACTTATTTTAAAAATGTTTACAAATTGCCAAACATCTCCACAAAGTATAGCTACCTTTCAAAAATCCATGGTATCTGTTAACATCTCTCACAATAATCTCCCTCTCCACCACTCTACTAATATACTTGAAAGACTCTGTGACAATCCCTACAAATTCTCAATGCATTACCTGGTGGAGATCCACTCAGTAAACCAAATGCCAATGGAAGATTCTTACCAAAGAGCTTCCTTTTTCTACCCTTCTTCTACATTATGCAACATCTCATCCCAAACTGGCACATACCCTACCTTTCCACATTCTTCCATCAATTTTTCTAACTTAGTGTAAATCTCTTCAACTCTTTCATGCTTCCTATCACCAGCCAAAAACACATGAACTTTTCCTTTCACTTCAATCCAACTCCTCCCACCTTCTTTCTTCACTCCCCTGTCCTTCATCATCTTTCTTACTTCCGCAACCTCATCCCATCTTCCGGCACTTGTTAACACATTAGCAGCGATGACATATGCCGAGTGATCATACGGGTCTAATTCTAATAATCTCCTAGCCATTTTCCGGGCCTTGTCTGCTTCACCACGTAAGGCAGAAAACGATAGCAATGAGCTCCATACAGCTGCATCAGGCTCGAATGGCATCACCATTGCAACTCTCTCTGCATCCTCTAACCTTCCGGCTCTCCCCATTGCACTTATTAAACACGTAAAATGCTCTAACCCTGGTTCCAAGCCATAATCGACTCTCATTTTCTCAATCCACTTTTCGCTCTCAACATCCAAACCAGCATTACATAAAGCCGTTAAAACTGCCAAAATACTACATTCATCCGGTGCAAAACCCCTCCTTTCAAATAGATGAAAAAGATCAAGTACGGAACTTTTATCTCCTTGCTGTGCATAACCGGCCATCATAGCATTCCATGCAACAGAATTTAACACACTTAAATTCTCATCAAAAACCCTTCTCGCATCAGAAATAATCCCTGCTTTTCCATACCCATCAATCAACGCTGTCCCTACAATCACATTCTTATCTAAACCTACAACAACAGCATGTCCATGAATGATCCGGCATTGCTCCACCGACGCCAGCTCAGCACTCGCACGTAATGCTCCAGAGACGCTGTAGATCGTGGACCCCACATCATAACATATCATATCTGCAAACACCGATAAAGAATCCACACAGCGCGAGTTCTGCGCGAAACCCACGATCATTGCCGCGTAACAGAACTCATCTCTGTCGCGAATTTCATCGAACACCTTCTTGGCATTGTTTGGTGATCGAAACCGGGAATAGAAGCTGACAAGGGCCGAGCCACAAAACGAGTTTTCGTTCAGGGAGAGCTTAAGAGAAAGAGAGTGGAGAGAGAGGCCGAAAGTGAAGGTATTCGGAAGGGAGGCGCAGGTTTTGAAGAGAGAAGATAGAGTGCGCCGGCTGGGTAGGAAAGATACGGTGGGGTGGCGGAGCATGGAGAGAAAGAAGTGGAGGGACGCAAGCGAGCCGGAGTGAGCAGAGATCAGGGCCGTCCATGAGACGATGTTGGGTGATGGGATTTGGTGGAAAAGACGGAGAGAGTAGGAAAGAAGGTTTGATTTGGAGTAGAAAGTGATTAGGTTGTTGAAGATGGAACGGTCTGTTTGCCAGGATCTCAGGGCTCTTGCGTGCAGCATTCGTGGGTCTGCATTTGTATCTAATGGTTGCTGGTTCATGTTTGTGAGAACATGGAGTCAGACGCCTCGTAAACTAAAAGAAAATTTGTTTTCTTTGCCGCGGTGGATAGTTCATAAGGCGCTATTGCTACTGCTATTGGTTCATTTTCATGTTTGTTTTGTTGTTCCAATGGATATTTTATGAATTGGCAGATATGCACTCCACCTCTACCATGCTTATCAAAAATGTACTTTATGAAATGGATGTTTTTGGAATTAATATATCAGTTTATCTAAAAAACTCCTAAATTCACCCAAAGTTTTGGAATGCTTTGATACTTCCCCAGGACAAAGAAATAGTTCTACCAAAAAACAGTAGTACCCAAAACCGCTTCTTATACTTCTTATAAAGATAAGTGGTCAATGGATGTATGCACACCCATCAGGACATTCGAGCTGAAAATTTTGAGAAGACAATCATGCATGATCTGACAATGATTTCTTGTGCTTCCACAGCACGCTCCAAAAAGGTATTTGCAAGTTTTTGTCTTTACCCGTGGTAGACATATCTTAGATTCAGTGTGTTGTAACTGGTAGGTTAATTTAGAATCTTGATAGCAATCAAACTACAATATGAATAATAAAGCTGTAATAATACGACAACAAAAAACAGAGAGTGCTAATATCCTGACATTTCAAAAGGGAGAGAAGATGAAGCAAGTGCTGGATAAGATTGAATTATACGTTCAAGATGTTGAAGAAAATGCAACCACCACACAACCTTAGCTCAAACATTAGAAATTCTTTGAACTGCTTCGAGTTCGAAACTAGCATGGGGTAGTTAACTAATCAATTTTCTTGAGAAAATGTAATCAGACTCAGAAAAAGTTTGTCACAGACACCCTCTTAAAATCACAAGTCCAAAAGACTCAACAAACACAAGATGTAGCAAAGTTGATATGATAAATAAAAACGAAATAGTAAGTTGAGATCAATTTTCGGATGCAAACATATAATAAGATTCAACAAAGTCAAGACCATAGTAAGCAACAGCACATAAATTGATTGCATGAAAAGCTGCTCCAATGTGAAAAAGTGATTGTTAGCCACCTTTTAATCTTTATGGGAAGAAAATTGCTCATAATAGTTGCAAAACGGAAAGGTGAATTCCCGATTACAAAAAACAAACATATACATTCATAAAAGATGAGAATAAAAGCTGGCATGTTTAACTTGCAAAATCTTTTAACACACACACTCAAATTCTATCCTCTTATTTAAAAACTTGATACTGTAATCTACTACTAACATCTGCTATATTGAAAATCTGTTCATGACTACTCTTGTAGTGAACATTTTGGGAAATGTGGTAAAATCTTAAATCTCTAACACAAAAGTTATCCTAAATATTACTGAATACTACACCTAAAGATTCTTTAATGTTTTTAATAAATTAACTTGGTTTTGGTTATTCATTTAGATTGGTAGCTGATGATATAATTAATGAATGGCTAGACTATCTACAGCATCCTAAACAAAATAACAGTAAAAACTACAGGAGTTTGCAATAAAAGACTCATGCTCGAGTAAGATACGGAAGCAAGTCTAGAACATGATTAATCTCCAATAACCAGAGCTGATAATGGTGCTACTCTTTGCTAGTACAGCAACAACACAACATCTCATCTTTTCACCAAGCTAAGATCAAATGAATGGTTTTTTCTCACTCTGAATAGCACACACTTGCAGAGCTTCAATTGCAACGTTGAACCCTTACAGGTGAATCCGCCCTTAAAGTTTGTTTATTATCAATATCAATACCGTCGACCAAGTCTATAAAATCTTTTGAGAAATTTGATGTCGACCTAAGCCAGAAGTTGAAACTTCTCAATTTAAGCACTAATAACTAAACACATTAACTTACTACTTTCTTCATTAGTTTTCTCTTCCAATTTTGTAGCAATTATACTGTAAAGACAAATCCAAGCCACTGCTCTTCAGGACAAATCAAAACCAGACCAAACCAAAACTGGACATAATATGCACAGTAGACAAAAAATTAGGCATTTTTATATCAAAGAGTCACATGCATCCAATATTCTTAATTTTATGAAATTTCAAAACCCTAACATAACACCACACTAACCGAACATAAAACCCGGTCAAACCGGTCTGATCACAGATCGATTTCACTTCATCTCAGTTCACTTTTGGGCAGATACGAGCGGGGGAGCTCCGAGCAGGCTCTGCTGTTGCAACTCAAGGTCGTTAAGCTGCTGCTCGCGGTCCATCTCGATGATGAGCGGGACCACCAGGATCAGGAACGTGGTCCCAGCGATCCACGCCGCTTTTCCCGTGCTTTTAAGGAGTCTTTTAGAGACGTAAGTCGCATCTGACGCCGTCTGTTTCGTGTAGGCGACAATTGGAGAGTCTGCTACGGTGCGGGTGACCTTAGAAAAAAGGCCTACCTCGCCGCTGTTAGTTAGACGCTTTTTTCCTTTACCGGATGACATCGGATTGACAGAGATGGTAAAATTGCGGCAAACTGAAAAGAGAGGAGAGGGTTGAGGGTTTTGATCTCTGATTAATATCGTGATATGTGCTACTTTTGGGCTACTTTTGGGCTTAGTACAAAAATCCAAAGCCCAATTTTAGTTACGATATAATTCCAAGGTTTAAGATAAAGGTTCATAAAAAATATGATAATAATGAAAATCATTTAAAGATTAAATGCAACCCAACGCACCAAAATCATGTCATAATTCTTCAACTACTCAAAGGTTAATCAATGAGCATGAAATCTCTCTTTATATACTGAAAGCATGGGAAGGGTAAGTTTAGAACAAGTTCCGTTTCAAGGGATTTGGTTACTAGAGTGTTCAAAACCAAATCCCTGTCATAATATCCCCCACCCGGCCCAAAACCTCTGCATACAACCAGGGTCGAGTTACAAACCCACGGAACCGAAACTATGTATGCCAAATCAGAACTTCCATTTCCTAGAAGAACATCCTTGTATGCGCGGCCAATGCTAGAAATGTACTTTCCCATTGGCTGAAGCTGCCGATAGGAAAACAAACCGGACTCTACAGATTGGAGGACGTCAGAATCTGAATGAAGGTTCACCACAACCGTGCCATGTTCAGGGTGCAGCCGATCATTGAGTGCTTTGACGAAAGGGGAATCTGGGTCCCAAAGTTTACGAGGAAAGATGTCATCACCATCATAAGCATCAATGAAGACCATATCGTACAGATTGTTGTTGTTCTCGAGAATAAACTTCTCGGCATCTGATTCGTAGAGATTTAGTCTCTCATGTATACCTTTCCACGGTACTTCATCAATGGTATTGGGTTTCGACAAGGCACGCTCACCTGCTGGGGTCATAAGTGAGAAAGATGGAAAGCCCATTGCTTTAACTGAAGCCGAGATAACAAGGGGGTCAATCTCGACTATGTGGACAACAGCACCTGAAACAAACATAGAATTCCTAATCAGAAAGCCATGATTTTGTTTACTGCATTTCTTTTACAAAGCATTTTTTTTTTTTTTTGCCATTTCAATAAATATTCAGAAAAGCAGCACATACAACAAAAAAATAAATGAACCTTCCCCACCTTGAATTTTACTGGCCAAAAACAAAGGTAAGCTTCCCCCTCCATGACCAATGCATAATATATTCATTGTTTTCTTCCCATGTACAGCACTCAAAAGATCATAGTTACAAGAAGCTATAGTAGCCAACCCAGTCGATACCATACTCTTCAGGTCTGCAGCATGACAATAAACCATCAAAAGTTAGGTACAAATGAAAATTGAAAATAGCACCACGTTTTGAAAAGATATGGCCAATAATTTTTTTAACAATGCATACAAGAAAAACTCCAATTCTTTGAAAGCATAGTAGCTCCCAACAGCCACCATGACCAAAAGCTTCATTGAATTCCTAAAAAATTGGCTTCTCTTAGACATGTCTGACCGGACCCTAATTCTGCTTATTGTTCACCCAAAAGCAAAAAGGTATCGAAAATTCTGCTCCTTGAATTCACGATGGATCCATGTCATCAGAATTAAGCTTCTTGAGGACTAAAGGAGTCTGATAAGAAATAGAAATGAAAGATGATGCTGAACATAACATGGATATGAGAAGAAATGCTAGAGCAGATAAGACAAGAACAAAACAGCTGCTACTCTAATGTTACATCTGTGAAATATAAAAGGCGCAGAAATATTTGTGCCACTTACAAGCATTGTTCAATGAAAGAGAAACAGCCAATTTGCCATAATAAAAGGAGATGAAGTTTACATGGAACAGCCAGACAATAAGCCTGTTGCATAAAGCATACAGAGCCAGGTTCTGATTCCCGGCAAGCAGCCATAACTTTAACAGTGCTCTGGCGAGTATCATCATTAAAGCGAAGCGTCCGCCATTGATATCCAAGCACTCTAAAACGTTCATTGCCTCCATAACTAGGATGTATCTCTGTAAATCTTTGCTGCAGCCATCTCTCCATTTCTGGCCACCTCTCTCTACTCTAAAAAGCATTTTATGTAGTCGATGAGAAAATAACTGAGTCATATGTGCCTTTTAAAGTTTTTTGTAGAACCATTTTCAATTAAAACCAGATAAAAGCACTTTCATGAAAAAGAACTAACTAAATGCTTCTCCAAAATGCAGTTCAAGTTCTTTTCTTGCCTAAAAACTAAAAATACGCACCTGTCAAGTGCTTCTCTGGAAAGTACTCTAAGTGATTCAGTTCAACGTGTTATCGTTCTCTTACCATTGATCAAAAATTATAATCCAATAGCCGATATCTTACAATTTGCATGAAAATTTAACTAACCAAACAATAATTAAAACTATACTTAAAAGCCAAAATTTATTCAATTATATGATGTTCAAGGAGAAAGAGGAAGAGAGAGGGACTGACAGGTCTAGAAGAAGGGTAAGCGAGAACTGAAATGACACCGTTTCCTTTATCGGAAGCCGAACGGAGAACGGTGTAGCCGCTGTCGGATTCAGTTCCCCACCACTCCGATGAGTAAATCCAGTCACCCTCGTCCTCGATACGACAACGTACGGCCGTGCAAAGCCGCCGGATATTCCATCTCGAGCTACGCCCAGCTTTGTACCACATCACTACCAACTCTACACCGCAAATTCCACAAAGCTTAAACCCTGACCGTTTTTCGCTTTTTCTCTAATTCAAAATTAACGGGCCTTAAACCCTAACCGCTTTTTACCTTGCGATTGCTGGGAAGAGGAATAAATTCCGCTCAGGATTGAGGATATCCGTTTCCAGAATAAGAATAAAATCATGTTAGCTTTACTCTTGTTGATTTTTAATTTATTATTATTATTTATCTAAATTAAATTCTTTTAAAATTATTTATTTTTCTTTCTTACTTTGCCATTCTCTTTCAATTTATTTACAATAGAGCACTTGAATATGGTATATTCAATCATTTATATTTTGAAATTAAATTAATTAATATTTATTTATTTATTTTTAAAAATCTTTTATCGATTAATCAAAAAGCGAACTGAACAAAAAGGAAAAGGCCAAGGGCACAAGACGACAGCCGACAAACAGAAACAGTGCCATTGAGAGTTCCATTTGGCGGGAGATTCTGGTTTGTTTCTCGAATCAAGAGGCGGCCAAAAAGTGCTAGTTAGTAGGACCCACCATTTGCCAAGTGCTAATCACATCCATCAATTTTCAGTCTTTGATTTGACCGAGCATGGAGATGATTCCTTGTAGTTGCCATCTTCTATTCTTCGTCTCTTTCTCAAGTTTACAAATCAACAGACACGGCAAGCAATCTGTTTCTTTTCTGTTATGTTCTGTTCTGTTCTGTTCCAAACTTCTCATTTCAGAAACCCACAAAACCCACTTTATCTCCATTGAATATCATGGTTTCTGTGTTTTACGTGTTTACCTTGTTTTTGCTTCTGCCCCATAACTCGTTTCAGCTCTTATTTCCATTAAGAAGTTGAATAAGCGAACAAAGCAAGCTGATTCTGTCTCTTTCAAAACAGAGAAACACAAGTAGGTTTTTTATTTTTTGATCTGGGTGTCTGTCTACTTATTGTATCTATGTTGTTTTCTGTAGAAAGTGAAATGATCCTGACATGCTATTATTATTTTTTGTAGTGTATCCGAAGGTGAAGGTGAGGGAAGAAAAATTCCAAGACGATGAAGATGTTGCAGTTGGTCTTCAGATGCTCGAATCTCTCTACTTACGCGCTCCTGTTTCTCAAGGTATTTACTTTTTTAATATTATAGTTATTGAGTTTGTGAAGCTTCAAAACTTTCGGTTCTTCGTCTATCAAAATGGTTTATTGGTAACTGGAAATTTGGGGTTTCTCTCTTTATTCATATTCAATGATTGATCAATATGTTTGGATAAGCAGGGATTATGTTGTGTTTCTTGGTCAATTTTATTTTCCATTTAACGAAAGTAAAAAAAAAATATATATATATATATATACTTTGTATTTGATTTTCTAGTAATTTACAAAACCATCATTATTTTGAAGCCTGAAACATTGGTTTTCTGGTTCACCTAGTGAGTATGTAATGACCTATTTGATTTTACAGAGAAAGAGCATCAAGATGCTTCTCCATCATTCATTGCAAGAGTTCCAAAATCTCCTTTGCGGAATGTAGTCACGCTAACAACTTCTACATGCAAAGGTTAAGTTTCATCCTATTGTACTTCCTGGCAGAAAGTTTTCATTTATATCTTATGGAGAAATGTTTCATTTCTGACATACAACTCTTCTTTATTGACGGAAGCAGAGAAGAATGATGAAAAGACTGTTGAGAAGGAAAAACCAAATATAAAAGCCACTTCAATAATGCGTCCACGTGCTGTCTTATCTAGCCCTGGTAGGTTTGAGATTCCATTGTCAATTTATGCTATTACTTGTACTGGAATATAATCGTAATCAGACCCATGAAAAGAAATTGTAGATAATATTTATGGTAGTCTTAAATATTCCTCTTGGAAATTATCTATCAGTGTTCCTGCTAGAATTCGCTAGCTATTGAAGATAAGATATAGATAGCTACGCTAACTTGGTCTGAGAAAAGAGTTCAGAAAGCTCGTATCAGATTGTGTTTGCGGAACAATAAATTTATCGTGGGTAATAACTACTTCAATTATCTAGAATGGAGAAAGGGTTCTTCCTGTTTCTTGGTTCCGTGAACTAGGTGTGGTGCTATGTTTCATTCCTTTGATATGGTGCAAATATCATCAATACTTTCAGAACGAAATGATATGTATAGTTAGTCTGACAGAGGGAGAGAAATCGATTACAAATAATTAGAATATGAAAGGTAGTAATTCAAACTGCGGCATAATTAGGTTGTATAACATTCTCAGCCCTGTCACTTTCATTGATCATTGTTTTAATCCTATGTACAATCACACTCATTGCATATGTTTTTTGTGACCGCTAACTCTTTATCTTTTGATAATTTGGTCTTCAGATAATGATGCTGTAATGGCAAGTAAAAACAAGAGAAAAGCAGAACAATCAACCGCTTTGAGGAATCATAATATGGTTACAAATAGAAATGTAAACGCACATTGTAAAGTTAGGCCCACTCGCATCATCAGCAAAAGTCAAATAAACACAGCGACATCCAATGATGCGCCTGATACTGATAATAAGAGTGATCTTAAAGGCAAGAAGGGTTCGGTGAAGGCAGTCCCCAGTCAGAGACTTAGAACTTGGAAATTTTGATGATTTGCTATTCAATCATTATTCAAACTTGAGTGGATTTCCAGATAGAGTGTGTGTACTTTTTTTTCCTCGTTTTTCCAAAATTGGAAGAAGCAGTTGTCCATATGATATTAATCACATAAGAGATCATGTTTCCACAAACCTTGTATATCTTGGTGGAGTAAGTCACTCTCACTCTCACCCGAATACAATTATGTTTATATGAGCCTGCAATTAGCAGTAAAATAGGCTAACTTGGAAAGAAGAAAATGTTGAAATCAATTTAAATTATGTTAATGAAAGTACAAAATGGGAGTTTAATACACATTAGGGTAAACACCACTCAATTTGATCTCATCCTTGCTATGCAAGGTAGGGCAGAAAATAAAATCCTTTTTCCCCGTTTATTCCATTGAATAACAGATAATCAGTTTCTTAAGTTCCTTTCTATTCACTCTTGTATGTGATGTAGCATAATGCAGCTGGTGTATATTCCATATATGTCGATGCTATTTGCTACTAATAACTGTCAACTTCTATTGCGATAGATCTTTAACCAGTAACTAGTTTACAAAGTCAGCACTCAGCAGACCCCAGTGCTTACCCCAAATCCATCAGGTCCTCAGCATTCAATCCGCTTTTGCATTCAACTATTCCCCCTTTCTGAATCGTTTCATTAGATATAGAGTGACCAATGTAACATACTTCAAAAAGAATTTGTGCTTGCTCAGAAGTAGGAGCACTTGGTTTCAAAGTTTTAGTCTCCATCTCCTTATGCAGTAAGCTCAAAAGAGAACAGAACCTGTGGAACTCAGGGTGTGAACTATTCCCTGAAAGAAAGACATGCCCACTATTGTTTATTTCAATCCAACTACAACCTGGTTGTTTCTTGACTCCATTCTCTTTCATTCGAGCCCAAATCCTCTCAGCATCTTCTCTTCTACCACTGCTTAGATACATTTCTGCCAAAATTAGATAAACGCCAGAATTATGAGGTTCTAATTCTAAAACCCTCTCACCAGCAATCTCACCCACATTAACGTTGTGGTGGATTCTACAGGATCCAAGTAAAGCTCCCCAAACACTTGCAGGAACTTCAATTCCCTCTGCTCTTATTTGATTCAACAGCCCCATTGCCTCGTCTATAAGCCCAAATCTCCCCAGCAAATCAACAACACAAGTATAGTGCTCAGTTGTCGGCTGAATAAGACACTTGTTTTTCATATAATCAAAGTAGTATTTACCTTGGTCAACCAGTCCTGCATAACTACAAGCAGATAGAACTCCCACAAAGGTTATATCACTGGGCTTGATATCAGTTAATTGCATTCTTTCAAACATCTCTAGAGCTTTTCTACCATCTCCATGGTGAGCAAATCCACATATGATAGAGTTCCAAGAAATAACATCATGGATTGGCATGGAAGAGAATTCCAGCAAAGCTGATTGCATGTTTCCACATCTTGCATACATAGTTACCATTGCATTAGAAACAGCAGTGAACTGATTCAAACCTGTTTTAATTGTCTGAGCGTGGGTTTGTTTCCCAAGATGTAAGGCTGGCAAATCTGAACAGATTGTTAAAACACTAGTAAATGTAGCTTCATCAGGGGGCAGACCAAATTCTTTCATTCTGACAAAAACCTTCAGCCCTTCCTCCTCAAGATCATTTTCTCCTAGTCCAAATACCATAACATTCCACACAGTTACGTCTCGAGTTATCATCAATTCAAAAACCTTCATTGCACTTCCAACATCACCTATTTCAAAATAACCAACAATTACATTTGTCCATGATACTGTGTTGCTGTAAGGGTATTTCTCCAGATATGCATGAGCTTCCTTGACAAGTCCATTTCTTATGAATCCCAAAATAATTGAGTTCCAAGTCTTTTGACATTTTTCTGGCATTTGCATGAAATTCTTAATAGCATCATCAATTCTTCGACTATTCACCAACCCATTAATCAATTGCTTCCATGAATTTAAATCACGGATGGGCATTTTTTGAAACAAATCTTCTGCCATGTCAACACATCCATTTTCCACATAACCGGTTATCATCACATTCCAAGCTTGAACATCCTTTACAGGCATCTCTTCAAAGAGTTCACGAGCTTCAACAATCCGTCCTGCTCTCAAAAGTCCAGACACCATAATTGTCCAAGAAACAACATCCCTAGCACTCATTTGTTTAAAGTAGGTTTCTGCCAAATCAATTCTTCGACAGTTCACAAGCCCCCCTATCACCAGATTCCACGATACCACATCCTTTACAGGCATATAATGAAAAAACCTTATCGCTTCATCAATCAAACCATTACGTACATACCCAGAAATCATTGAATTCCATGCTATAACATCTCTAACCATCATCCCATCAAAAACCTCTTTTGCACCATTAACATCACCACTCTGCATCAACCCAGCAATCACAGTATTGTACGTAAAGATATCACGTTCAGGCATTTGAATGAATAAACACATAGCTTTATCGAACAGTCTATTCTGAAAGTAACCCCGGATCATGGCATTCCATGTGACGGTATTTCTATGGAGCATTTTATCGAACAGGTCCTGGGCTTCCAGTGTACGGGCATTTTTCATCAAGTTTGAGATTTTTGCGTTGATGGGTTTAAGGTTAAGGGGGATTAAGATTCTTTGGTTTCCCGCGGCAATTTCTTGGGTTGTGCGAGAGAATTGTCTGGAGAGGGTTAAAAAGAGGGTTGTGGAGAGTTTGAGGAACGGATGTGAAGAGAAGAACATAATACTCCATTAATTCAAAGACCAAACTGGAGGGAAAGAAGAGGAGACCAGAAAACAGTTACATCTGGGCCCGTGTAAGAACTAAGAAAACCCAAGTTAACCGGGTGGGATCATCCACAAGGACCGGGTACTGTATTTTCTTTAATTTTTATTTTATTTTATTTTTCAAAACACTCTAAAAACATTTTGCGCCCTCTAAATTCTCTCTACAACATTCAAGATCTATACAAGTCTTGAATTTAATTTCAATAAAATAAGGTGAGTTTATGCTAAATTTATTTTTAAGATATGTTGTACTTTCCAAGTGAGTAAATAATTTTTAAAAAATTATGTAACATATTTAATGTCTATTATTTTATTTTATTTAAGAAAATGTGATCGTAAATATGTTCTTATTGCACAAGTAGTTGATTGTTATTTAAAAAATTGCGATATTGGATACTTAATTGATATGTTTTGACTATTATTTCATAATTGTGTATTTTTTATTTTTTACTTTTTGTGTATAATTACGTATGGGTGACGAGCTTCTTTTTTTTTTTTTTTTGGTGTATTATTCAATAATAGCAACTTTGTGCATTGATATGTTATAATATCATTTGGCTTATTATATTTTTAATGTATCGAATGATATATTATATTGTGATTAATATAAAAAAAATATTAACAATTATATAATGCAACAAAACATAATTCTGTATCCTATAGTGATATATTTTTGTTTAATGCTCTATGTTATATATATATATATATATCTTACTGTGATGATCTATAACAGAAAAAAAAAAAAAAAAAAAGATGGTCCATTCCTATATGCACTTTTAAAAAAAAACTATTTTTTTTAAGATCTAGAAAATATCTTCCGACCTTATATTTAATAAATAATACACTTTAAGAATAAATAATACACATTTTAAGTGAAGAAGATTTGATTATCGCTATTTCACATTGAACTGTTTTACCCTTATTTGACATCATCCTCTAAACAATAAAAAATATATTATTATTAAGTTTGTTTTCGCAATGTAAAAATGAGAAATATAATTAAATTAACTAGACTTATTTATCTTTGTACCCAATTATAAAATATAAAATATTTTCATAATGGTCGAGTACTATCTAAGTATCAAGAACAAATCCTAATTTTTAATTTGAACACATCCATACATTAAATTTGTTCATAAGCTTAAGTATATATATATATCATAAAATAATTAAAATATTATTTTGAACATATTTATAGTCAACCAAAATATAAAAAATTTATAAATTTTTATAAAGAAATTACTGTAAAAATTTATAATTATATCAATCAGATAGAAATTAAATAATTAAATTTTTTTAAAAAAATGTAACCTATAGGATTGCTTCAAATCAAAAG
>JAXCLQ010000007.1:8687565-8711730 GCA_035584115.1 Cedrela odorata
AAAAAAAAGAGTGAAAAGATATCTAATAAAAGATAGGATAGAATGTATGGGTGCTAGTAGAGTTGGGTATTTTTGTTTTTAGGACAATTTTGACATTTTTTTTATGTGGTGCAATTTCACAGGTAAAGTTCTACTAATACGAGAAGAAAATAAAAAAGGCCCGTGACTCAGATCCACATAACACACTGAACTTACCTTATCCAGTCCCTTACTGGACACAATCTGCCCACATCAGCTTTAGCCACCGTAAGGTTCCACCATTTCTCACTCTTCTTCTCTCAAGTCTCAACTAACCAACTTCTATTCATCCACCACTGCCCCCTTCATAACTGAAAAAACCACCGTCACAAACGCCGCACTTTGATCTAACATCCACAGTCATGGCTGCCACTGCTGCCGTGGCCATTGGCTCGTCTTTCTCCTCATCCATGCACACACTCAAGTGCATACGTACTAAACACTGCCCATCTGATCATAACAATGCCGTTGTGATGAAACTCTCCCCACTTCGAATGGTGTCCTCCATTTCACAGCCGATCACGATTGAGCACGTTAACATAGGGGTAACGCAGAGCAAGTGGCGTGTCCTGAAGATATCTGCTGCTGTGGCTCAAGAAGAGGCGGCTGCAACCGCTGCTGAAGAAGCTGCTGTCTTGGTGGAAGAGGAAGTAGAGGAAGTGGAAGA
Organism: Cedrela odorata; assembly: GCA_035584115.1. Classification (NCBI taxonomy): domain Eukaryota; kingdom Viridiplantae; phylum Streptophyta; class Magnoliopsida; order Sapindales; family Meliaceae; genus Cedrela; species Cedrela odorata. Next base: position 8,688,251 of record JAXCLQ010000007.1, read on the forward strand.
AGATGCAGAGGCTAAAGCTGAGGACGATGCAGAGGCCGAGGTGCCGGTTCCGGCTTTCGCTCCAGTGAACACTAAGCTTTATTTTGGGAACTTGCCGTATAATGTTGATAGCGCTCTGCTTGCTGGGATAATTCAGGACTACGGCAGTCCAGAGCTTGTTGAGGTTTGTGACGTATTAAATAAATCTGTGATTTTATCATTAAATTATTAATTATTTATGAATTTAAAATTTTAGAGTCAAAGCTTGTTTAACATTTGATCTGATTGCTAGTAGTTATAATCTTATCTGAAGGAGTTGTGGACTTTAAATCATGATTTGTGAAGATGGTGATTGATTTATGTTAGATCGCCTGAGTATTAGTGGGTGATTTTTGGATGAGGATTTAGGGAGATCAGGAGGTTATTTCTCTTGCTTGCTATTTCTTCATAAAAAATTAGGGATCTTGTATTGAGTTTCGATGACATTGTCAAATTTCACGATTTTAAAGAACTATTCACTGCTGATTTATTTGTAATTGATCAATGATTGGATTAATGAATAGCTTTGGATTTGGTGGTTGAATCCAGCGAAGCTGCTTGAGCAGTGAATGCATCATAGAGCGAAATTATTTCTGCTGGGGCCATCATTCACATGCAAAGTTCAAATTGTTTAGGGATGACAAAAAGAGATGTTATGGATCTCCTTTTAACATTTGATTATGCATTAACTAAGCTTGTTCAAAGTTATTTACTTGCTCAGTCAAGTTGTGCTCGAGTATAGAGATTGATTGCTTATTGACAATCCAAGCGTTGGTGTGATTGTTATAATCGAGTATGTAAAGTGCTGCTACAGATAAACTAAGCTTGAACGTCTTGTGTAGCTTGATTTTATATCTTCTGTCCATCTATTCATTCCTAACTTCCGCTAATCTTAATTAATACGTTCCACTTATGACTCAAAATTTTTAATTGGTATGGTGAAGTGAACATTGTCCGCAATGGATGGCCTAACTTTTCTTCTTATTACTGAATCTTCAGTCCTATCATTTACAACTCTAGGATTTTGGGATGTACATAGATGATAGGAAGAACTAATCCAAAAAAAAATATGTAAAGATGATTATATCAAATTGAGTATAGAGGAAAGGTTGCTTAACAATCTGCCAATTTCAGACTAAATAAAGGGAGCTGTATGCATCATTGTAATGTATATAGATTCACCGGCTTATTGATACACAGCATCATGGTTTTTTTTTTTTTTTCTTCTTGTTAAAGATATTGATTACACAGACGTAATTGCAGTGAAACACTTTCTGAAGGTGTTAGAATTTTTACATTTCTTTCACCAGTTTATAACTGTATTGGAAGGTTGTATGCACAATTTAACTTGGTTAATTTCCTATCTGATATTTAATTTCTCTGTTTTTAAATTAATATGTTTCCTTTAATATGGTTTCTGCAAACTGTTACAGGTTCTTTACGATAGAGAAACTGGAAGAAGTCGAGGTTTTGCATTTGTGACGATGAGTACTACTGAAGATTGTAACGCAGTCATTGAAAACCTTGATGGAAGAGTAAGAATCTCTTTATGTATATCTGTGAGGACATGTAAGCATTTTGTATGCGTGCATATATACATGTCGACTTACATATGCATTAACAATTAATAAGACTTACATATGCATTAACAATTAATAATCCTACGTTGAATCTTGAAGTACTAATGACTAACAATTTTGATAACTTTAATTACAGATCATTTTGATTATCAACTCTTTTCATAGAGGCATATGCAAATCCTTTCTTACCTTTGAGCATCTACTAAATAAAAATTGTGCTATTCCAGGAATATCTAGGTAGGACTTTGAGGGTGAACTTTTCTGACAAACCTAGACCTAGAGAACCTTTATATGAAGAAACAGATTACAAGCTTTTTGTCGGGAATTTATCCTGGTCCGTAAAAACTGAAAGTTTAACTCAAGCTTTTCAAGAATATGGAAATGTGGTTGGTGCAAGGGTTTTATATGATGGAGAAACAGGAAGATCTCGTGGTTATGGTTTTGTATGCTATTCAACAAAAGCAGAGATGGAAACTGCCCTCGAATCCCTTAATGGAGTGGTATTGATTCCTTCCTCGTCTACATTCTTGTGCTCATACTTGGACACATAAATTACAATTTTGGGAAGGTTGCTAATCATATCTTGTTCTTTTGCTACCTTAGGAATTAGAGGGACGGGCAATGCGTGTAAGTTTGGCACAAGGAAGACGATCATAAGACTAGACAACGATAAGTATGATCAAGAGAAGGTTCGTAGATATCGGATTGATGTACATTATTTCTACATATTGCAAATGCAGTCACTTGATGAGTGACCTGAAATCCCCTTTGATTTCATGTTTCTCTACTCACCTTCCACTTCTGTATTCAACTTAGTGGAACTTTTGAAAATTTCCTGTTTATCTCTACAGAATGCAAATGTTGATTGATTGACAAGTAATATTTGCAATAAAGCATCAAATAAGTGAAATATAAAGAAATAAAATTGAATGATCATCAAGATTCCCACAATTAACAATAGTTGGAAATTCTCAATGGCCACCATTTAGCTAGTGGAAAATGAAATAAACGGTTGATAATTCTTGTCGTATGTGAAACACAATTCTATACCTTTGTCATCTCGAAGATTTGTGAATGTACTCCAAATGGCTGATTGCTACCATTATATGGTACACAAAATGTTGGAAAAGACATCCTTTAACAATTGCATACCTTATCTCCTTCCAAAAAGAAAGAGAAAAAAACAAAAAACATTGACAATGGTTCCCAGTTTAAGCAAGTGGGTTTGAAAATATTTCTACATAAAAGTGCTTTTGGGAAGCACTGTTTCTTTCTTTTAACAAAAGCACTTTTATAAAAATATCTATTACTTTTATTTTTTAAAACAAAATGCTTTAGATGTTTAAAAAAGAGAAATGTCAACTATTGTTATTAACTATTCATGTTAGTTGGTGTATCTAATATTGAATCTCTCCTTATAAAGTCTTATTGTTATTAATGCTAACAGCAGAGCCACTGCTGATGAGCCTGATTGCTCTTGGCCCCAATCAAAGTCGTCAAAATTTAAAGGGAAATTATCAAAAACCACCCTTCATATGTATTTTAATTAACATAAGGAAAGCAGTTTTGAGAAATTCATCACAAAGTTCCCCTTAAATTAACCATTGTTTATATTTTACTTAAGTTTGACGGTTAATTAACTTCAAATATCAAAAATACCCCCATTTATAAGGTAGCATTTCATTTTATTTTTAAAATATAAAATATAAAATATAAATACATATTATACCCATATATATAAATACATAAACTCTATATAGTAGAGAATAAATATAATTTATAAGAATATTTTTAAATTATTATTAAAGAAACTAATTTAGATATTTGTATTAAATTTAAATTGAAATATATTTTAATTTTATTTTATTAAAAAATAAAGACTAAATTTTTTAATTGTTAAACTAAAAAATAAATACATTTTAAATATTATATATATAGAACAAAATCATATTTAATAGAAACAAATATCTTCTAAATTAGTATATTTTCTTAAGCTCACTTTTTAACAAGAATTGTTTGTTCACTTTCACCCGATCACTAAGTAACATAAAAAAATAATGTTATTTTTTGAAAGAATAAGAAATTTGTAATTTTTTTATATCAAAATAAATAGAAAAGAATTTCATATATATATATATATATATATATTTTATCTTTTTAAACATGATATAACACGTGCTATATTATTTGATAATATATATTTTAACTATATTATATAGACCATGTATTAAAATTTTAATGTGACTAAATGTAATATATATATCAATTATCCTATCATTATAAATATAGTATAAAATCAAATATGTTGTATATTCAAATATTTATCATTATTAGTACAATTTTTTATATAATAAAAATTTGTTGCTAATCTATCATTGAAGATAATTGCTTTAGTGAATAAATAAAAGAACACTAAATTTGATGACAATTGTATTGTGTTAAACGTGATTATCTAAAATATGTTTCATATACTTTACATTTAAATTTTTTATTAATGTCTCGAATTTTATATTAATTATTTGAATTTTTACATTTTATGTTTTAAATTTTTTATGTTGATTATTTTAAATTTTACATTAATTATTTTAAATTTTGAATGTAAGATATATAAAATATATATTAGCAGTTCCTATTAAGAGTTTTGAACTGTCTTTTGTACTTGTATTTAATCCAAACATTAGGGGAAATTTTGAAATTTCAACAAATTTAAATTAAAAATACAAATAATTGAAAAAGAAAACAAAAACAAGAAAGAAATGAAAACAGAGATAGCAGAAAGAAGAATCCCACAAATCCCCCCAACCCAAAAAAAAAAAAAAAACCACACAAACATATAACACAGCAAACAACCAAGAAGAACAATCAGTGGAGAAGATCTTCTCTCAAATCTATCTCTCTGGGTCTCTCCCCCATCTCTCTATCTCTGTAAACCCACATCATATATAGTGTTTTCTCAGTTGCTGTCTGTTTCTTGAAGTCATCTGTGAATGGATATTTTTACTTATTAAAGGTTTTTGTTGGTGATTTTTGTTACAGATCTTGGATTGGATCTAGGGTTTTGTAGGGTTTAACGTTTTTCTTAGAAAATGGCCTCTGCATTTCCTATTCCAGTCACTGCTGCTCAGGTTTCCCTGCTTTTACTTCACTTTCTCTACATTGGTTTTAATTTTTCTATTTGGGTTTTGTTTGCTAGGATTATGTAGTAGTAAATTGGGTTTCTGTTTTTGTTTTTTTTAAAGTTCTTTTACCTGATTGGTTTAGGTGGGGACGTACTTTGTTGGGCAGTACTATCAAGTACTACAGCAACAGCCGGATTTTGTTCACCAGTTTTACAGTGATGCCAGTACTATGCTTCGAATTGATGGAAACACTAGAGACACCGCTACCGCTATGCTGGTATATTCCTTTTCTTTCGTTTTGTTTAAAAAAATCTGGTTACTTGATTCAAATGTTGTAAATTGTCTTAGCGGTGGTTGTTTCTGTATCGATTCTAGATATCATCAGCTTAATGGAATGTCTGGTCAATAATGCTCTTGATTGCTCTAGCTTTTTTCCCTGAAGTTTTAACGTCGTAATGGCCATTCTGCTGTTCTTTATTATAGAAAAAATTAAGTATATGATTGGCCTATTATTACTATGTATACTAGGCTCGTAACTAGTTGTTGTATGTACACGAGTAAAGTATTTTATATATGTGGTGCTCATGTGATGCGAGACCAATGGCTGTCTCTCTCCTCCACAGTCAAGCATCTTAATGTGAAACAGAGAAGAAAATATACAAATTATAACATTGGGCTTATTCTATTTTTTATGCAAGAAGTTTAGGATTAGGATTTTTTTAAAATTGTTTTCATAAATGAATACCCTGGAATGTTGTTGTGTATTTACATTTTGGGGGCTATAGCAATATTTTTTCTTATAGTTGTCCTGTTAATATCAGGTTGTTGTTGATAGTTTTATCACTATATACATATTTGAAAACTTTAATGAAAGCAATAGCTGCAAATGTTGTTGGTTTTTTGTTATTAATTTAATTCTTTTGTCTTAATATAGTTATTGAAATTTTCTTTTTCTTATCTATTTGGCAGCAAATCCATGCAATCATCATGTCACTGAATTTTTCTGCAATTGAAATCAAGACAGCACATTCCCTCGAATCTTGGAATGGAGGCGTTCTTGTGATGGTTTCTGGTTCTGTGCAAGTAAAAGATTTCAGTGGGAAGAGGAAATTTGTTCAAAGTTTTTTCCTTGCACCTCAGGAGAAAGGTTATTTTGTTCTTAATGATATTTTTCACTTCATTGATGACGAACCAGTTTACCACCATCCAGCAATCTTGTTAGCCCAGACCAATTTCAATTCCAAACTTAACGCTTCTGCGACAATTCCAGAACCAGGTATCAGTATATCCTGATTTTTAGTATTGTTATCATCACTTGGCAGAATATTATCTATTTTGTGGAATAACAAAGAAGGGAAATAGGCAGTTGAATAATGTTAGGGTATAATATTATGGAATCATAGTGGTTATATATTTTGCATTCATTTATGTTATATTTTATTGTTAGAGAGAGTGTTTCTGTGTTCTATGCAATTGCTGAATGTTAATTGTTTACTTTGTGGTCTGGAGTGTGTGACTGATATCTTTGGGAAACTGTCTCACTAATTTCTGATATTCTGACCTGTTCTTGCCTTAACTTCAGCTTCATAATAAATGTTTTTCTCTGAGATATTGGGTAGAAAAATCTGATATTATGATATGTTCTGAAAAATAAAACTGATTTATTTGGCAGTATCAAACTATTCGATGGGTGGTGAAATCCAGGCAAGGGAGTATGTGGCTCTGGTTGATGTCAAACAAAATGGTCCAGTTGACAATTACAGTTTCCCAGAGCAACAGTTACAGCAAGTCCCTGAGGCTGAAAATATTTTGGAGGACAATTCTGTTGAAGAGTTGAATGGTTTGCTTCATAATACAGATAATGCTGTAGATGATCATCTGCCTGCTTCTGTTGAGGAACCCATTGGAGTGCCCCAAAAGCACACTTATGCTTCTATTGTAATTACTATACTCTGGTTACACTTATTTTTATTTTATTCCTTTTGATTTACTGTGTGTTAGTGTGCGTGCGCCTCCATGAATACTTATTTATATCTATTGAATGAGATATTTGTAGACTAATTATCTGTTTTTCTTTTCTCTGTTCTTTTTTCTTTTGTGCTTGACTATTGGAAGTTACGGGTTGCTAAAGGACAATCTGCTCCATCAGTTGCTCCCCAGGCTACTGTAAACAAAAATGCACCACCTGCTCCAGACTGGAATCTTGCTCCTCAACCATCCACTCAGCAAGCAACTGTGCTTTCAAATGCATATGAAAAGTCAGGATTTGACATAGGGGAGGAGGTTTCAGCTGTTGAAGATGAAGGTCATCTTTTAACTGCTATCATTAAACATATTCTTTATGGTGTGGGGACTTTTAATCTGAAAAATTCTTACGAGAGCCAACATACAGAACGATTGCTTTTAATTGCAACAAGAAGAAAAAGTAAAAAAAAAATCATTTGCTTTTAATTGCTTTGGTAGCTTGAATGTGACAAAGTATTGATTGTATTTGAGACATTGTTATTTATGTTTGAAATGGTATTATGTGAATGATTCCAGAAGAAATAAAGTCAGTTTATGTGAGGAACTTGCCTCCTAATGTATCTGAATCTGAAATTGCGGAGGAGTTTAAAAGGTTTGGTGAACTCAGTTCAGAGGGTGTTGTAATCCGGAGTCGCAAGGTTCATTTCCTTGGCTTATGTTTTGGATTTATTGCAATATTTCTTTCGTAAACTTAAAACCCTAAAATTTGTTTCTTATTTGCAGGATGTTGGTGTTTGCTATGCATTTGTTGAGTTTGAAGATTTATCTGGTGTTCAAAATGCGGTCAAGGTCAGCATACATAATGCGGCATTTATTTTTTTCCCTTTTTTTCTCTCTGCTTTTTTTGCCTGTAAAAATATTGTGCCAGGTTAATGAACACCTTGATTGCTGCTGATTAGATATTAAAATAATGTGCATTTTGCAACACTAGGGGAGGGTAGTAAATAGCCCAAATATAGCTGGGAGTCTTAGCTCTCAAGGATAAGATTTCAAAATCAGAAGGCACCTGGGGTGTGTTTTTAACACCTTAAGTGGACACTCGTACACTATAGAAATCTAGTTGCCTCTGTTGGCCTTTTATGATTTTAACGAGATTAAAGCACTAGCATTAGTTATTCCAATTCCCAAGGATGCATTAGTGTCCTCCTTCCCACTCTCCCCCCAACACACCGCACACCGTCCCCGTTTTATTGTTTGTTATTCTTTTCATTTTTTTGTGTCATCAAGCCATTCTTGAACTGGCTTGTTCAATTTAAAATTGTACCAGCATGTTTGATTACAAGTTGTGTTTGAACTAGACTCTTGAAATTTATATGTTCACTTATCCATGCATTCCTATTATATGTATGTAGGTGGGTTCTGCACAAGTTGCTGGACGGCATGTGTATATTGAGGAGCGTAGACCGAACAGCAATATACCATCTCGAGGAGGAAGTATGTCTCTTGTTTTTTTCTTGATAGTTTGAATAGTAATGATATTTTCTCAATTTGCATACACATGTAACCCCGGGGTTGGGTTGAGTGGTAAAAGACCCTTGAATTCAACCAAGAGGTCAGGTGTTCAAAATTTCATTGGGGTAGGTATATCTTACGGGTTTTCTTGATTACCAAGGTTGTAGGGAAGAAAAAACAAATTGCATACACCCATGAGTTTTCCACCCAATGCCTCTAGAAAGCTACACTGGGTTGAATGAGCCTGATTGGGTGCAACGAATAAATTTGTCTTTTTCTGCATACCAATCTCATAGATCATAATGGTTGCATCTAGAATTATGACAGCAATATCTATTCAATAACACTGGGTAATTAAATGAATAACCGCAAGAAGTTGTATGGCTTATGAGCTCGCCACGATAAATTAATAACTTTTGCATAGCATCATGATTTAGCTATCTTTTTATTTTTCTTGTATTTCTCCAATGATTGAAATGTTTTTACAGGAAGGGGAAGAGGCCGAGGCAGCTACCTAACAGATGCTCCAAGGGGCCGTTTTGGTGCTAGAAGTTATGGCAGAGGAGGTGGTTTTGATGGGGGTGACCGAGACTACAACAGACCGAGAGGAAATGGTTTCTACAGACCGGCACCATACCAAGAAAGAGGATTTTCAGGTCACCAAGTATCAAGAAGTGGACAGAATTTATCCGAATAGACATTTTAGATCTAACAAAGGGAAGAGATCAAAGTTTTGGTTCCAAGCATTCAACTCAGCATATTCTCCTTTGTTGGTTTCAGGAACTATATATTGATACCTTGAGAAGTAAATTTAATCTAGATGTGATGTCATTATTGATTTGAAGGGGTTTTCCAATACTTATTTTGTTTGATAAAGTTTCTAATCTAATAGGAAAATTATGTGTTCAATTTTGAGCTCATTTAATCCTAGTGAAGTAATTTCTAGCATTGGCTCTCTGATTGATGGAACTTCTTCAGTTTGTTTTATTTTAATATTTTATTTATTCATTCATTCTATGTAAAACTTTGGGCTTTTAAGTGTTTTAGATGTTATAATTTTGTTGTCATAGCATTTCATGCACTTGAATAAATAGGATTCTACTTTTTTGAATCGTAGTTTTGTTGTCTAAAACTACGCACTACGCAATGACTACATGAGCTTGCCGACCATTTTATTTATTATTTTCAGCTACAAATTTTAGTAAAATACACATCTGTGATGTCTTATGTGTAGATTTATGTTGATACCACACAACCAAGTGACCAACTCTAGTAAATAGCAACGATCTTCCGAATCTTTGCCTTATTTGTGCTCTTCTGAGTGCTTTTATTTTTCCTCTGTCTTGTCCCTTGTCTGTTGTACTCGTATCTGACGGCAACTCTTATTGAAACATAGTATGTATTGCTGTTTACTTATACTCGATGGGCTTTGAGAATCAGATTGGCGGCTAGTGATCTGTGCTAAGTTTAAGCATTTGCAGTTGTTATCGCTCCTTGATGGAGTTAAGGCACCTGCTGAAAGTGATCTTGATCGTCTGCTTCATCTTCTTCCGTTTCCCAGAGGAAGCTAGCATATGCTGCTTGAACATGGCTGAAACGAGAAAAAAAGAAGACATAGCACAGTCATGTAAATTCATCTAAGCACAGATAATTTAAACGCAAAGAGAGTATGAAATTTATAGTAAGCACACATAATTTAGGCGACATGGTGGTTCTGTGAGAATATTTTACCTATCTCCAGGAGAAGCTTCAACTGCTCGCTGAAAATAGCTCAAGGCTTTGTCATGGTCACGGTGAAGTTCCCACACCAATCTAGCATACTGTGACATGATTTCACCGTCTGCTGGATCAGCTAGTATGACACGTGAGTAGATCTCCTCTGCTCCTTGAAGATCTCCTTTCTGTCAATCGAAACCAACAAAATTGCAGACGATTGACATGATTAAGGGGCATCAATCTAAACAAGCACAAATTAAGGTCAATCATGAAGGAATCAACTACAATATATAAGAATTAGTTTACTGATGAATAAAATGATGCTGTAAATACATGTATCATTGCATCTAAAACAATATTAAGATCCTGAATCCTGTTTGAAACAAATTTTTTTCCACGGGGGCTTCCTCATTCAGTTCTCAGTAAAGTGCGAAAGTCTACATACTATTGATTTTAAAGGAGAGAAACTGCATTTTGGGAGCAAAACTGGGTCTTTTGTAGGCGAATATTTTAAGTACTGCTTCCAACACATACTTGAACACATAAAAATGGATGTTTTATCAGACACTGAATACTTTCTGTAGCAAAAGCTGAAGGAGATCCATTTACTGACTTCAAATACTGCTTACTGCAACAATTTAATTCGGGGGATTAAGAAGACCAACTTTACAACTCCAAACTCAGACATCCAAATTCTTTAGAGCTCAGATATTAAGTGTTGTTCTTTGACCACTAGAACAAAGTTAACTAGTCAGGAGTCCAGTGGAAACATGTAAGTAACAATTATGCTGCTGAAATCCATTAATTACATTGGTCTATTATTTTTGTACAAGGAACATATAGCTTACCTGAGACAAGAATTGAGCATAATTTCTCAGAACCAAAGCGTTGCAAGGATTTTCCTCAACCATCCTCCTGAGATACTCCTCAAGATTGCCCCTGCTGTTGCCATCCGCTGTCTTAGAGTTTGCCACACCAATCCTGAGCCCTGCTGCAGAGTGCAAGGATGAGCTAACGGGCTCAAGTTTATTTGAATCCTCCTTTTCAATCTGCAGAAAAAATTAAGAAGGATTGCAACCAGTTCAACTATGATACCAAATGCTAAAAAGAAAACCAAAAGAGGGTTAAGAAATCAATATTCATATAACCAAGGGTTATGGAAAGGTAGTACCTGAATGTGTTCTTGTTGTGCTGTATCATCTTCCTCATCATCCTCCACTTCCCAGAGGAAACTTGCATGAGCTGCTAGAACATTGCTGAAAACAAGATATGAAAGACTTAAATTTTGGACATGTCAATCACAATATCAATGCCAACTTCCCTCTAGAAATCGAACCAAACTCAATTTAGATCTGCATGTTTGGAAATTGAAATTGAAGAGGCATATCTGTTCAAGAAGTCAGGTTATGCAAGCGAGCACTCACCTATCTTGAGGAGCGGCTTGAACTGCACGTTCAAAGTAAATTGATGCTCTACTTTGGTCATGATGAAGCTCCCAAACAAGTTTTGCATACTGCATCAAAATTTCACCATCTCCAGGATCTGCCATCGTAGCACGATGATAGTAGTCCTCAGCTCCATAAAGGTCTCCCTTAGTCTGTTAGGAAAAGATAGAGAGTAGATCAGATAAGAATATCTTATTTTATAAAATGAGTTCACTCTCTTCTATGTTTTCCCGTGAAAATTATGAGATTTCCATGAAGACTAAAGCTAAATATAGTTTCAGTCGGTTGCCTTGCCCATATAGGACTCGCACAAATCTCAATCACCGTTTTATTTTCCTAAGACACTTTAGCCTAGGCACAAGGCCGAAAGTAACCAGATACCCTCTACGGCCACAGTCAGTGGTTGCTGAGAAAAAACTGCAGCAGCAGCAACAATGACAACAATAAGCGATTACTAATAGCATCAGTAAGTACCATCTTCGGCAGGCTCTAATACTAATTAAAAAAGCAACTCCATTGTTAGTTAGATCTCTAATATAGATAGTCAAATTTCCTTCATAAACAACTCAATGATTAAATTAAACCAGAATCAGAAAAGGGGAGATTCGAATTATTCTCTCACCTGCAAGAGCTGAGCATAATTTCTTAGAAACAAAGGGTGGCAAGGGTATTCATCAATCATTCTCTGATAATACTCCTCAGCATCTGCGCTGTTATCGAAATTCGGCAGAGTGAAATCAATAACTTCACCACCATAGTCAAAACCAGAAACATCAATCCCAAGTCCTGTGGCAAGATACATGGGAGGACTAACTGGCCGTTCAATTTCTTCTCCAATCCTCAAATCATGAATTCCATTATTCAATCCATCTTCATCATCTTCTCCCTCTTCCTCAATCAGCCCCATATTCTTCTTACTCCCAAAACTGAAATCACCAGCTTCTATGCAGTCCCCAATTGTAACAGTTCTCATTAAAGTTTCTTCTCTCTGTAGCAGATCTCCTTCATCTTCGACAGAATTATATATCGAAAACGAAGGTACAGTTCTCAGCATGGTTTTGTCATGTAAGAAAGAAGACTTCTTTTGTGCATTCAAATAACGAAACTCTTCAATGTCACAAGAAATATAAGCTAACTCTTTTAAGTTTCCATCCGAAAAAGCTCTTCGAAAGCCTTTACCGGGTTCTTGATTGCAATCAGAAGCTCAATGAGATGAGGAGGAGCATGAGAATGGTGTCAGATTGAGTTTGTGCAGGTCTCCATGAGAGGAGGAGAAAGGTTGGTTGATGGTGTTGTCAATGTCTGTATTGGGAATGTCTGAGAAAGAAGAGAAAAGGGATCCAGTAACTGGGGTTGACGAGCTTCAGAGAAGCATGTTGTTGAGATTTATAAAAGTGATTTTAAGATTCTGTGCCCCGTGAGCTGTGAATGAGCACATTGTACTGCATAAATAAATCTATTCCCAAGTCTATTAACTTAAATTGTATCATGACATGACATGACATGATCTAGATAACAAGATGCAGGTGATTGATTCAATTTAAAGTAAAGGGATTCCTTTCCTTCCTTACAAATCCCATGAAAACATCACATGCATGCACGCATGCTAATATATAAAAGCTTTGGCGAAATTACTTACCTTGAGCTCTTGGAAATGGAAGTGCTTTGAAACTTTTGAGAGAGAGAGAGAGAGAGAGAGAGAGAGAGAGAGAGAGATTTGGTTCTGAATTCTTGATCCCCCACTGTTTCTTTTATATCATTTATTTATTATTGAATTGAAATTAATGATAATAATAAATATTACTTTCTGTTTTGAGGAGGAAGGATAAGAATATGAAACTTGTGATCTTCTTTGCCACGTGTGATAATATGACACGTGTGAAAATAATAATAATATATTAGTAATTGGGCCAGAATCTAAATCCTAAGTCTATCTTGCAAGATTCTTGAGTTCACTGTGCAATGTTTAGGGGGAATTTGTTTGAGATTGATTGTAAATTTTAAAATATTTTATTTATATTTTAAATAGAAAGTTGCGATAAGGTAATTGAATAAAATGTAAATAATTTTAAATTAAAAATATTTTTATTTATATATATAATTAATTTTCAATAATTTTTTTTGCAGTTTTAAAATAATTTATTGTAATTTTTTTTCAATTATTTTTTAAGAAATAATAAAAATATAAGTAGTAGAAATGTAATAAAAAGAAAAGAAAAATGTTATTTAAGTTTCAATAATTGTAATTTAATTAACCTTCGAACTAATAATTATTTTAAGGTTAATTTTGAATTTATATATTTATAACATAATATATTTGGAACTATAATTATAAAATTGTTGTAGAATGGGTTGATTTTGTCAAAATTGATTTTGAAAAAAAAATTATCAAATAACTAAAACGACTTTTAAAAGTTCAAAATTATTTTTAACTCTCCTAACAATAATCTCAAAACCGACTCTTAATACCATAAAAAATGATATATAATTACAACGGGAGTTATATTTTCTCCCTACATTTTGTGTAACAATATTTTATATATTAAACTTTTGATAATTATAATTTCATGTTTAAACGAAAAATAATTTAAAAATAGAGTAATTTTGATATTATATGAGATTAGTTTTTAAAACATTATAATTTATAAAATTTTAATAGAAATATATGAATAAGTAGGATGCAAAGAATGTAATTTCTTAATTTTCTATATTAATAATTGCAATTAATTCCATTTTCCATCCTATTTTGTAATTAAAAAAATGTAATTTCTAGTAATAAAGTGTTCGTTTAGTACAACACACACACACACACACATATGTGTGTCTGTCAATGTGTTATTCTTACAAAACAAAACAAAATACCTAACAATATAACAATATTGTTCAACAATGTCACCAATTTACAAGAGACAGTGATATTGGTTCAAATATAGCAGGTATCTTGTTTGCCTGAACCTTTGGTCAAACAACTAATTACCAACCAAATACCATTCCCATTGGTTTCGCTCTACTTATTCTCTCTCTTCCGCATTTGCATTTGATCTACAAGTTTTACCTCTTTTGATGCTAACAAGTCCCCCGTCGTCCTTTCCTCGGACGTCGGACGGCAATCGGCTCCTCATATCGTCGTCGTCGTCGTCGTTGTCATCTTTTTATCCTTAATTCGATCATTATTAATTATCATTACAGTTGTATTGTTCAATTATATAACAATGTCTTCGGCTATTCTTGCTCCTTTTCAACTCCTGGAACTCAACATAATCTCCGCTCAGGATCTTTCCCCGGTCTCCCGCTCCATGCGAGCGTATGCCGTCGCTTGGGTTCATCCTAACCGTAAACTTTCCACACGTGTCGACGCTCGTGGCCGAAATAACCCTACTTGGAACGATAAATTTGTGTTCCGTGTTGATGAGGAGTTTCTTCGCAACGACACCTCGGCTGTGATGATTGAGATCTTTGCTTTGCATTGGTTCCGCGACATGCACGTTGGGACTGTACGTGTTTTGGTGGGTAATCTGATTCCTTCGCAGGCAAAGTCTGGCAATCAGTCTAGCAAGAGTTTGGGAATGAGGTTTGTTGCACTGCAAGTTCGCCGTCCGTCAGGGAGGCCTCAGGGGATCTTAAACATCGGTATCGCGCTACTTGATAGTTCTATGCGTAGCGTGCCGTTGTATACGCAACTCAGCTCTGCAGTTGGATATCGCCATTTGATGGGCGAGGAGGATCCATTTGCAAAAAACACGAGTACCATCGTCAGTAATAATCAAAACTCCATTTCATTCATCGGGAAATCTGAACTCCGTCGGACAAAAAGTGATACGGGTTCCATGATCGGGTCGGAAATTGCCCCTAGATCCAAGGTCAAAACTGGAAGAGCAAATTCCATGATCAGCGGTTCTGAACAGGGCGGGAAGAAAATCAAACAAGGAAGTTCAAAAGCTAGCTCGATATTCAGTGGATCATATATATTTAAGAAAGACAACAAGGTGTGTAATTCCACCTTAAGCGGGTCGGGTATATTGAAAGATCCGTCCAACAAGCCTACGTCGGGAATAGTGGGTATATTTAACGATTTCGAAAATGTTGCTTCGGACGCGCCAACGAGGGGTAAAACCGGAAAAGCTGGATCGATGATTAGCGGGTCGGATGGTATAGACCCACCCACAAAAAGGGACTCGCCGGCAGCCAAAATCAATAAACAAAGCGGGTTGGAATACGGGTCACTGCGCAAGTCGTTTTCGAATGGCCAAGGATATGGATATGTATCCCCGAATCAACTAAGATTACACAAAAAAGGGATCCAGCCAGTAATAACCCAATCCGAGCTTGGTCCATCGCCATCGGAGGTGGCGGCGGCTAAGGCGAAAGAGAAGTTGCTAAAGCAAGCTAACGACGAAGATAGCTCTGTCATGATGGCCTGGGAGAAGGACAGCAGCGTTGAAGGATTGCATTCGAAACTGGAGCGCTGGAGAGCGGAGCTGCCTCCACTATACGACTCGAGTTTTCTGTCGAGCAGCGTCGGTGGAGGAGGAGGTGGAGGTACGACAGCCAGGCACAGTCGGAGGCACACGGACGGTGACAGCGGACCCGGATTGTTTTCGTGTTTTAGTAATATATGCGGATGTGAGTGCTCCATTGTTTGCGGGTCGGGTAGTCCGGGTAAGAAGGGTAAGAAGAAACGGGGTAGTAGTGGGCGTTTGATTCGAAGTCCGTCGATAAATAATTCGAGCTTTATTTGAGTGAACAAAGTGCTTATTAACACGTCGTCGTTTCATATCGGGAAAAATAAGTAACCTTTTATGTATTATAATTGCATGTATGGGCGCAGGATAAGAACTTGCACACTAAGGGTGGATGTTAGAGAAGTGAAGTGGGTTAGGCCTTTTCCCGCCCTTTGTTTTTATTTTTATTTATTTTTTTTAATTCTATTTTTTTCCGAGGAATTTGTATAATTTTCACGTAACTGAAAAAACAAAAAGAAATTAAGTAATATAGCATTCTGTCTATGTGGTTGGTGGTTTGTACGGAGAATCATATTCTTTATATTTTTTTAATTTTAATTTATTTATAAAATAAATACCGATCTTATTTATTTTGTAAGATTGAAGAAATATAATTTATTATTTAAAATTAATTTTGAAGATTAATGAATATGATGGTAATAAATACAATGCATATGTTTTTTTTTTTGTTTTAATTTAAATAATTTATTTGTATTTAAAATTGACAATTTAAATTTTATTCGGAAAGTGACTTTTAAGTCACAATTGCTGTGAAATGAAAATATTAAATATCATATATTAATATAAAAATAAATAAATTTAACTAAAAATTAATATTTTTATTAATTTTTTTAACTTTCTTTTCAAAGTATAGTAAAATCACTGTAATACTAAACGAACTCTTAATATATTTTATTTATATAAAAGCAAGTTTATAATTTATTATTAATAATTTATTAATTATTAAAATTTAAATATATAAATAGAAGCGTGAATGGTAAACATTAACGATATTAGCGACTAAATAAAAATGTACTTCCAATTTTAATTGCATTAAGCTGTGGATTGAGTATGATTCTATGTTAACTTTGAAGCTACCTTGTGCTCATACTAGTGTGACAAATGATATTTATAACCAAACATACCTATTCCTCTTTAAAGTTGAGTGATGATTTGGTTTATATTTATTTAATATTTAATTATGTTTTTTAAATACTTGTAAGAAATTATTTTATATGGGATTTTTTTTATTTTTTGTTTTACAAATGCATAAAATAAAATTAATTGAAAAAATAAAAATAAAATAAAAAAAGGAGGAGGATAATCCGAAAAGTGTGATGCACGGAGACACAAAATGCGTCCATTGGTAAAAGAATATCCTTACACCGACACCGTTTTGATATTAATGCCTGAGCTAATTGATGTGCTTAACCTTAAACTAGTTAACATAACACCTCACTGCCAGCCAATGTAATCCCACGCGCTTCCTTTTCCTTATATAACACGCTGCATTTTAATTTGTGTAACAAATATTTTTTTTTAAATATTTAATTAAATATTTTTTATTTTTTAAATTTTACAATAAATAAATCAAACTCTTCCCGATGGGACATGAACGATTTTTTGTACTATAACAAAAGATTTTACTAATTAAATCAATTAAAAAATTATAAAATAATTTTTTAATATTTTATAAATTTAAAAGAAGATAAAATTTAATTAGAAAAATATTCAATAGGATCTAAATATTTTTTTTAAAAAGATTAATTATATATATTTATTTAACTGAGAGGATTGTCAATTTGAAGAAAATATAAATTTTGATCAATACAATGAAAATGTTTTTAAGTTTTTAAATTTGAAAAATTTTGTATTAAATTTCATAAATTATGTATATTTTTATTTAAAAATTAAAAATTATTTAGGAATAATATTTTTTTAATTACGTGATTTATAATTATAATTAGTATTTTTATTTTTTGTAAGTTCAAATTACCCTTCGTTTGGAAGAGATACAGTTTCAAGTGTTGAACCGAGAAGAGCGTGCGCGTGGAGCAAAACAGGATAATTATATATTTATATATATATATATATACCTATGTATGTATGTATGGATATTTGTTCTAAATAAAAAGTGTCACGCTGTCTCGGACTAAAAACGTGAGAAAAAGCTTCGGTTCCTCAGTGGCGTCCCCTGTCGGATTACGTGGCGCTCAACCACAGCTTGGAGGCATGTGTTTCTGTCGGCTTGTCTGTCCATAGCGACAACCTTTTGCCTTTCTACTCTTTCATCCTTTTCTCTACTTGTATTTATACTCATCCGTATTTATAAAAGTACAACTTAATTAATATTATTTTTTTACCCTAATTTATTTATAATAAAAAAAATCTCTATTTGCATTTATTATTATTGTTATTATTATTATAGACTTTCAAAATATTTATCTTAAAACTATTTTTTACTTGCTCCTTCATTTTTTTAAAATATATTTTTAATAAAAATTTTGATAAAGAGATGAGATTTTTTTTTTATACAAAAATATTAATTAATAATACATTTATTTAGAGTTACGAAAATATAATTCAATCCATTCGAAGTGACGGATCATATCAAGTAAAAAATTTGATAATTGTGATTATTTTGATAAAATAGTAAAATCACAAGTTAAAATGTCGAGCTTTTCGTATGAATTAATGAACTAGATTGTGTTTGTTCTTTTTATTTTTTTAATAAAGATTAGTCATTCAATCTAATTTAAATATTTAAATAAAGTTATTTTAAATTTTTATTTAAAGTAAAATTGAATTATATTATGAGTTTTACAAAATCAATCAATTTAAAATTAGATTAAGTTCTTAAAAAATTTATTAATCTCAAGTTGATAAAAATCTTTGTCACATCAAAATAATAATAAAAAAAATTAACTAAACTTTAATTTCACAAAGTTAGGACATCCAAGTATAATTTATTATTAAAATTCCTAAAGTTATTCATGATCCTTTCTTTCATTCTCAAACCTTATCTTTGAGATCAAAATATAGTAAAATGTGGCCCAATTGTGGGATGGCACATAAATATTTGGTTAAATTAACAAATTAAAATATATTGATTTCCTCTTTTGTTTTTGGGTAACCCCACATTCCATTGCATTTTCATATATATATTTCTTTAGGTCTCAACTTTCTAAAACAAAGTTTTGTGCTCTTTGTCCTCAAAATAATGGACAACACATAGGAAGAAAGGAAGAGGGGGGCATATATTAGAGAATTAAAGATTGGAATATGCTTCTTTTTTCTTCTTTTGTTGGCTTGTAAAAAGACAAAAACTTTAGACTTTAATTTAACCTATGCTTTTTATATTAAAGTTAAGTGACAACCTAATCTATAATTAAAGATTTGGTTAATATTCTTTAATTGAGTAGTGTAGTGCAATTCTCTTCTGCAATAGTGGGAGTTTTTTAATGGGTAATTTTGTTCTCTAGGCAATTTTTCAATGTTGTTGAATAATGAATTCATCAATAAACAGACATTTAGGGATGTCACAAGAAGGTAATTTCTGATGGTAAAAGTTCACAAAACTATCATATCACATGTATGTAAAATCATTAGCCATCATAATAAAAGAGACAAATCTATTATTACCCTTCACCCTTTTGCAGAATTTAAAACTATAATTGTAATAAATTCCTCCCCAAAAGAAAAAAAAATTGCTGCCTCTTTCACATTTGACATTTATGTCTATGCACAAGTACAGTGACAACAAAAAAGAAAATGTCACTAGAGTCATTACTGTGCAAAATTATGGCAGATTAAAAAACAATTCCAACCAAGGAGTTGGAGCCCAAGCCAGCTGCGTCAGTTCTATCAACACTGCTTACAGCCTTATAGGTTTCTTGGGGATTTCAACCTCTCTGTTTTTTTTTGGGTATGATTTCTGATGTATTTTTTATTATCTCAATAGATTCAAAAGAGACACGATCATGTCAAGAAAAAATGGAGTAAAGAAATGGCGAGAGTGCTTGGCGCACTACCAGACACATGGGTCCCATCAACATCACTTCCTCCACCTTCTTCCCTTTCCACCCAAAATCCTTTCTTTCACTCTTAAAACTCTCGTTCTTACTTGCTCTTCTTTTCATTTCTGGACTGTCAAATCTTGAACAACCCAGCAAAAAGAAAAAAAAAACTCTCTTTTTTTCTTCTTGTTGTCGTCATGCAAGGTGGTCTTCGTCTAGTTGGCGGCAGCGGGGATGGAGGAGGTGGTGGTGGTAGCTCTAATACAGTTGAGAAAGAGTATGCTGAGGCAAGTTCATACCTAGATGATGATGATAGTGATGAGCTGGAGCTTGGACTGGGGCTGAGCCTTGGAGGCGGAGGGAAAGGGAAGGTAAGTTCATGGGGTGAGTGTGGTAGAATCTTGACAGCAAAGGACTTTCCTTCTGCTGTGGTCACTCAAGTAAACAGAGCTAATGCTTCTTCTCCTGTTGCTACTGCTGCTGTTTCTGGAACTAAGAGAGCTGCTGACTCTGCTTCTCATGAGGGTGGATCATCCCCTCCTGGCATCAGGTTAAATTTTTTTACTGCACAAACTTTTTGCATTCTATGTGTTCATTAATATGCATACGTGCTTATATTTTCTTTCTTGTATATGTTTTCGAAGAGAATTGATGAAAGAGTATTGAATATATGTATATGCATGTATTTTGATAAGTATGAGCCGGTAAGAATCAAGTTCTTGATTTCTCTATTTTCTTAGTTTTAGCAATAAACCAACTTTAATTAAGCCCTATCAACTTTCTTGATCCTTGGATATCTTTGAACTGGATTTTTTAAAAAAATTTATTTCCACTTATGGTTTCCTATATCATCCTATTCCATGTTTTGCTTTTCTTATTTAGCAATTAACAGGTGTTTAGGCTACTATATGCCTACTTTATTCTGGGTTTGTACTCCCTTCATAGAGTCTATGATCAGTTATACTGATTCTGTGATAAAAATGTGATTTTTTGTACACTGACAAATTCCATATTGATAAATTAGTTCTTATCCTTTTCCTTTTAATGTTTAGTTATTCATTGCCATAAATTGTTTTGTGAAAACAGTCAGGTTGTGGGATGGCCCCCTATTAGAGCTTATAGGATGAACAGTTTGGTTAACCAAGCAAAGACTCCTAGATCTGAAGAAGAGAAAGTGACCAGTGAAAAAGATAAACCAAAAGATAATTTGAAGAAGAAAATTTGCAATGGAAACAAAACCAATAGTATTTTTAATGAGAAAGGGCATCTTGGGTTTGTTAAGGTGAAGACGGATGGAGTTCCAATAGGAAGGAAGGTGGATTTGAATGCTCATGCCTGCTATGAGACTTTAGCTCAAACATTGGAGGAGATGTTTTTCAGCTTGTCCCCAACAATCAATTCAATCAGTAAGTTCTCTTCCTCTTTGTGCTATGATCTTTGAAGTGTTGAAAAGTAGATTAATAAAGGATTTCATTCATGGTTAATTGTCGTAATTATGTTTATTTGTGTTAGTTGATGTGAAAATTGATGCATGAGCATTATGTTCCATCAACTAAACAATTGTTGTTGATTTATGTTTCTCTGTTTGATGTATGTTTTTTTTTTTTTTGGTTTTGTTAATGTTGACACTCTGATTATGTGATTGGGATCAGGTGTAGAAAATGATCCTGGAGTAAAGCTCTCTAAGCTTTTGGATGGATCGTCTGAGTTTGTGCTCACCTACGAAGATAAAGAGGGAGATTGGATGCTTATGGGAGATGTTCCTTGGGGGTATGTAGCTATCATTAACACTACTGCAAAATTGTGGTATGCTGAATACAACTGCAAAAATATGCAATTTAATCTGCAAGTAAGAGTTATTGGCTGGTCCAGTTTAGAATCTTATACTTCATGAGTATTCCGTACTTGAATGATCAAAATATTGCTGTGATTTTAAATTTACATTGCTACTCCTCTCTAACTCAAAGAGAATGATAATAGGAAAAGATGTTTTGTGGTTCAATTTGTTTTATTACCTGTTTTGAATGCTCACTGTTTATGTTTTCTACTTGTGATCAGCATGTTTCTCAGCTCAGTAAAAAGGCTTCGAATCATGAGGACTTCTGAGGCTAATGGACTTGGTATGCTTTTGGCTAATAGTTTTTACCATGTTCTGCTTTTGCTACCACTCCACCTTCTAAGTCTAGCTAATCCTTTGATTACAGCTCCAAGATTCCAACATAGGAATGATAGACAAAGAGCAAAGCCGGTTTAGTGCTGTCCTATAATTTGAAATTCCTGAAAGATGAAGAAACCAACAGTTTGCAAACTGAAGATAAGGAATATTAGATAAATCGATGAGTTTGAGCATTTTGCCAAAGATTGCTTTTCTGTTCTTTTCTTCACCGCTGCTTTTTAGTGATATCCGGTTGTTGCTGGTTTTTGTTTTTGTTTTGGTAGGCCATATTCATTTTAGGTTCTCACTTATATAGTACTACTATACAGGGGCCTACTTAATTACTTTGACAATGCTGCTTTCTCATACTGTAAATATGGGAGTACTTGATATCTAGAGTGTTGAGTTTTGCTGCAATGTAATGCAGTGGAGTCGGTTTTTCTCTTGGTCATATAAGAAAAAGCTTGTGTGGCTTTTACTTATTGATGTTGTGTTGGTTGGCCATGTTTTCAACATGTGATGATGATGCTTGATTGAGCCTAGAGCTTGGAAATGTTCTTATGTTTTCAGCTTGGCATACTTCAATTAATTGAATCTTTTTGGCTTAATCATTCATTTGTATCATTCAAATCTTCCATGCAATTAGTTTCGGTTACAGCTATTAGAACTCTCATTCATTGCAGAAATCGTCGTAACCTTTTACAAGAATTAATACAACTTCTGAAAATTCCCAGCCAAAACCAAGTGCAAGTATCCTGTTTATAAATTATAAACCCTACACACTTAAAATCATTACACCTCAATCTGAAACAGCATAGAGGACACTACTTAATATACTTTCATCATTTTTCAGATATAAAATCCTGAATAAATTTGGCCAAAAAACAAAGAGGCTAACAAAATCAGACACTTTCTTCCATATCCATATGCATCATTTCAAAGACCTTGAGTTGAGATAGTTAAGGGAATGAGAGTGTGTTAAAAAAGACGAGCTGAGGAAAAAAGGGACAGACTTGAGTGTGAAGATAATGCAATCATTTTGATTTTGACTGCAGATTAATACTCATGAACATTTTCACTTTCTTTTACTTGATTATATTTGTATGGGAGCGGAAGTGGGAATGGGAATGGGACACAGACACTACTGCATCTCATTTATTCTCATTCTTCCTTTTACCTTACATCATTCCTTCTAAAATTTTCTTGCCAATCATCTAGAGTTTCACCTTCAAAAGTTCCCTGCTTCCTTTTTCTTGTCTTTTCTTGTTTATGTTTCTCTGTTTTAATTTGTTCATGAAATTTTATCAAACAATCCACCATCTCCACTCCATCTCTCTTTTACTATACATGCAATCTCTTTTGTTTATATTTCAGAAATTGCAACACCGACACAGCTGGAAAGCTGGCTTATTGGCATTGGCATTGGCTCCACAAACAAAACAACTAATCCTG
>JAXCLQ010000007.1:8715320-8731647 GCA_035584115.1 Cedrela odorata
GGCTCCGGCTCCGGCTTTTGCTCCAGTGAACACTAAGCTTTATTTTGGAAACTTGCCGTATAATGTCGATAGCGCTCAGCTTGCAGGGATGATTCAGGAGTACGGCAGTCCAGAGCTTGTTGAGGTTTGTGATGTTTATTTAAATCTGTGATTATATTATTAAATTATTAAGTATTTATCATTTTAAAATTTTAGAGGAAGTGCCTGTTTAATATTTTGATCTGATTGCTAGTAGTTATAATCTTATTGAATGAGATGTGGACTTTAAACCATGATTTGTGGGGAGGGTGAGAGATTTATGTTAGACAGTCTGAGTATTAGTGGGTGATTTTTGGATGAAGATTTTGGGAGATCAGGAGGTTATTTATCTTGCTATTTCTTCATGAAAAATTTTGGGATCTTGCATTGAGTTTCAATCACATTGTCAAATTTCATGATTTCCAAGAATTATTCACTGTTGGTTATTTATAATTAATCAATGAATTGATTAATGAGCAGCTTTAGATTTGGTGGGTGAATCCGGTGAAGCTACTTGAGCATTGTGAATGTATCACAGAGCGAAACAATTTCTGCTGGGGGCACCATTCGCATGCAAAGTTCAAATAGTTCAGGGCTGATAAAAAGAGTTGTTATTGATCCCCTTAAACATTTGATTATGCATTAACTAGGCTTGCTATAAGCTATTTACTTGCTCAATCAAGTTGTGCTTGAGTTCCACTGCTTGAGTATAGAGCTTGATTGCTAATTGATAACCCAAGCATTGGCGTAATTGATTATAATTGAGTACGTAAAGTGTTTCTGCAGATAAACTAAACTTTAGCATCTTGCATAGGTTGATTTTATAGCTTTGGTCCTTCTATTCAATCCTAAATTCTGTTAAATTTTAAGAATTTCTCCATTCTGTCATGCTTCTGAGTTTCAATAGACTGAATGAGGGATGTGGATTTCCTCTTTGCCTGTATTTGAATTAATATGTCCTACTTATGACTCAAATTTTTTAATTAGTGTGGTGAGGTGAACATCGTCTGCAATGGATGGCCTGACTTTTCTTCTTATAACTGAATCTTCAGTCCTATCATTTACAACTCTAGGATTTTGGAATGTACATAGATGATAGGAAGAACTAATCCAAAATTTTTTTATAAAAACAATTATATCAAATTGAGTATAGAAGAAGGGTAGCTTAACAATCTGCCAATTTCTGAATTAACTAAGGGAGATGTATTCAACATTGCAGAATGTACTCACTAGGCTTATTTATATGAAGCAACATGGCTTTTGTTCTTGTTAAAGATATTGATTACATAAACCTAATTGCTAATCAAACACTTTCGGAAGATTGTAAAATTTTTACATTTTCTCTCACCTGTATGTTATTGTATTGGAAATTTTTAGAGTCATATTCAGATACAATTAACCTTGGTTAATTTTCTATCTAGAATTAATTTCTTTATTTTTCAACTGTTTCCTTAATATAGTTTCTGCAAATTGTTACAGGTTCTTTACGATAGAGAAACTGGAAGAAGTAGAGGTTTTGCGTTTGTGACAATGAGCACTGTTGAAGATTGTACTGCAGTTATTGAAAACCTTGATGGAAGAGTAAGAATTTCTTTATGTATATCTGTGAGAACTTGTAAGCATTGTGTATGTGTGCATATATACATGTCAATTTACATATGCATTAACAATTAATAGTCTTATGTTGAATTTTGAAATACTTATGACTAAAAAGTTTGATAACTTCAATTACTTATCATTTTGATAATCAACTCTTTTAATTTCTGTTTTTGGGCACATAGAGGCATGCACAAATCCTTTCGTATCTTTGAGCATCCACTAAAAAAAACATTGTGCTATTCCAGGAATATTTAGGTAGGACCTTGAGGGTGAACTTTTCGGACAAACCTAGACCTAGAGAACCTTTATATGAAGAAACAGAATACAAGCTTTTTGTTGGGAATTTATCCTGGTCCGTAACAACTGAAAGTTTAACTCAAGCTTTTCAAGAATATGGAAAGGTGGTTGGTGCAAGGGTTTTATACGATGGAGAGACAGGAAGATCTCGTGGTTATGGTTTTGTATGCTATTCAACAAAAGCAGAGATGGAAACTGCCCACGAATCCCTTGATGGGGTGGTATTGATTCCTTCCTCTTCTATATTCTTGTGCTCATTCTTACCTGCATAAATTATAATTTTAAGAAAGATTAATAATCATCTCTTATTCTTTTGCTACCTTAGGAATTAGAGGGACGGGCAATGCGCATAAGCTTGGCACAAGGAAGACGATCATAAGTCTAGACAACGAAAGTATCATGAGCTAGAGAAGGTTCGTAGACATCGGATTGATGTACATTTTTTTCTGCATATTGCAAATGCAGTCACTTGATGAGTGACCTGAAATCCCCTTTGATTTCAGTTTTCTCTACTCACCTCCCACATCAGCATTCAACTTAGTGGAACTTTTGAAAATTTCATGTTTATCTCTACATAATGCAAATGTTGATTGATTACCAAGTAATATTTGCAATAAAGCATACCTTTGTCATCTCGAAGATTTGTGAATGTACTCCAAAATGCTGATTGCTACCATTACATGATGCACAAAACGTTGGAAAAAGACTTCAATAAAGATTGCATACTTTATCTCCTTATTAAAAAAAAATAGTGACTATGGTTTCAAGTTTAAATGGGTCTGATAATATTTTTACATAAAAGTGCTTTTGGAAGGTTTTTTCTTTTATATATAACAAAAGTACTTTTATAAAAGTAGCTTTTACTTTATTTTTATAAAACAAAATGCATTTGATGTTTAAAAAATAAAAAAAGAATGTCAACTATTGTTGTTAATGGTTCATGTCACTTGTGTATCTATATTGAATGTCTTATCTTATGAAAGTCTTATTTTATTAATATTTTGCTTGTACAAATGTTGCTGGCACAACTTTTCTAGAAGGTACTTTTAATGTTTTTCTATTTTTGAAAACGTTTTTATTTATTTTTAACTTAATATGGCAAATTTACATTAAACATGAGTACTCTACCAACTTGACACTAATTATTTTAAATCAAAATTCTAATTAAAAAGCCCACCACCCCCTTAACTTGGTGATAGACACAAAGTTTTGAGACGGGAAATTGTCTCAATTTTTTTACAATTTGGGAATATAAACTCGAACAATATTACTATTATGATTACGATAAACTCCTGACTTGTTAATAATATTAATGTTAAAAATATATAATTAAAAAAGGCTTTTTGATTGATAACATCTTAAAAAATTTACATAATTCTTAAAATTATAATTTTTATTAATAAAATAAAAAATAAAATTAATACTAAATGAGTTATTAAATTGAGCCAAAAAAGAGAGGGTAACCCACAAAAGCAAGTTAGCAGCAGACGGCCAGGTTTGGGAAAGTCTCTTCTTGGCATATTTTCTTTGGTGACCTACTGGCTCAAATCAAAATTTAAAGGGAAATTATCAAATATCTCCTCTACTTTGTGCAATAATTACAGAAGGAAGGAAGTTTTGGGAAACCATCACAAAATTCCCCTCAAATGAACCATTGTTTACTTTGACTTTACTTTGACCGTTAATTAACCTCAAATATCAACAATACCCTTCATTTCTAAGGTAGATGTTGTTATATATATATATATATATATAATTTAAATATATATGGCATTTAAATAAATTTTAATATATAAAATTTCAATGATATATTTATTTTTTATTTTTAACATTAGAATATAAATATCTATAAATTATTAATTTTAACATATTATACTCTTATAAAAGAATAGAGAAATTTTATATAACAGAGAATAAATAAAATTAAAATTGTATTAAGTTTAAGTCTAAATTTTTAATTTTATTTTATTTAGATATAATTACCAAAATTTCCACTAATATCTTAAAAAAAAAACACTTTTAAAATATCAAAATGCATGAATAAAAGCACGTTTAATATTAAAATATATCCTAACTTGACATATTTTTTTAAATTAAGTTTTGAGAGAGAATTTTTTATTAATTTTCATTTAAACATTAAGTAAAACAATAAAATAATGTTAATTTTTCAAAAGGACAATAAGTTTATTATTTTTGATATCAAAATAAATCGAAAGGAGACAATATGTGATACATTTTTCAATATAATATATATTATTTATTAAATTAAAAAACTTATTATTTAATTTAATATAATTAAATGTAATATATGTGTCAATTTACTCATATCATTATGTAAGATAAAATCAAATATATTGTATATTTGATAATTTAATATTTATTTTTATTAGTATAAATTATAATTTATAAAATTAAAAATTTATTACTTGTAAATAAAAGAAAAATCGGTGTCAAATAAGTGGTGGTTGATTTTGTCGATGGCATTAAAAGTGATAATAGCGACCTTGATTTATTTAAAATTAATTTACGGAATTATTTTTTAAAATTAAAAAATAAGTAATTTTTGAAAATATTGCCATTAATGAGACAACCTAGGTTACAAGGGTAATTTTGAGATTTCATATTGATTAACGGCCAAATTTTAGTCAAAATAAATCGTGATTAGTTTGAGGGGCGGTCAGGATAAGAGTTTTGAACAATCCTTTGTACCTATAATTAAGCTAAACCATAGGGGCAAAATTTGAAATTTCCTCTAATTTATATTAAGGAAAGAATCAAAACAAGAAAGAAATGAGAACAGAGAACGCAGAAAGTGGAATCCCACAAAAAGCCACACAGACATAACACAGCAGAAACAATCAGTGGAGAAGATCTTCTCTCAAATCTATCTCTCTAGGTCTCTCCCCATCTCTCTCTCTCTCCCTCTCCCTCTTTCTCCTCCTCTCTCCAAACCCAGTTCATAGATAGTGTTTTCTCACTTCTTGTCTGTTTGTTGAGTTAATCTGTGTATGGATATTTTTACTTATTCACAGTTTTTGTTGATGATTTTTGTTACAGATCTTGGATTGGATCTAGGGTATTTGTAGGGTTTAACATTTTCTTCGAAAATGGCCTCTCCATTTCCTATTCCTGTCACTGCTGCTCAGGTTTCCCTGTTTTTACTTCTGTTCTTCGTACTGGTTTTAATTTTTCAATTTGGGTTTTGTTTTGTTCGACAGGATTATGTAGTAAATTGGGTTTCTGTTTTTTTTTTTTATAATTTTCTTTATGTGGTTGGTTCAGGTGGGGACGTACTTTGTTGGGCAGTACTATCAGGTACTACAGCAACAACCGGATTTTGTTCACCATTTTTACAGTGATGCCAGTACTATGCTTCGAATTGATGGAAACACTAGAGACTCCGCTACCGCTATGCTGGTATATTCCTTTTCTTTTGTTTTATTCCTTTTTTTTTTCACTCGTTTTGTTTAAATTTTGGTTACTTGATTGAAATGTTGTAAATTGTCTTAGCGGTGGTTGTTTCTGTATCGATTCTAAATATCATTAGCTTAATTGAATGTCTGTTCAATGGTGCTCTTGATTGCTCTATCTTTTTCCTTTGAAGGTTTAATGTCGCAATGGCCATTCTGCTATACTTTATTGTGAAAAAATTAAGTATATGATTGGCATATTATTACGACATATACTAGGCTTGTAACTAGTTGTTGTATGTACACCAGTAAAGTGTTTTATAAATGTGGTGATCATTTGTTACTAGACCAATGCCTGTCTCTGTGCACAGTCAAGCATCTTAATGTGAAACAGAGTAGAAAATATACAAATTATAACATTGGGCTTATTCTATTTTTTATGGCCAGAAATTTAGGATTTTTTTGTAAATTGTTTTCGTAAATGAATACTTTGGAATGTTGTGTGTTTACATTTTTGGGGCTATAGCAATATTTTTTCTTATAGTTGTCCTGTTAATATCAGGTTGTTATAAACCAAAGGGTCCATTGACATTGATAGTTATTTTTGATTTGGTAGTTTTATCACTCTATGCTTAATTGCAAACTTTTATGAAAGCAATAGCTGAAAATGTTGTGGGTTTTTTTGTTATTAATTTAATTCTTATATGTCTTAATATAGTTATCGAATTTTTCCTTTTCTTATCTATTTGGCAGCAAATCCATGCACTCATCATGTCACTCAATTTTTCTGCTATTGAAATCAAGACAGCACATTCCCTCGAATCTTGGAATGGAGGTGTTATTGTGATGGTTTCTGGTTCTGTGCAAGTAAAAGATTTCAGTGGGAGGAAATTTGTTCAAACTTTTTTCCTTGCACCTCAGGAGAAAGGTTATTTTATTCTTAATGATATTTTTCACTTCATTGATGATGAACAAGTTCACCAACATCCAGCAGTCTTATTAGCCCAGGCCAATCTCAATTCCAAACTTAATGCTTCTGCCACAATTCCAGAGCCAGGTATCTGTATATCCAGAATTCTGGAGTTTAGTATTATTGTCATCACTTGGCAGAATAATATCTATTTTCTGGAATAACAAAGGGAAATGGGCAATTGAATGATGTTTGGGTATAATATTATGGAATCATAGTGGTTGTGTATTTTGCTTTCATTTGTGTTATATTTTATCATTAGGGAGAATATTTCTGTGTTCTATGCAATTGTGAACGTTAATTGTTTACTTTATGGTCTGGAGTCCCAAGAATGTGACTGATGTCTTTGGAAAACTAATTTATGTCTCACTAATTTCTGATATTGTGACCTGTTCCTGCCTTAACTGCAGCTTCATAGTAAAATGTTTTTCCCATAGGTATTGGGTGGAAAAATTAGATTTTATGATATGTTCCGAAAAATAAAACTGATTTGTTTGGCAGTATCAAACTATTTGATGGGTGGTGAAATCCAGGCAAGGGAGTATGTGGCTCCAGTTGATGTCGAACAAAATGGTCTGGTTGACAACTACAGTTTCCCAGAGCGACAGTTACAGCAAGTCCTGGAGGCTGAAAATACTTTGGAGGACAATTCTGCTGAAGAGTTGAATGGTTCACTTCATAATACAGCTAATGCTGTACATGATCATCTGCTTACTTCTGTTGAGGAACCTGTTGAAGAGCCCCAAAAGCACACTTATGCTTCTATTGTAAGTACTACACTTCGGTTATGCTTATTTTTATTTTATTTATTTTGATTTTACTGTGTGTTAGTGTGCATGCACCTCTCTGAATACGTATGTATATCTATGTGATATTTGTTGATATTTGCAGACTGATTATTTGTTTTTCTTTTCTCTGTTCTTTTTTCTTTTGTGCTTGATTATTGGAAGTTACGGGTTGCTAAAGGGCAATCTACTCCATCAGTTGCTCCCCAGGCTTCTGTAAACAAAAATGTACCACCTGCTTCAGACTGGAATATTGCTCCTCAGCCAACCACTCAGCAAGCAACTGTGCTGTCAAATGCATATGAAAAGTCAGGGTTTGACATAGGGGAGGAGGTTTCAGCTGTTGAAGATGAAGGTCATCTTTTAACTGTTATCATTAGACATATTCTTTATGGTGTAGGAACTTTTAATATGAAAAAGTCTTACGAGAGCCAACATATGGAATGGTTGCTTTTAATTGTCTCAGAAGAAAAGAAATAAATATTTGCTTTTGTAGCTTGACAAACCTTTGATTGTATTTACTTGAGGATTCATTATTTATATTTGATATGGTATTATATGAATGATTTCAGAAGAAATAAAGTCAGTTTATGTGAGGAACTTGCCTCCCAATGTATCCGAATATGAAATTGCGGAGGAGTTTAAAAATT
The DNA here is from genome assembly GCA_035584115.1 of Cedrela odorata. Taxonomy (NCBI): domain Eukaryota; kingdom Viridiplantae; phylum Streptophyta; class Magnoliopsida; order Sapindales; family Meliaceae; genus Cedrela; species Cedrela odorata. Next base: position 8,723,050 of record JAXCLQ010000007.1, read on the forward strand.
TTGGTGAACTCAGTTCGGAGGGTGTTGTAATCCGGAGTCGCAAGGTTCATTTCCTTGGCTTATGTTTTGGCTGTATTGCAATATTTCTGCTTAAATTTAACACCCTAAAACTTGTTTCTTATTTGCAGGATGTTGGTGTTTGCTATGCATTTGTTGAGTTTGAAGATTTATCCGGTGTTCAAAATGCGGTCAAGGTCTGCATTCATAATGCAGCATATATTTTTGTCCTTTTCTTTCTCTCTCTATGTTTTTTTTTTTTGCCTGTAAAAATAGTGTGCCAGGTTAATGAACACCATGATTGCTGCTGATTAGCTTTTAAAATAATGTGCATTTTGCAACACTAGGGGAGGGTCTTAAATAGCCCCTTACAGCTAGAAGTCTTAGTTCTCAATGATAAGATATGAAAATCAGAAGGCACCTGGAGTGGGTTTTTAATACCTTAAGTGGACATTCATACACTATAGAAATCTAGTTGCTTCCATTGATCCTCATCTGTTGGCCTTTTTTGATTTTAATGAGATTAAACCACTAGCATTAGTTTTTCCAATTCCCAAGGATGCATTAGTTTCCTCCCACCCTACCCCTCTTTTATTGTTTGTTATTCTTTTCATTTTTTGGTGTCATCAAGCCATTCTTGAACTGACTTGTTCATTTTAAAATTGTACCAGCATGCTTGATTAAAAGTTGTGTTTGGACTAGACTCTTGAATTTAATATGTTTGCTTATCCATGCTTTCCTGTTATATGGATGTAGGCGGGTTCTGCACAAGTTGCTGGACGACAGGTGTATATTGAGGAGCGTAGACAGAACATCAATATACCATCTCGAGGAGGAAGTACGTTTTTTATTTTTATCTTGATAGTTTAAATAGAAATGTTATTGTCTCAATTTGCATGCGCATGTAATCCCAGGGGTTGGGTTGAGTGGTAAAAGACCCTTGAATTCGACCAAGAGGTCAGGTAAAATACCTAGATATAGCTCGGTATATCTTACGAGTTTTCTTGACTACCAAGGTTGTAGGGAAGAAAAAAAAAGTTGCATGCATGTACGATAGGTGACTTCTTAGTATAATGTGATGACTATTTGGGTGGCTTCCTTGATCTCATGCGTTTTACACCCAATGCCCCTAGAAAATGCTACATTGGGTTGAATGAGCTGGATTGAGTGTAATGGAATAAATTGTCTTCTTCTGCATCCCAATCTCATAGATCATAATGGTTGTGCCTAGAATTATGACGGCAATCTCTGTTCCATGATAAATTAATAACTTTTGCATAGCATTATGAATTAGAAATCTTTTTATTTTTCTTTTCTCTTATTTCTCCAATGATTGAAATGCTTTTCCAGGAAGGGGGAGGGGCCGAGGCAGCTACCTAACTGATGCTCCAAGGGGCCGTTTTGGCGCAAGAAGTTATGGAAGAGGAGGTGGTTATGATGGGGGTGATCGAGACTACAACAGACCGAGAGGAAATGGTTTCTACAGACTGGCACCACACCAAGAAAGAGGATTTTCAGGTCACCAAGTATCAAGAAGTGGACAGAATTTATCAGAGTAGACATTCTAGATTTTCTAACGAAGGGAAGAGATGAAAGCTTTGGTTCCAACTGTTCAACTCAACATACTCTCCTTTGTTGGTTTCAGGAACTTCTTGATACCTTGAGAAGTAAGTTTAATCTAGATGTGATGTCATTATTGATTTGAAGGGGTTTTCCTATACTTTTTTATTTTTTTTTTGATAAAATTTCTAATTTAATAGAAAAAATATGTGCTCAATTTTTAGCACATTTAATCCAAGTGAAGTGACTTCTCTCATTGGCTCTCTGATTGATGAAAATCTTCAGTTGGGTTTATTTAATATTTTATTTATTCATTCATTATATGTAAAACTTTGAGCTTTAGTGTTTTAGCTGTTATCATTTTGCTGTCTTAGCATATTCCATGCTTTTAAAAAACAGCATTCATAAATAGGATTCTACTCTTTTTGAATTGTTCAGTTTGACATTCAAAAACTACATGATGACTACATGAGCTTGCCGACCACTTTATTTATTATTTTCAGCTACAAATTTTAGTACGCTACGGATATATGATGTCTTATGTGTAGATTTATGTTGATACAACACAACCAAGTGACCAACTCTAGTAAATAGCAATGATCTTCTGAGCCTTTGCCTTGTTTCGTGCTCACCAAGTATTTTTTTCCCTCTGTGATATCTCGTCTGTTGTAGTCGTACCTGATGGCAACTCTTATTGAAACATAGTATGCATTTCTGTTTACTTCTACTAGATGGGCTTTGAGAATTAGATTGCCGGCTAGTAATCTGTGCTAGGCTTAAGCATTTGCGGTTGTTATTGCACCTTGATGGAGGTGAGGCACCTGCTGAATGTGATCTTGATCTTCTGCTTCATCGTCTTCTATTTCCCAGAGGAAGCTAGCATATGCTGCTAGAACATGGCTGAAAAAAAAAAAACCATTTGCACATTCATGTAAATTCATCTCACCAATGTCAAAGAACTGACTTCTAAATGCAAAGAGAGTTTGAAAGTTATAGTAAACACATAATTTAGGAGACATGATGATTCTTTGAGAATAGTTTACCTATCTCCTGGAGTAGCTTCAACCGCTCGTTCAAAGTAGCTCAAGGCTTTATCATGGTCATGGTGAAGTTCCCACACCAATCTAGCATACTGTGACATGATTTCACCGTCTGCTGGATCAGCTAGTATGGCACGTGAGTAGTACTCCTCTGCTCCTTGAAGGTCTCCTTTCTGTCAATCAAAACCAACAAAATTGCATAGGATTGAAACGATTAAGAGTCATCAATCTAAACAAGCACAAAATAGGTCAATTATGAAGGAATCAACAACAGTGTTTAAGAATTAGCTTGGTGATGAATAATATGTTGCTATAATACACATATCATTGCATCTAATGCAGTATTAAGATTCTGAATGCTGTTCGTAACAAACTTGAATTCCGCGGGAACTTTCTCATTCATTTTTCTCTGGGTATGATTTCTTGATAAAGTGTGAAAGTCTACATACTATTGATTTTAAAGGAGAGAACTGCATTTTGGGACCAAAACTGAGTCTTTTGTTGGCAATAATTCCAAGTAGTGCTTCCTACACATACTTGAACACAGAAATGGATGTTTTATCAGAATCTGCATAGTTTCTGTAGCAAAAGCGGAAGGAGATCCTTTTACACACTTCAAATACTGCTTAATGCAACAATTGAATTTGGAAGATTAAGAAGACTAACTTCACAACTCCAAACTCAGACATCCAAATTCTTTAGAGCTCAGATATTATTAAGTGTTATTCTTTAACCAGTAGAACAAAGTTAACTAACATCGGTAACAATTATGCAGCAGAAATTCATTAATTACATTGATCTATTATTCTTGTGTACGGAACATGTAGCTTACCTGAGACAAGAATTGAGCATAATTTCTCAGAACCAAAGCGTTGCAAGCATTTTCCTCGACCATCCTCCTGAGATACTCCTCAAGATTGCCAGTGCTATTGGCATTAGCTGCCTTAATGTTCGCCACATCAATCCTGAGCCCTGCCGCAGTGTGCAAGGATGGGCTAAACGGCTCAAGTTTTTTTGGATCCTCCTTTTTAATCTGAGGAAAAATTTAAGAAGCATTGCAACCAATTCAACTAAGAGTTATCAAATTCCAAAAAGAAAAAAAAAGAGGTAAGCAATCAATATTCATATAACCAAGGGTTATGGAAAAGGTAGAACCTGAATGTGTTCTTTTTGTGCTGTATCATCTTCCTCATCATCCACTTCCCAGAGGAAACTTGCATGAGCTGCTAGAACATTGCTGAAACAAGACATGAAAGATTTAAATTTTGGACATGTCAATCACAATATCAGTGCCAACTTCCCTCTACAAATCGAACCAACTCAATTCAGAGTTAATTCCGCCTCTTTGGAAAGTAAAATTGAAGAGGCATTTCTGCTCAAGAGGTCAGGTTATGCAAGCGAGTACTCACCTATCTTGAGGAGCAGTTTGAACAGCACGTTCAAAGTAAATTGAGGCTCTACTTTGGTCATGATGAAGCTCCCAAACCAGTTTTGCATACTGCATCAAAATTTCACCATCTCCAGGATCTGCCATTGTAGCACGATGATAGTAGTCCTCGGCTCCATAAAGGTCTCCCTTAGTCTGCTAGGAAAAGAGAGAGAGTATATCATATAAGATTGACAAATCTTATTTTATAAAATGAGTTCACTCTCTACTTTGTTTTGATCAGGTGAAAAGTATGAGATTTCCATGAAGACTAAAGCTAAATATAGTTTTGCGTGGTGTAGAATTTAGCGTTGACTATTAAACTTCAATCAGAAAACTCAAAAGCAGAGACCTAGATGAGGTTTCTATTTCTTAAAAGGAGGCATATGCTAGTGACAATATGGAAAGCTTTCTATTTGCAGATTTTTTTACTTGTCAATCTAATTTTCAGCTGGCTGCTGCCTCTCTACTGATTCAAAAGGGTCAAACTCTTGAGCCGGTATTAGGCTGGTAAGAATATTGTCAAAAAATTTGTTGCCTTGGCGATATATGGACTCACACAAATCTCAATCACTGTTTTATTTTCCTAAGACACTTTTGCTTAGGCACAAGGCCGAAAGTAATCAGATCTCCTCTACGGCCACAGTCAATGGTTGCTGACAAAAAACCGCAGTAGCAACGACAATGACAATGATAAACGATCACTAATAGCATCAGTAAGCACCCTCTTCGGCAGGGTCTAATTCTAATTAAAAATACAACTCTATTGTTAGTTAGACTTTAATATACAGAGTCAATTTTACCTTCATAAACAACTTCACAATGACTAAATTAAACCAGAATCAGAAAAGGGGAGATTAGAATTATTCTCTCACCTGCAAGAGCTGAGCATAATTTCTGAGAAACAAAGGGTGGCAGGGGTATTCATCAATCATTCTCTGATAATACTCCTCAGCATCAGAACTGTTATCGAAATTCGGCAGAGTGAAATCAATAACTTCACCACCATAGTCAAAACCAGAAACATCAATCCCAAGTCCTGTGGCAAGATACATGGGAGGACTAACTGGCCGTTCAATTTCTTCTCCAATCCTCAAATCATGTATTTCATTATTCAATCCATCTTCATCATATTCTCCCTCTTCCTCAATCAGCCTCATATTATTCTTACTCCCAAAACTGAAATCACCAGCTTCTATGCAGTCTCCAATTGTAACAGTTCTCATCAAATTTTCTTCCCTCTCTATATCTCCTTCACCTTCAACAGAGTTATATACTGAAAACGATAGTACAGTCCTCAGCATGGTTTTGTCATGTAAGAAAGAAGACTTCTTCTGTGCATTCAAATAACGAAACTCTTCAATATCACAAGAATTATAAGGTAACCCTTTTAAGTTTCCATCAGAAAAGGCTCTTCGAAAGCCATTACTGAGTCGTTGATTGCATTCAGAAGCTGAGTGAGGAGAGGAGGGGCGTGAGAATGGTGTCAAATTGAGTTTGTGCAGGCCGCCATGAGAGGAGGAGGAGAGTTGTTTGATGGTGTTGTCAAAGTCTGTATTGGGAATGTCTGAGAAAGAAGAGATGAGGGATCCAGGAACTGGGCTTGATGAGCTTCTGAGAAGCATTGTTTTTAATTTCTTACTGTACTTGCTGCTTCAGATAGTAAAATTCTGTGCCCTCTGAGCTGTGAATGAGCGGATTGTGTGGGATAAATAAATCAAATTCCCAAGTGAAATATAAATTATTATATACATAACAAGATGAAGCCAATGTTTGCAGGTATGAATAATGAATGCTTTCCCATGTTCCGTGTGCATTGGTTATAGTTGTTAGATTCTCACTTAGATTTCCCGAGATTGATGTATAACAAGATGCACGTGATTCCATTTTCTTATAAATCCCGTGAAAATTATTACATGCATGCTATTCATTTGATTTCAAAATATAAAACAGATTTAGGTAAGGAAATTGCTTACCTTTTGATCTTCTTATCGTAAGAAATGGTAGTGCACTGCTTGAAACTTCGAACTTTTGAGAGGGAATTCATTCATTCGTTCATTCTTGATCCAAAATTGGGATTTAGTTATAAATATAATATATTACTTTCTGTTTTAAGTAGAGAGAATCTTATAGATAAAAACTATTTTTTGTCACGTTATCTAATTATTAATAAGGTAGAGAAAATTATCTATTTGGTCTTTTGATCCCAAGTCCATCTTGTAAGATTCTTGACCTTATTCTGTAATGGTTTATGTCCAATTCCAACAAGTTTCTATCTTATTGCATTGCATGTAACAGAGTGTGTGTTTGTTGAGTGCAATACAGATCAATATTACAAAACATGAGACTGGGTATCTAACAATATTAACAATCTAGATTTCTCAACAACTAATATTAATAAAATAAAATAAATTATTACCAATTTACTACTGATAATGGTTTTAATATAGTAAATATCTTGTCAGCCTGAACCTTGGTCAAACAAACTAATTAGATAGCCAACCAAATAACATTCCCATTGGTTTCGCTCTACTTGTACAAAAATGCAACGCTAACCATTCCAATTCTCTTATTCTGTCTCTCTCTCCCGCATTTGCTCTACTAGTTTTACCTCTTTTGATGCTAACAAAAGAGGTAAAACCTCCTTTCTTCGGACGTCGGACGGCAAGCGGGTCCTCCCACCACCTGCAAAAAGTTTTTCTTCATCGTCGTCCTTATCATCCTTATCCTTAATCATACTTTTAATAAAATTTATTATTCCATTTGTTCAATTATTTAACAATGTCTTCATCTATTCTTGCTCCTTTTCAACTCCTGGAACTCAACATAATCTCCGCCCAGGATCTTTGCCCGGTTTCCCGCTCCATGCGAGCGTATGCCGTCGCTTGGGTTCATCCTAACCGTAAGCTTTCCACGCGTATCGACTCTCATGGCCGCAATAACCCTACTTGGAACGATAAATTTGTGTTCCGTGTTGATGAGGAGTTCCTTCGAAACGACACCTCGGCTGTGATGATTGAGATCTTTGCTTTGCATTGGTTCCGCGACATGCACGTTGGGACTGTTCGTGTTTTGGTGGGTAATCTGATTCCTCCACCGGCACCGGCAAAGTCTAGCCATCAGTCAAGCAAGAACTTGGGTATGAGGTTTGTTGCATTGCAAGTTCGCCGTCCGTCAGGGAGGCCTCAGGGGATCCTAAACATCGGTATCGCGCTACTTGATAGTTCTATGCGTAGCATGCCGTTGTATACGCAAGTCAGCTCTGCAGTTGGATATCGCCATCTGATGGGCGAGGAGGACCCATTTGCGAAAAACACAAGTACCGTCATCAGTAATAATCAAAACTCCATTTCACTCATCGGAAAATCTGATATCCGTCGTACAAAAAGTGATATAAGTTCCATGATCGGGTCCGAAATTGCCCCTAGATCCAAGGTCAAAACTGTAAGAGCAAATTCAATGGTCAGCGGCTCCGAACAGGGCGCGAAGGAAAACAAAAAAGGAAGTTCAAACGCTAGCTCGATATCCAGTGGATCAGATATATTTAAGAAGAAGAAGAAAAACAAGGTACGCGATTCCCACTTGAGTGGGTCGGATATATTGAAATATCCGTCCAACAAGCCTAAACCGGGAAAAGTCGGTATATTTAACGGTTTCGAAAACATTGCGTTGGACGCGACAACCAAGTGTAAAACCGAAAAAGCAGGATCGACGATTAGCGGGTCGGACACAAAAGCGGACTCACCGACTGCAAAAATCAAGAAACAAAACGGGTTGGAATACGGGTCACCGCGCAAGCCGTTTTCGAATGGCCAAGGATACGGATATGTATCCCCGAATAAACTAAAATTACACAAAAAGGGGAGCCAGCCAGTGATAACCCAATCTGAGCTTGGCCCATCTCCATCGGAGGTTGCGGCAGCCAAGGCGAAAGAGAAGTTGCTTAAGCGAGCAAACGACGAAGATAGCTCTGTCATGATGGCCTGGGAGAAGGACAGCAGCGTTGAAGGATTGCAATCGAAACTGGAGCGCTGGAGAGCCGAGCTGCCTCCATTGTACGACTCGAGTTTTCCGTCGAGTAGCGTCGTCGGCGGAGGAGGTGGAGGTACGACAGTCAGGCACAGTCGGAGGCACACGGACAGCAGCAGCGGACCCGGACTGTTTTCGTGTTTTAGTAATATATGTGGGTGCGAGTGCTCCATTGTTTGCGGGTCCAGTACCCACGGTAACACGGGTAAAATGAAATCAAGTAGCAGTGGGCGGTTGATTCGAAGTCCATCGATAAATAATTCGAGCTTTATTTGAGATTGATTCGAGTGAATGAAGAAGAAGTGCATATCAACACGTCGTCGTTTTCGGGCTGTGGAAATAAGCAATCGGTGGTATATACTACAATCACGTGTATGGGCGCAGGATAAGGACTTGCACGCGAATGGTAGGTGGATGTTAGAGAAGCGATGTCGTTTGGGTCATTCCCCACCTCACCCCCAACCCCAACCCTACCCTACCCTACCCTTTGTTGGAGAATCTTATTCTTTATAATTTATAATTTTTATATTTTAAATTTTAAATTTT
>JAXCLQ010000007.1:8733602-8764593 GCA_035584115.1 Cedrela odorata
AAACCAAACATAACATGCCTTCTCTTCTTCTTCTTCGTCTTTAGTGATTGATAGCCGTGGTTAGTTATAACAGAGGAGGACAATCCGAAAAGTGTGCGGCGGTGGACACACGTTAAATGATACGAACCAACAGAATGTTTCCATTTGTAAATTAATATCCCCACAATCGACACCGTTTCCATTAATGGGCCCCGTTTGAGGAAACCTTCCGTACCAATCCTCATTAATGCCTTAAAAATGAATTTACATTACACCCACTCTGCAATACAATCCCACGCGCTTCTCCTTGTTATACAGACACGAACGCCAGAGAAGAGTACATACATACAACGCAAAATAATTAGTTACAAGGTGTTGAACAGAGAAGAGTGTGCGCGTGGAGTAAAATAAGATAAATTTATATATATATATATATATATATTTTTGGTTGTGAATAAAAAAGGGTCAAGCTGTTTCGGACTAAAAACGTGAGAAAAAGTTTTGGTCCCCCGGTCAGCCGCGTACCCTGTCGGCTTACGTGGCGCAAAACCACAGCTTGGAGGCATGTGTGTTCTGTCGGCTTGTCTCTCCAAAGCGACAGCCTTTAACTTTCTACTCTTTTTATCCTATTCTCTACTTGTACTTATACTCTAAAATACTCCCCCATGTTGTATTAAATAAACGTACTGACTTACTTACCCTAATTTATTCAAGGCATAATAATAATAATAATAATAATAATAGTAATTTTATTATTATTATTATTATTTCCTATATAATGCTGGACATATTTAAACTTTTGCTATATGTTATTTTAAACTATTTTCCCTTGTTCACGGGATAATGTTTTCAGTTCTTTTATTTATTTTATTTTTATATATTTTTAATAAAGATATAATTTAATTTATTTATAGTGATGAATCAAATTAAATTGATATTTTTATCGACTGTGATTATTTGATAAAAAAATAGAGAAATAAAATATCAAAATATTGAGTTTTAGTATGAATAGGTAGACTAGATTGTATTTATCATTTTTTTTTCAATAAGCTAAATCATTCAATCTAATTTAGAGATTTTAACAAAATTAATTTTAATTGAAAATAAAATAAATAATATTACGAGTTTTATAAAATCAATCAATTTTAAATTAGATTAAGTTGTTAAGAAAAAATTCTTAATTCTCAAATTGATAAACAACACTTTTGTCACATCAAAATAACAATAATAATCATAATAAAATAGTTTAATTTCACAAAGTTAGGACATCCAAGTATAATTTATAATATATATATATATATATAATATAATATATAAAGAATTCAACACTTTAAAATTCCTAAAGTGATTCATTCTCAAAACCCTATCTTTGAAACAAAATATACTAAAATGTGGTCCTATAGTGGGATGGGACATAAATGTATGGTTAAATTAACAAATTAAAATGTATTGATTTCGTCTTTTGTTTTTGGGTAGCCCCATATTCCATTGCTATTGCATATATCTTTCTTTAGGTCTCAACTTTCTAAAACAAGGTTTTGTGCTCTTTGTCCTTAAAATAGAGGACAACACATTGGAAGAAAGGAAGAGGGAGGGGGGGAGGGGAGGGGGAGGTGGCATGGCATATATTAGAGAAGTAAAGATTAGAATATGCTTTTTATTTTATTTTATTTTTCCTTTGTTGGCTTTTAAAAGGACTAAACCTTTAGACTTTAATTTAACCTATGCTTTTTTTTTTTTTTTTTATGTTAAAGTTAAGTGATACCTAATCTCTAATTAAAGATTTGGTTAATATTCTTTAATTGCCTAGTGTAGTGCAATTGTCATCTAGAATATTTGGAATTTTGTATTTAAAACTTTTTTTAATGGGTTATTTTTGTTCTTAGGAAATTTTAATTTATAAATTGCCTAAATAAATTTTTATGAAAAATGAGGATACATATTATAATTTCAATGTATATTATTTATTTAGTCATATACAAACCATAAATCTCTTATACTAAACTATAAGATATTTGATTAGTCAAACTAATTAGTAATTAAGACAAAAGACTTGAGTCTAGTGATTGCTTAGTCACGGGTAAATAAATAGACATTCAAAGATGTCACAAGAAGGTAATTTCAGAAGGTAAAAGGTTCACAAAATCATCATGCCTAATGTATGTAAAATCATTAGCCATCATAATAAGAGAGAGTCAAATCATTATTACCCTTTTGCAGAATGCAAAACTATAATTGTAATAAATTCCATTCTTCCCAAAAATATAAAAAATAAAAATTGCTGCCGTTTTCACATTTGACATTTATGTCTAAGCAATGTACAGTGACAACAAGAAGGAAAATGTCACGCCTGTACAAAATCATGGCTAATTAAAAGACAATTCCAACCAGGAGCTTGGAGCCCAAGCCAGCTGCTTCTATCAACACTGGTTACAGTCTTACAGGTTTCTTGGGGAATTCAATCTCTCTGTTTTTTTTTTCACTCTTTTTTGGGTATAATTTTTGATTGTATTTTTCTATTATCTCAATAGATTCTAAAGAGACATGATCATGTCAAGAAAAAAATGGAGTAAAGAATGGTGGGAGTGCTTGGCGCACTACCAGACATATGGGTCCCATCATCATCACTTCCTCCACCTCCTCTTTCCACCCAAAACCCCTAAATCCTTCCTTTCACTCTTAAAACTCTTGTTATTACTTGCTCTTCTTTTCATTTATTGACTGTCAAATCTTGAACAACTCCAAAAAAAAAAAAAAAAAAAAAAGAACCCTCTTTGTTTCTTCTTGTTGTTATTGTTGTCATGCAAGGTGGTCTTAGTTTACTTCGCCGCGGCTGCGGCGGCGGCGGTGGAGGTGGAAGTGGTGGTGGCTGTAACACAAACGAGTCAGTAATGTCAAAAATTGAGAAAGAGTATGTTGAGGCAAGTTCATACCCAGCTGATGATGAGAGTGATGAGCTGGAGCTTGGACTGGGGCTGAGTCTTGGCGGCGGCAGTGGAGGAGGGAAAGGGAAGGTAAGTGCATGGGGTGAGTGTGGTAGAATCTTGACTGCAAAGGACTTTCCTTCTGCTGTGGTCACTCAAGTAAACAGAGCTAATGCTTCTACTCCTGTTGCTACTGCTGCTGTTTCTGGAACTAAGAGAGCTGCTGACTCTGTTTCTCACGAGGGTGGATCATCCCCTACTGGCATCAGGTTAAATTCTTTTATTGCACAAAACTTTTTATACTGTATGTGTTAATTAATATGCATGCATGCTCGCTCATATTTTTCTTGTATATGTTTGCTAAGAAAATTGAAGGAAAGAGTATTGAATGTATGTATATGCATGTATTTTCATAAGTATGATCCAGTAAGAATCAAGCTCTTGATTTCTCTATTTTCCAAGTTTTAGCAATAAACCAACTTTAATTAAGCCATGTCAACTTTCTTTATCCTCTGCTATCATTGAACTGAGAATTTTATTAAAAAATTAATTCCATTTTTGGTTTGCAATATCATCCTATTCCATATTTTTCTTTTTCTTATTTAGCAGTTAATAGGTGTTTAGGCTACTATATGCCTACTTCATTTTGGGTCTGTATTCTCTTCATTTTTGTACACTGTGACAAATTCCTTTTTGATAAATTAGTTCTTATTCTTTTCCTTTTAATGTTTAGTTATTCATTACCATAAATTGTTTTTTTGAAAACAGTCAGGTTGTGGGATGGCCTCCTATTGGAGCTTATAGGATGAACAGTTTGGTTAACCAAGCAAAAGCTCCGAGATCTGAAGAAGAAGAGAAAGTGGCTTGTGAGAAAGATAAATCAAAAGATGTTGGGAAGAAGAAAATTTGCAATGGAAACAAAAGCAATAGAATTTTTAATGAGAAAGGGCATCTTGGGTTTGTTAAGGTGAATATGGATGGAGTTCCTATAGGAAGGAAAGTGGATTTGAATGCTCTTGCCTGTTATGAGACTTTAGCTCAAACATTGGAAGAGATGTTTTTCGGCTCCTCCCCAACAATCAATTCAATCGGTAAGTTCTCTTCCGCTTTGTGCTATGATCTTTGAAGTGTTCAAAATTGGACTAATAAAGGATTTTGGAATTTTCTTAATTGTGTTTATTTGTGTTAGTTGATGTGAAAATTGATGCACGCCCTGAGCAGTATGCTCAATCAAGTAAACAATTGTTGTTGCTTTATGTTTCTTTGCTTGATGTATGCTGCATTTTTTTTTTGTTTTAATAATATTGACCCTCTGAATATGTGATTGGGATCAGGTGGAGAGAAGAATCCAGCAACAAAGCTCTCTAAGCTTTTGGATGGATCGTCTGAGTTTGTGCTCACCTACGAAGATAAAGAGGGAGATTGGATGCTTGTGGGAGATGTTCCTTGGGGGTATGTAACTGTGTATCATTTAATGCTACTGTAAAACTGTGATATGCTGAATACAACTGCAAAATTATGCAATTTAATCTGCTAGTGTGAGATCTGCAATTGCTGCTTCAGTGCTTGCATTCATGGACCATACTTTTTGGCTGGTCCAGTTCAGAATCTTATACTTTAAGAGTTATTCCATACTTGAATAACTTTTGCAGTTGTATGCATAAAACTACTAGAGGAAAGATGTTTCTTGGTTCAATTGTTTTTTTGAATGCTCACCTGTTTATGTTTTCTGCTTGCGATCAGGATGTTTGTCAGCTCAGTAAAAAGGCTTCGAATTATGAGGACTTCTGAGGCTAATGGACTTGGTATGCATTTGTGCTATTAACAGTTTGTATTTGGCTAAAAGTTTTTACCATGTTCTGTTTTTGCTACCCCTCCACCTCTAAGTCTAGTTAATCCTTTGATTGCAGCTCCAAGATTCCAACATAGGAATGGTAGACAAAGAGCAAAGCCAGTTTAGTGCTGTCCTATAATTTGCAATTCCGGAAAGATGAAGAAAACGACAGATTGCAAACTGAACTAAAGAATAGTAGACAAATCGACGAGTTCGAGCATTTTGCCAAAGATTGTTTTTGTTGTCTTTTCTTTTTTCCCCTCTGCTTTTTAGTGTTATCTGGTTCTTGCTGTTTTTTTTTCGTTTTTTTGTTTTGGTAGGCCAAATACATTTTAGGTTCTCTCTCTTATAGTGCTACAATACAGGGGCCTGCTTACTTTGACTATGCTGTTTCTCATACTGTAAATATGGGAGTACTTGATATCTAGAGTGTTGAGGTTTTGCTGCAATTGCAATGCAATGCAATGCAGTGTAGTCCAGTTTTCTCTTGGTCATAGAAGAACAAGCTTGTGTGGCTTTTACTTATTGATGTTTTGTGTTGGTTGGCCATGTTTTCAATATGTGATTATGCTTGATTGAGCCTACAGCTTGGAAATGTTCTCCTGTTTTTAGCTTGGCATACTTCAATTAATTCAATCTTTTTGTCTTAATCATGCTTTAGTATCATTCAAATCTCCCATGCAATAATTAATGATTTTTACTAACTGGGATCAATTAGTTTCAATTTCAGCTATCATAACTCTCATTCATTGTGAAAATCACGACCTTTAACAGGAATACAACCTGTGAGAATTACCTGCCAACACCAAGTGCAACTACTCTTCAAAAGCATAATGCTAAAAAGCTAACAAAATCAGACATTTTCTTGATTATGAATTATTTCAAACAATTTATATAGTGGTGGACATAATTTAGCAGCATCCAAGTCTCCAGCTAAAACAAAAAAAGGAAAGAAAAAAACAAAGACTTGACGTAGTTGAGGGAATGAGTTTAAAAAGAAAGTGCTGAGAAGAAAGTGACAGACTTGTGTTGTCATAAGATAATGCAATCATTTTGATTTTGACTGCAGATTAATATCCATCATCACCAGAGTTGGACAGACATAAAACTGTATTTGTTCTCATGCTTAATTTAATTACCTTTGCTTTCCATCATTCCCTTCTCAAATTTGCTGGTTTCCATATCCTGCAAAAGTTATTCATCAAGGTTTCACCTCAAAAGGCACCCTTTCTCTGTTTTTATAATCATTCATGTGTTCACGGGAATAAATTTCTTTTTATATTAGAGTTAACATCTCCTCCAATGATTTGGATAAATCCCCAATATATAAACACAACAACCATTACAAAAATATTCTTACCCAGATTTTGTTTATTTATTTTTGGCAATTTGCACACCATAGTACAGCTGGAAAGCTGGCATTGGCATCGATTCCATTGATTTCTACGAAGCCCTTAATGGGTGGAAGAGAAGATTTTCACAATTATATCATCCACTCGATTGATTGCTGAGTAAAAGTCTGTATTAAGTCATCATTCTTAATGCATTTATTTATTTTTTTTGCCACTTTTGTCATACTGGGCACACTGATCTGCTCTACTCATCAATGGGACAACTCCACCTTCAAAATCAAAGATTTCTGTTTCTGCTTCTGCTCTCCTAATCCCAAAGAAATGGTGAGCTTCAGTGATATGTTCAGGGCCCGTGATTCTTACAAAATGATTTTGTCACCTTCTCTTTTGAGTTTGTTTTTGTTTTGTTTTTTTTTTTTTTCTGTATAAAAAGCCTAAGTTTTAAGCCTATTTTTTTTTTTCATACTTTCGGGTCTTATTTGTGGTCAAAAACATATATTTTAAACAATTTATCCCTACACTTATTCTATCAACACATTTAACTTATACTTTTATGTTTGTAATTTTTATTACTATATTTTCAACTAACTAACTAACTAACAATAATAATTTAAAAGTCATGGATTAAAAGTCATAAATACTCAGTAGTCGACCTTTCTCTTGCATTGATGGAATTAAAATCAAGTAGATTTTGATGATTTTAGAATTTGTAGCAAGGTTTGTTTTCCTCTTTGAATGTTTGAAGTTTGTTCGAAATCTCTCTTAATTTTTTTTTATCAAAGATGTGCTCTATTGTTTTTATTTTTTTTAATACCTCTTTCATTAACTGTAAAATCTTTTAGACTAGTACAACACCATGTTTACATCGGATGGATGGAAAATAATTTAGTTAATTTTTTTAAAATTTAATTTTTAAAAAAAATATAAAAAAAGGATTCTATGATATTAAAATTGACCATAATGAAATATGATTTGCATCTCCTTCTCAAAAATCATAACCAGTTGCAGACTGCAATATTATGTCCACCACTATCAAGATTTTATTACCCTTTATCCGAGATTTTATATCTGAAAAGTGATAAAAGCATATGCCTAGGAATGTATTTAGAATTGAGACATAAGATTTTAATTTACAGACTCCATTATCGAATAAAGTTTTAAGTACAACTAAATATTCATTGACATAAACTTTTAGCTGTAATACTTTCAATTCTAAGTCGAATATCATTGTTGGGTTGCGGGGGGTTCGTAACATAGCAATTAGCAGGGTAATTGCTCTTGGAGTTGGCTAGTAATAATCTTCAGAAGTTGCATTCCTGCGAAACTTAAGACTAATTAGGTTATAAGGATGGGTTTCTGCAATGAATGAGAGTTAAAAACCAGGCAATGATAGATTCTCAGTGATACCAATTCACATTAGTCTCCAACTGGTCATTCTTTTTGTTGCTAATCGGCTGTTGTAAGTATGATATTTCACTTGGACATTATACAACAGCAGCAGTACCATCGACAATGACAATCATATAGTATTCATCTTCCAGATAAAGCCCGTATGCTGCAAATCCTTGTCCAAATACTCTTTACTAAAGTTACTACTAAAAATATTTATTTCATTAATACCCACTCCACTTAACAGCGATAATGCCATAACATACAAAATCTGCTTCAAGCAGCAGCACAGAAAACAGTACTTCAGATCCAAGTATTGCATCCAAAATGCCCTTTCCAATGTGAATCTTATATCATATCATATAGAGCACATAGAAGTCATAGAATACCTAGTGATTGATTCAGAATATGAGCTGTCTTCTGCAAGAACTCTCTTGGATCAGTGACATAACCAGTCAAAGCAGATGCTGCTGCTGTGTAGGGTGAAGCAAGATATATTTGGCCTTCCTTGTGTCCCATCCTACCAGGGAAGTTCCTATTAGTTGTCGAGACACAGACCTGCAATGACAAACAGCCTCAGAAGAGTTAAAACAAATATTATAGTACTAAAGTTTAACAAACAAATGGGGTATCCAATACGAATATTGATCAGACTGAAGATGTATAGATAAAATGTGAAACCAAACTCCCACTTTGAGTCACGTGTTAGATGTACTCATACTACACTCCAATCATCTGTAAATCTTGGTTCAGTTCATCAATAAGAGGATAGTTTGGGAACAGTTAAATTAGTAGACATATAGCCCAGCAGTCCGTAAGACACTTTTGCTATCAGCTGATCGCTAAGCCGAAATCAGTTCAAGCATTGCTTAGGATGAGTTTTTCGTGAAACGGGCTATGGCTTATAAATCATCAAATAGCTTTCCACATTTCAATACTATAGTCTCAGCATCCTTGGTCATATGTGATTGATACAAGTACCTACAGAATTCATCATTGTTGGGATTTGTAGACAAATACTGCCAACAGCAGTCCACACTAAGCGCCCATTTGGCAGTGATAATACTAAAATTAAATATATAATTACTTATCCATGTGTTTGACTATTATCTATGTAAGTGCTTATCGAATTTAATTAACACTAGAGGTGATTTTTAAATTAGTATATAATTACATACCAATTAAAATACTATTTTATGTACTTTACAGAAAATATTAAATATTTAATAAAATTTCCTAGAAAGTGTTAAAATGCATAAGTGGTTATGTATTTTAACTTGCGTTCTCTTTAGCACTCCCAAATGGACCCCAACACTCTTAACAGCCTATGCTCGTATGAAGATCAGCATATGGAATTGTGAAATGCAAACAAATGAACAGAGGTGTACTTCAGATCCAGTAGTCAAACTCTATGCTATCAAAGATGTCCAGTACGAGAAAAAAAATACTTACCATGGCTTCATTCATGCGTGCATAAGTGTCTTTAGGGCCACCCAAGCAAGCACCACAACTAGGACTTGCAGGTGTGTCACAACCAGCTTCTTCAAATATCTGGGAGCAAGTCTTGCCACCAGATCCTGGTACGGGAAGTGTATATACATCCATCCAAACCTGTCCATTTAACCATATAAATATACAACATTTCAATCAGGATTGATTTTTCTCGATTTTATATTTCTATCATAACTACAAACAGCAAATACAAAAATAACAAAATTGTGCAGCACTCCGCACCTTCTGGGTAGCAGGGACAAGGAATGTTGGAACTTTGACCTTTCTTCCCTGAAGATAAGAAATTTAACAATATGCAGTTACATTCCAGACGCAATATCATTATTCCCATAAAATAATGAAAAATTCAACGTTATACAGTAAGAGAGAAACATCCAACAATATCACAAGACAAGTTTTGTTAGCAAGACAGATCCCAGATCCTTAGATATTTGCTTGTCCAACCCACTCATGGCGTTGAATGAGTAAAATTTGTCATTGTTCTTAATAAAGATATAAGGTCAGTAACAAGGAAAGTAAGGTGTCAACAGTTTTCCATATTCTTCAAACAAGGATTCAGCAGGTCTTCAAACATATCAGACTATCAGTGGGTTGTAAAATAGTAATAGAAATAAGTAACATCGGGTATAACTCTTACTGATGCAAGAAAGACTTTGGCTGCAGCTAGAAAATCCTCTGTTTTCCCACCAGTACAAGATCCAATGTACACTCTGTCAATTTTCACATCTTTGCATTCTCTTGCTAAAGCACGATTATCAGGAGAATGAGGCTGCACAAGTACATATACTATTACTTATGGCAATCGAAAGACAGCAGCAAACTAAAAAAAAAGAATAATTTAAAGTGATGAGAGAGAGAGATATCTTCCACTTCAAACTACATAAAACCACCCACCTTTGCCACCAGTGGCTCCAGCTTGGAAATATCAAATCTGTACTCGGAAAGAAAACTGAAAGCCAACAAAAAAAGTATCAAACCAATATTAACGTAAACAAAATACAAATAGAGAAAATTTCCATATTGTATCCAATATACCAGTTGGTAGAATTTCAGAGAAACCACAAAGATACCATATATATATATGGAATTATGAACAACCCCTAATCACTTAAGAAATGATATTTAGTAAACATTTGATCAAAAAAATCTACCTTGCTTGCTCATCACTGTAAACTGGTTCATAGGCCACAGAAGTCTTATCCTGCAGAAAACAAAAGATAAGACTATAAGCCCATGCTCACATAAACAAAAACACCTTTGTAGGAGTAAATAAAAAAGAAATGAAAAAGAAAAGAGAACTTTGTGAAAGAAAAAGAAATTATCTCAGTAATCTATGGATGAAATGCATATGCTAACCTATTGAATTTACCTCAAGATACTTAAATGTTGTACTATCAGCAGGAACTACACCATTCTTTCCCCCAGCTTCAACAACCATGTTGCACAGTGTCATACGCTCTTCCATCTGTCCAGTACATATACAACCAGAATGATGAAATTCATAAGTCAATTAAGGATAACAAACAAACGCAGACAGAAATCAGAAAACCTAATAGCCTTGCAATTAGAGATCAATTGAAGTTTACTTACACTTAAACTTTCAACAGTTGTGCCAACAAACTCCATGGATTTATATGTCGCACCAGCCACGGATATTTCACCAATTATCTACAAGGTGACAACAACACAACCAAAAAGGGAAGCTCTTATCACCACATAATAATTATAAATTCAAACTCCATATGTTTTCAAGATGTGTTGTCTCCATTGAAAGAAAAAAAAGACCCAACAGATCTTACTTGTAAAATCAAATCCTTCGCAAGCAAATAATCAGGCATTTCACCATCCATAACAAATCTCAAAGTTGGGGGCACCTGCAAATTAAGGATACAAACTATTACAAAACAGGCATGAGAAAAAAGCAAGTAAATGAGTTTTATAAAGATATTTTAAGTTCTTCGAATTTGTTAATTAGAACAAGTACTAAGCTCAAGAAAATAAAAAAAGAGATTCCCTTTTTTCCAACTATTACATAACTTTTTGAACTGGTTCCGTTACCAGACAACAAATAGAGAACTTGTATCCGTGACATTTACGCTTGAAGGTTATATTAACTTTTATAATTTAAAGCAGACAATCCTGAAAACTCTTTTACTATGTGTTATATGGGCATGGAACAATGACCAAAAAAGGTTTAATCTAATCGGCTTCCCAGCCAGCTACAGACAGTTATCGACCAAAAATATAGGAGTTTAAGACACAGAAGCAGTGAACCAATGAAAAAATTTCAAATCCTATTATACTCTCTTTCAAACTTCTAAAATGTTTAAACCTCATGCAAATCACAAAAAAAATATTCAAAAAGTTAATATATATATATATATGCATGAATGTATGTATATTGGAAAATGAAAAAGAAGAGGAAATGGAAAATAAAAAACAAAACAACAAATATATAAAACAAAAAGGTATAACATGACACATATCCTACTGCTGCCACCTCAGCCTTCATCATTACTGCAACTATGCAGACTGTCCTTAATGCATCAATTAGCATGCAAAAGAAAACCATAATTATATAAAAAATATATTAATTTTTCGTGCTAGAGTTCCCAAAACCGTGTTGTTATAAAGTATTACTCAACATGTATTTTCGAATTTCTACCGAACACTTATATTGGTTTTGCCATCGCGAAAAGAGATAACCTGAACAAACCTTAAGCAAGAGTTTCCCTGCTCCCAATATAAAACCTGCATCAGTGTTGCCAATGCCAGTAGCAAATTGCCCAAATGCTCCAGCAGTACAGGTGTGAGAGTCTGTACCTAGCAAGACCTGACAGCCGTGGTGAAGGGATTAAAAGCAGTTAGAAAAAAAATGGAAAAAAATTAATATAGAGCATGAACAATTCAAGACTTTTGTAATACAATCGCACCTCTCCAGGCCTGCAATGACCTTCCTGGGCAAGTGCAATATGGCATACACCTTTGTAATCAGGGTTAGCCTGCAAATTTATTTAGTTTACTATTCATTATTCTCAATAAACAGTGAATACTAGAAGCCAAGCACCATGGCCAAATGAAATACCACATGGCAATCAATTTAACAACAATGACAGCCCTATACCTTAAAATTACTAAGATCTTTGATATCGTAAAAGTACTTGATATTCTGCTCGATGCAGAAATCTCTCAAGATATCCACATTACGATTTGCACGTTCATCGCTTGTGAATATATAATGATCAGGTATAATGACAACCTTTTCACGGTCCCAAACCTTCAACAAGAGAGAACCAAATGCTGATCTACATAAGCCTTTCAACTCAGAGTTTAATAGGAAGCAAAAATGACAAAGTATATGAGCTAAAAGGAAAACAAAATACCTTGCAAAGATTTTAATAACAAAAACCATCTATAAAGATCTCTCAGTCAATGTGGTTTTCAGACATCTCACATAATTTCCCACACAATTCCCAAGAAAAACCTTATTAACATCAAGAAGGTATATTTGTTACTCTCTCCACATTATATAGTAAACATACCAGTTTTATCTCGCCAAATTACTAACTTTTGACTCATTAAAAAGCTATGGATGACACTAAGAAGTGACTACTTGCAAGAATCGAAACCATAACCCCAGTTGGCATGTCACCTTAAACACTAATAAACAACAAAAGCTCGGATAAGCATACAGTTAGTATAAGAAATAAATCACATTGATAAAGCACTTCACTTAGAATTATATGTGAATACCCTAGCCTTCACAGGTTAAGTGAAACAACTAAATTATATGGAAATCAGAAATGAACCCTAACAATTTCAATACCTCAGTGTACTAGGTGTAATTTGTGCAATCTAATAATTAAAACATATAAATCATACAGATAATGGCTTGAGCTCTGTAAATATAAATACCTTAGCATTGTTGCCAAACTCTTTCTTAAAGATACCAATGGAACCAGGGCCACAAACATCATGGGTCATCAAGATATCAACATTAACCCAAACATTGTCTCCTGGGTTCAACTGGGGTTTCTCTGAGGCCCTGGCCAGTATCTTCTCAGTCATTGTCATTGCATTCTTTACCTAAAGATTCCAATAAGAAAACATTAAACCAACCTCTTGAAACCACAATTTTCGCGGAGCATATTATCAAAATCGAAGTCAGTGATCTATTAATCAAAAACACCACAATTGGAGACAATAAATGCGACCCTTTAATCTAAATAATCGGTATCCTCGATCAATTAATCAAAATCATCATTAAATTAAGGTCCAAAAAAGGAAACTTAACCGCGCCAGTGGTGGCAGGCTTGCGTTCTGATTGCTGAGGTGCCATAACCGACATAATTTTCTTGGACACAGTTGACTTCTTGCATTTGTTGATGGAAAACTGAGATGCCGAAGAGAAACAAAAGCGACCCAAATCCTAAAAAATAAATCCATCAATCAAACGTGGATAAGTTGTAATAGAGCAAAAAATGGAATAGACGAAGCGTGTTTAGTGATAAACCATCAAATGGAAACACGGGTTAAGGAAACGACAGAAACATCAGTTCATATAGTGAGAGAAATTGTTAAGGCCCCTGATTTTAACCTTGTTGTTGATGAAAGAAGACGTAGGAGCTGGAGATATGGCAGACGAAGCCATGTTTATTTAAGCGATATTTCCCTTTTTCCCTTCTGAAGAAATTATGCTTTTTTTCCTGAGGTTTTGACTGGTTTGGATTCTTTTGTAGGGATTAAGAATGTCTTAAGAGTGTGTTTGTTTCGTAAGAAAATGGAGGCGGCGGCGGCTGAGAAAGTAACCACACCACTGAACAGAAGAACTCGTGGCAGACAGAAGCTAGCTCGTATTGATTGGTACACTTGGCAAAGATGTTGGTATTACTGGGTCCGAAATTGCAACCTCCTGTCGGGAATTTTATTTTATTTTTATCAAAATGAAAATTAGGCCAAGTCGCTGTACCATGTAGTGCTTTTCTTGTATCAGTTAATCCCATAGTCATCTAGTATCTTCATGTGAGAAATGATTTCTCCACCATGTTAGTACTTTAATTTCTTTTCATTTCTCATGAAATCAACACACTTTTAATGAACTCTTAACAATAATATAATGTTGATATTTCATTAAAAAAGAAAAATGATAGAATCAAGCTGCCTTAAAAGAAACAACAAATTAAGTTAGAAGATTTTCTTGACGATGATGATAGGAATGCATGATCGGAGAGATTTTCTTGACAAAAAGAATGATAGGATTTACATTTTAGCTAAGGCATTTCAAATTTACGTTAAGTACTTACTACAACGCTTCAAAAGTTGGAAAATTTTCTTGATACAAAAACAGTATAATGCATCATTTTTACCAAAGTTAAGTTCCCTCGCCAACGCTTGAGGAATGATAAGAATCAAAGGAAGATGTTGAAGATCTTCCGTGGTTTAAGATTGTTGTTGAAATAGTTAAAAAGTGATTTTGAATAAGCAAAAGTGATTTAAGGAGTTTGGTAATTTTTTTTTTTCAAAATTACTTTTGATAAAATCAACCCATTATACAACAGTTTTTGATAAACAAAGAAGCAGTTTTTTTTTTTTTTAAAAAAAAAAAAAATCTGATTTTGAAGTTATTTTTAAATAAAATTCCAAATATATTTCATTTTAAATATACAAATCTAAAATTAACCTTGTATTAATGATTGAATTCCAACACTAATTAAAAAAACAAAATCATTGAAATTTACATAATTTTTTTTCTTTTTATTATATTTCTACCATGTATATTTTTTATTTCTTAAAAACATAATTGAATTTTTTTTTTTTACTATAAATTATTTTATGAGTGCAAAATAAAAAAAAATAATAATACTTACGGAAATAAATAATTTATAAACTCTTTTATACAAATTGATATATAAAGTTACATTGGTACCATATATCTTATATAATTTTTTTTTACTCCTTTGAAAATATGAAACGTAGTTATAATAATGTTATATTAGAGTTTGTATGAATTAATTTATATAGAAATTTGAATATGTAGTCATTTGCATTATCACAATTTATTCTAATAGTAAAATTTTATATTTAATCTGTTTTTAAAACTCACATCAATCTTAAGCATAAAATTTACCAAACAGTAGAAGTAAATTATTTTAAATTGTACAATAATTTCAAACTGTCCCTAATTGTCCAAACAATCATTTTTAGGATTCGCTAACTCATTTACATGTTGAATAAAATAAAATGATAATTTATCATAATTAGTCAAATATTTTATAAAAACTAAATTATGCAATTATGTAATTGTGTTTTAATTTTAATTTCAATTTTTTTTTCAATAAATAGAGGCGTTGTAATATGTTGTGAATCAAGAGTCGGTAATACAATTATTCTGTATTTGAAAAATTCTTCATCCTTTTTCTTATGACAAGTCTCTTGTCTAGCATAAGCTGAGCTCGTATTTAGGTTGGGCTGCTGTTTGTTGTTATGGAATTGGCTCAGAATTTTCAATATCCTTAACACCTGCAGAATTATATAATGTACAAAAAAGTTATCTTTATGTTTGGGTTGAAAGACTTGTAATTAATTAACATAGAGATAGTCATATTCCGAGGTATGTTTTAAGTCCAAACTTATATTTAAAAGTCCAAATATCTCACTTCAAAAAAACTATTGCCGTTAATTTATTGGAACTCATTCCAGCTATGAGCAAAAGCGGTTAAGGAAAACTTGAGAGTGCATGTGATTAGCCCCGAACATTAGTTTTGCAACAATGGAGGAGCTGCGTGAAGCTGCACTAGCATACTACAATAATAACCCCAAAGCTATCAGCTTCTGGCATGGAACTTCTTCAAATTGCTGGACATGGACGGAGATGGCAGGATTAGCCTAATCGAATTCGTTCAGTTTCTTTAACATGGTGGCTACGACTGGATTCACTCAATTTCTTCAATGAACTCGATCGAAATGGTGATGGCAGCCAGAATTTCTTAGAGGTTCTCACTGCATGATTTTGAGAAGAATAGAGCTTGAGGAAAAGATTGCTCAGCATATTTTATTGAAAGAGAATATCAATATATACATTGTACATGATCGAAGCTATCCATGGATAGCATATTTACAGCCTAAAAACATATTATATTTAACTCATTAAGAGTTGACTACATTATATCTTTAATATGCTCTCTCAAGATGGAGTCCCTGGGAAGGACGCCAATCTTAACTCGAAGTGTATCTTGCCATTGATGAGACAATGGCTTAGTAAGTGCTTCGGCCAACTAGTCATTAGACAAGACATGAGAAACTTGAATGGCCCCACTTTTGCACTTTTTCGTGAACGAAATGAAAATCTATGGCTATGTGTTTCACGCGAGAGTGAAATATCGGATTTGCATACAAATATGTAGCGCCAATATTGTCACAATAGATTGTTAGCATCGTAGGCAAATGAAGTTCAATTCATGTAACAATGATTGCAGCCACATAATTTTAGCAGTAATAGAAGCCACTACTCGATACTCACCCTCAGTAGAAGATCGAGCAACTGTTCGTTGTTTCTTTGAACTCCAGGAAATAACATTGTGACCAAGAAACACAACGTGAGCATTAGTTGAAGTGCGATCATCTGGGTTACCTACCCAATCAGCATCTGAAAACCCATAAACTAACAAGGGAGAATTTCGGTAAAGAAATAACCCATGATGGATGGTGCTCTGAAGGTAGCAGAGTAATCATTTAACTGTAGACCAATGCTGGGTAGTAGGACGATGCATAAATTGAGATAATTTTTTGACAGCAAAGGCAATGTTTGGACGCGTGAGTGATAAGTAAATGAGCTTCCCCACCAGTCTTTGATACCTCACCTTATCGGCTAACACCTATTCTAAATATTCCCCAAGCCTATGGTTCTGCACAATCAGCGTATCCACAGGTTTACACTCTAGTAATCTCACTTCTGTCAATAAGTCTAGTACATATTTCTGTTGAGAGAGAAATATGCCCTTTTTTTGCCTTGCCACCTCTATTCTTAGAAAATACTCAAGCCCTCCCAAGTTCTTCATTTCAAATTCAGTAGACAATTATTCTTGTAGCCTTAAGATCTCCTCGGCATCATTCCCCGTAATTATTATATCATCTATATAGACTATTAATGTTGTCACCTTGCTTTGTTGGTATTTCAAGAAGAGATTATGGTCAGAGTTACTTTAGCGATAGCCATACTTTTTCATAGTTGAACTAAATCGGCCAAACCATGCTCGCAGTGACTGTTTTTGCCTCATACAATACCCTCTCCGATTTACAAATAATTTTGGTCTCAACAGATCTTGTATATCCTGGCGGAATATCTATGTATACCTCATTGTCAAGGTTGCCATGAAGGAAAGCATTCTTCACGTTGAGTTGATGTAGTGGCCAGTCCAAATTTGTTGCAAGACATAGTAAGACTCTAACGGTATTTAGTTTAGCTACTGGTGAGAAGGTTTTTGAGTAGTCTATGCCATGCGTTTGGGTAAAACCTTTTGCCACAAGTCTCGCTTTGTATCGGTCAATTGATGCATCAGCCTTGTATTTTATAGAGAACACCCATTTGCATCCCACTAATTTTTTTCCTTCCGCTAATGAGACCAATTTCTAGGTATTATTTTTCTTTAAGGCTTCTAATTCTTTTTGCATCGCTTGCGCCCACTCTAGATCAGATAACGCCTCCTCAACACTGCTGGGAATATGTTAGAAGGATAGTGTTTGAGTGGAAGTATTGACTGGCTTAGACAGACCTTGTGTAGATACATATCCAGTAGAAGAATTTGAGATATTAACATGCAAAGGTGCAGTAGGAGTACTTACCTCAGGGACATTCTCAAGAGGAGGAGAGTCTTCGAGTACTAAGGAGTGAGGGGATTGAGAGTACTTTGTATTTTCTAGTTCTTCATTCTTGACTTCTTCATCTCTAAGTTCTTCATTTCGCAATTTGACGTGTTCAATCTTTGGTGGTACCTCATGCGGTTCAACCTTTCTATTTTCAATTCCATGCTCACCCACGAGGGCCATCAACTAATTTGACTCTTCTACTAGAGTCTCTCCTTGAAGGGAAGAACTGGGTACCGGTGAAGGATAAAAATTCTCGAACTCAAGAAACGTAACATCCATGGTAGTATAGGTTCGATTGGTAGTGCGGTCTAAGGATGACGGTGGATCAGGTTTGGGATGGATATCTCCAAACTCGTATCTACATCCACAAAAAAAATTCAATATCATACCCGTACTAAATTTGTAGTCGGTTTAATATTTTATTAGCAAACCCACTTAAATGGGTACTTAACATTTACCAAACCCACGAATATATTCGCGGATTTTTAGCGGATTTTTAGTAGGATTTTTGACATTAATTTAAAATAAAATATATCACTTATATAAAATATAAAATACATACAATAAAAAATAAAATTGATAATAATAATTTCATAAACAAATATATAATTATTTTACAAATTCATACATAAAATATAATAAATCCAAAATAAAAGTTTACAAACTCATAAATACAAAATAAAAGTTTACAAACTCATAAATGCAAAATAATAGCTACCAAGTTCACATCTTCATTTTACTCAATTGTAGCTAACACCAACCCAACATAATTACTACAATAGTAAATAATAATATATAAGTTAATGAAGAACAAATATTTAGACGTTACAAAATAATAAATTTACCTCGTTATCGATAACATCATCATCATCTAAGTACGTGTAGCTTTCGGTTGTTTTTGAAGAACTTGAAGTTAATCATTAAAAAAAATTAATTAATAAAAAGTAATAATGCTATAAAAAAATAAAAAAATTATTTTATAGAAATACAAATAAATTTTCTTACAATTAAATTTTGCCCATAACCAATCTTGAGTACACATTAAAACCTTTAGAGTTTTTGGATGAAGCTGACTATGATGTGGAGACACAAATCTACCACTAGTATTGAAAATCGACTCAAATGCAACTGTAGAAATAGGAATGACTAAAATGTCTTTAGCAATTGCTTGTAGAGTAGAATATTTTGATCTATTGGCTTTCCACCAATTCAACATATCAAAATTTTCTATTCTTGGAATAAAGGTTTATCCAAATAATAGTCCAACTCAGACTTAGTATGACTAGTACTAAAGTTTGAGTTTACAAACAAATCAAAACGTGCCAAACGTTCTCCAATTTTTGTAGAAAATGAATCTGCTTTGGATGATGAAGCAATTGATGATTTTATTTGACGATTGTCTTCACCTTACTTATATCGAAATTGATAATCTTTCACCAAATCATAACAAAAGTTTTGAATTTTTTTAATCTCACTCCCACAACTGTCTCCATATAACAATGAAAAATAATACTCTATCAATTTCATCTTATATCTTGGATCGAAAATAGCTGCCACAGTCATTAATCTATGAATTACACTCTAATATTTATCAAACTTCAAAATCATCTTTTCAGCTATTGATTTTATTTCTTCACAGTCAGAATTTATTCACTCATAAATTGACAATTTAATTTTACAAATGTTTAGAAAAAAAAAAAAGATTGGCTATAGGATATTTAGTCCCAGAAAAAATTGTAATCACCTCATAAAATGATTCAGACCTATCACATATTTCTTTTGCAAACCTCCAATCATCTTCACTAGTCAAAGATTTATATTATTGATCTCGTTATTTCAAACGAGGAAAAACATCTTTATAAATTAAAGTTGTGTAAAACATTAAGTACATGCAGTTCCATCGAGTCTTAACATTAGCAACTAACTTCTTAATGCATGAAATGTCCAATTTACGAGCACTAGTAACAAATGTTTTCTCTTTTTAGAGGTAGCAGTCCAATATAGCACATTACTATGAATTTTTTAAATACTCTCATTTATCACACTCGTTCCCTCCTTCACAATTAAATTAAATATACGAGTAGCACAACATATATGAAATAACTTCCCATTTAATAAAAATGCACTACCAGAAAACTTTTCTAAAATGTACTCAATCATAGCATCATTTGTATTGCAATTATCAACCGTCAAAGTAGAAAGCTTACTGTCAATATTCTATTTCAATAAGCAATTTACCAATGCTTCAGTGAGTATCTCAGCAGTATGTGGACACGGTACGTATAAAAACCTACGTATAAAAATAAATAAGAATGTCATTTATATATTAAACATATAAAAAAAATTAAAAAAGCTTATTTGTATTGAAATTACTTCATAATATGACTTTGCATTATCCAATTGTCATATATGAAATGTGTCATTATAGTCATAAATCCCTTTTGTTGGTTACTAGAAGTCCACATATCAGTAGTAATGACAATTCTACTTTTATTTGCTTCCAACAAACTCATTCTTTTAGCTTTCTCATAATCAAAATTTTTGAAAATGTCATTCTTCAATGTGTTATGAGAGATGGGCTTAAATAACCATATTTGCAAGTTCTCTCCTTGTATCTTCTTGATTGAAAGAAAATGTAGTAACTTTGACCTTTCCATCCACTTGCATAGTATGTAATCTCTTTAACGACTCATCAATAGTTCGTTGCCTTCGCATTGGACATACTTCATATGACTGTGCAAATGGGTGGTTCCATTTCTTGTCTCCGCACTCAATTTTTTTTTTTGCAATTCTAATTTTTTTGTTTTGCAATTCTTACAAACAGCCTCCTAATTTCTATTGATTTTATATCTTTCGAAGTGCTCCCACACCTTTGATCTCAACGTTTTACTAGTATTTCCACTAGTAATTTTTTCACAAGTGGGTCGAGTTTGGTTTGAATCTATTTCACATTCTTCCATAGAAGAATCATTAGATTGTGATAAATTAATTTCCATATTTCACTTGAAATAAAATAGATTACCAACCTATTTTAGCAAAGCCACAACAAATAAATTTGTACATGGACAAATATTTTATAAGATTTAAATGAACAAATAAACATTCAACACTGATCAATTTTATAGCAACAAATAAACATTAAACCGTATAATTAGAAAGTGATGAATGTAAGTATTAAACTTCTAACATTCATATAAATTTATATTTATTATGTCTCTTAATATTTAGACCCAATTCATTTGGCTAGTATTATAAAGTGATTAAAAATCCTAATTTTCTTAGTTTGCCAACTCTAATTGATAATGTGACGACCGAAATTTTACGAAATAATTACAGTAAAGTCCTGGAGATCGGAATAAAATTTTTTCAAGTATATCAGATAAATAATCAGAAAAATAAGCAAATTATAAATAGACCAAGGGATGTTGTATGAGATTTGGCCTAAAAGAGTGGTAACATTTACACGAAAAATTTGCTAAATAAATAAATTTTATTTTGATTAGTATTTTAAGTTAATTAAATGGCAATTGGCCTAGGACAAATTTAAATGTAAATGCAAGCTCAAATTAAGACAAACATAAAGCCTATAATAAAAGGTAAATTAAAGTATAATACAAATGTAAATGAAAGTGTAATGTAAATGCAAATTCAAATGCAAATTAAAGTGTAATGCAAATGCAAATTCAATGCAAATTCAATTGTAATGTAAATGTAAATTATGTATTAGATATTTACGTATATACATTTATTCTTCATTTTGGAGGGGCATTTATCATTTTGGGTTAAAGAAATAGAAATATGGAGAGGAGAATGAGAAGGAAATGCACGGCAAAACAAGAGGAGCAAAAACTCGTGAGCCTTGGCCAAGTGAAAGGGGGAAATTGACAAGAGAGTTAAAATGGAAGATGAATTTAGCCATAGAAAGATGGAGAGAAGAAGAATTCAGCCATGGGGAGGAGAAACAAGAGAAGATTCCGCCATTGGAAGAAGAAACCCATACTTATTTTTGTCTTGGCAAAGAGTTCAAGGGAGAGAGTTTAGGTTGGTGGAGAGGGGCAAGATGAAATGGGAGAAAAGGAAACAAACGGAGATGAGGGGGAAGATGATTTCCGAGCAAGAGGAAGATGGATTTGCCGAATAAGAAACGAAGAGGTTATTGTTTCAGATGGAAAAAAAAAACATGAGAAGATAACTTGGCTCTTTTGATTTGGTTGGTTTACTGTTATGATTTATGATATTTAGTTGATCAATTTAGTGGTTGATTTCTATTTTTGTTTTAATGTAAATTGATTGGTTTAGTTGTGGGTCTTAAGAAAAAGGATTAAGAGAGAGAGAGAGCAAAGAATGAAAATGGAATGCACTATGTGTTTGACAAAATGTCAGAAAGAAACGAGGAAATGCAAAAGGAGGAGCAAAAGGGATTGTTGGAATTTTGGTAAGCAAGGTAAGCAGTGTTGTATTGATTTGGTGATTTAACCATAAATGCAATTTATGTAGTGATTGTGTGTGTAATGATATATATAATGTATAATTTGTTAATGGCGAATGATAAGTTTTAGAAAACAAATGGTGAGGGCATCAATTGATATTGTGGCTATAGTTGATGACATTTATGTATGGCAAATGTAGATTTAAAAGGGTATAAGGCATAAAAATAGTGATAGCATTGTAATTAAGAAAACTATTGGCAGTGTTTGTGTGCGTGTAGTGTGGCGAAAACACTTGCGAAACCAAGCGCAATGTGAGCGGTTGTTATGCGCTCTCATAAGGGTGTTTAGAGGATGGAAAAATGAAGGAACTAGGGGTGATAGATCGTAGGTTTAATGACTGGAAAGTGCAAAACCATAGGGCCAAAACAGGGTATGAAGGTTATTAGAAACATTGAGTAGGGCTCGAAAAAAATAGAACTGAGCAAGTTTCAAAAGTCAGATTAAAGCGTCATAAATTTTTATGGAAACTAGACATCTAGAAGCATAATATATCCAAAAATTAGCTTGTTTGCAAAAGAAACGAGATCGTAGAAATTTTTTTTAAATAGACGTCCTGCCGATAACCCTGCCCTTTTTGAGTGAGTCAAATGTCGAAAACTTGGTGTAACTTGTGTGATCGAAGTCAAAATTTGAATCCGTAAGAAGCGATAGAAACTAGACACATAATAGAGTATACCATTAGGTTAGGATACATTGTCAATTTAGCACATCGTGAGTTCAAAATCTCTCACTTTGCAAAAAATATCACTTAGGTGTTCATAACGTGAATAATCGGATTCGAAATCCGAATCCATAAAATGTGGTAGAGTGTACATCTATTTATCTATTTATTCATCCAACAATAATCATGAAACCTAACATAAGTCATGTCTTGTAGATTGCCAATCGAAGTGCCGTCGACGCGATTTGGTACGAAATGGTAAAATTCTAACAGGTGAGTAGACTAATCCTACTCTATAATCATTTCAAACTTACATCACTTGGTTTTAGAAAATATTTAGAATTGATAAAAGCGCTGAGATATATATGTGTTGAATTGAGTTTAAATCTCGGCAAAAAATTTCGGACAAATGACGATTTTTCGGTAGGCCGAGTTTGGGTGAAACTATTGGTAGTGCTTAGTATTCTAATTTATGGTTGTTTATGAAGATGTCAAAGTGTGTAAAATTATAGAAATGACCCTAGGGGCGTTGATTTTGCTTGCTCGATTTATGTACAATACGTGATAATGGTGATATAGAATTGAGCCGGCAAGATATATATATATTTGTGTGTGTGTACGATATATTATGCATATAAACGTGATGTTTCTATGGTTACTATATATAGCCTCTAGCGGAACTTTGAGTCTTATAGAAGAGTGGATAGTTAAGTTCCCTGCATAGTTATTCCCGCTAAAAGATAGAATGTATATGATTAAGAATTTGGTCTAATTCTTGAAAATTTTGTGATAATTTTTTTTGTAAAATGGTATTTATGTCAAGTATGTGACATGTATTTGGAAATTTTGAAGTGTATATTATGATTTTGTGAAGGTGCAAGTTGTGACGTAAGCGGTATATGTTGGAAACTTATTTAGCTTGGTAAAGTTTACCTTGAGTAGTATTTTATAGAATTCATAATTAATGTAATTATAGAATTATTCGGAGATATTGTAATTGTGTTGAATCACAGTGTGCTTTTAATTATGACTTAATGTTGTGTTGCTTAAGGATAAGTACTATTGTTATGTAATGATTTGTGAGTTTGTAGATTTATGTGTTGAAATGATAAGGATGTCGTGGAAGTGTTAGATTGTTATGCATTATAAATTGTGACGTGGGGCTATGGTATGTGAGAATAGATATTACCATCGTGAGTAACAGTTTATAAATAATTTATTACGTTAAGTAATAACATGAACATAAGATGGTTACTTGAACTAAAAAATTTGATATACATATGCTTGAAATAGTTGTAAGTTGTAACATCAATATATCAATTTCGTTTTGAAATGTCAGGTATGATTCTTTGAAACCCAGTTATTGCATCACAGTTGTCAACAAACAAGATAAATGATATGTGAAATATTGTATATATATATATATATATATATATAAAATAATGTGAAATATTGTACTTTCAAAATAGGTCATTGGCTTTGAGAGCTTTCCTCATGGAAGGTCTCCTTAGCAGGATGCAATCAATTATGTGTCTGATTCGATCTACATTTCCATGTCCCACTAAAAACTGGCATGTACAAATACGCCTGATATGTCAATTTCTATCAGCTAATATTATGTCTTTTGTCTCACATTTAGCCTAACAATTTGTTCATTGGTTTGGTTTAAATGAAAAGTGAGCATGTGTATTTATTTAAATAAATAAATAAATCATCTAATGATTGTATTATATATATATATATATATATGGATATTTCTGTCTGTATGAGTAATGCAGATGATATGAAGATTAGAGAACAGAACCAAGAATCAAAACCTAACAGTAAAATAAAATTAATCCTTTACGTTTTCTCTTTTGAATTTACATATACCCAAGAAAAACACTTAAAAATAAGTGCTTTTTCCAAATATATGATTACCAAGAGAGAAAAAAAAAGAAAAAAAAAGAGAAAAGAGTTGTGCTTTGAAAAAAAGATGCCCAGAGAGAAGAACAAACTTTAATTAATATTCACATTAGTTAGAAGAATTGAATGAACACCTTGAAGGAAGTAATATTTACAAACATAATTAAAATTGAAAGAGATTTAGCAAGGATTTTAAAATAATCGAAGCAAGTAATAAATTCAGCAAGCATTATTGTGCGGAACCATACAAAAACTGCCCACACAATCTAAAATTAGAAAATTTAGCTTTACAATTTCTTTGTCAAGGTAAAATAAAACATGTGTAAAAGAAGGTTTGTACCTTGAACTTGCTGTGGTGTGGGTGTGGCGAGAGAGAGGCAGAGAGCAACTGACAATGACGAGTTTAAGAGTGAGTGTTTTGTTATTTTTATTGTTGACAATTAGGGATAATATTTAGGTTTAATATCAAAATGACATCATTTTGATACTTAAAAAAAATTCGCGGATACCCGTTGCAGATACCCGCAAATATTTATCCAAACCCGTATCCATCCCAAACCCGTTGCGGGTTTTAACTTTATTTTTCAAATTCGTCCCAAACCCGCTTAGAGGCATACCAAACCCGTTTCATAAGGATTAGGGAGTAGCGAGTTTGTGAGCAAAATTGCCATCCCTAGTAGGGTCATAGCACCAAAAGCCTTTTTTATGTAAACCATATCCCAAAAATAAGCACCGAACGACACATGGGTCCAGTTTGGTACGTTGATTCTTGTGGAGGTGGCAAAAGCAACACACCTGAAAATTCTAGGAGGAAGCATCAATAGTGAAGGAAGGGATATATGAGTAGAGAGGATTTGTATGGGGGTTTTAAAGTATAAAACCTTAAATGGCATAAGGTTGATTAAGTACACGGCAGTAGCCATAGCATCCCTCAATGGCAACTCGACACCATTGCTCCAAGGATTAGGGCACGGGATATTTCCAAAATATGCAAATTTTTCTTCTAAACGACTGCATTTTGTTGTGGTGTTTGAGAGCATGAGGTCTCATAGAGGAGACCATGTTGTTGGAAATAGGCCTAAAATCTATGGTTAATGAATTCACCACCATTATCAGAACGAAGAATTTTTATATTTGAAGAGAATTGAGCCTGAACCATGGCATGAAATGCTTGGAAAATGGTGAACACTTCGTCTTTGGCCTGTAGCTGATAGAGCCATGTCATTCGTGTACAATCGTCGACAAAAATAACAAACAAATGGTGACCAGAGGAAGTAGTTATCGGGGATGGTCGCCACACATCAGAGGTATAATTTAAAGAGGTGAGTTTAATGGAGATTTGAGAAGTAGTATTGATAGAAATGAGGGAGAAAGTATTATCAAAGGTATTGATGATGATAAGCCGATCTTGATTAAGGAAAGTGTTGGATGAACTTTTAAAGATGGGAATAGTTTGAGAGTCAGCCATTTTATAGTGGAGGGATTAAACTTGTTAGAGTATTAGAAACTCTCTGATACCATGTATGATTTTGAGAAGAATGGAGTTTGAGGAAAAGATTTCCTGGCATATTTTATTGAAAAAGAATAGCAATATATACATTGTATATGATCGGAGCTATCGATGGACATAATATTTACATCCCAAAAATAAATTACATACAACTCATCAAGAGTTGACTACATTATATCTTTAATACTCACCTTGTATTATAAAGACTCGAAGAGTTTTGTGTGACGGGTGCGGAGCCTGCCTGAAAGAGTTGTGTTTTATGTGTATTAAATTCTTTGATCATCTGCCAGATTTGTTACCAGCTGCGGGGAACGTTTGGCTACCACCATACCAATTTCTTAAATAGCTACGTTTTGTTCCAGTCTAGAAGATCAATGCCTTCTACAAGTGCAACGAATACGAATCCAATAAGTTTAGTTTTTTATTTTATAGCTCATTTTTCACCTATAGAAGAAGAACAATATAATAGTGATTCAATTTGGCAATTTGCAATTTTCAAGCTAAGTATTGTTCTTCCAAATGCTTCCTTACTTCGTAATATGTTATATATACTTAATTCAAAACAATTTTGCTGATTTAATTTTGTATTTGTAATGATGCAGCCAATTATCATCCCTTAGCTAGTTGTTCTCGTTCAACCTGCACCTGCAAAGGTTATGTTGTCTCATTTTTATTGAAATTAAAACTAGTTTCGATCTCTTAATTTTACTTTTTTCTAAACTTTTAATGAGCTGATAATACTTGATATTTTTAAGGTACTTTTGAAATTAAGAAGTTGAGGTTTCTATTGCACTTTTGATGCCACAATTATTATGAAATAATATTATCGAATATAAATTTAAGTTTTTGAGTGAGTAGTAATATATATAATAATTACCAAACACTTTCAAGGATCGGTTTGAGATTGTTGTAGATTTTAAAAAATGTACACAATGCTAAATGAAAATTATTTTAAATAAGTGTGTGCATATATATATATATATGTATATATTATTTTTTTAATTTTTTTTGTTTTGTAATCTTTAAATAATTTATAGTAAATATATATATATATATAATTTCAATTATGTTTTCAAGAAATAAAAAATATAAGTAGTAGAAATATAATAAAAAAATAAAATTTTTATTTAAGTTTCAATGATTCCGTTTTCTAATTAGTGTTGAAATTCAATAGTTAATGTTAGATTCATATATTTGTAATGGGATATATTGGGAACTATATTTAAGAATAAATCTGATTTTCAAAATTTTGAAATGTATCTCTTTTCTTACTTCTCAAAAACTACTCTAGAATGAGTTGATTTTCCCAAAAATAATTTTGAAAAAAATTACAAAACATCTAAAATGACTTTTAGCATTTCAAAATCACTTTAAATTCTTTTAACCACAAATCTGAAAATGGCCCTAATTGTTTTACATTAACAATCATAGAAACACATCA
Organism: Cedrela odorata; assembly: GCA_035584115.1. NCBI lineage: Eukaryota > Viridiplantae > Streptophyta > Magnoliopsida > Sapindales > Meliaceae > Cedrela > Cedrela odorata. The sequence goes on from JAXCLQ010000007.1 coordinate 8,761,465, forward strand.
GTATCAAATATATTTTTTTAGTAATGTAGATTCAAGTAAGGGGTGAATCTTCTCTTTTCTAAATCATGTTTTTCGAACAAGAAATATTATTTTCGAATTGCTTATAGTATCAAGTTCAACATTATTTGAATGATAATCATTCATAAGTTTCTCAAATGTATTATCAAATATAGTTATTTTGATAGTTAAAAATGAAATGAAGAGCAAAGAGCAAAAAGTTTTGTAGCCGTCAAGCTTGTAACCTTGTATTTCTATTCTTTTTTGTTTACAAAAACTAATAATTACATATTTATATCCACTCTTGGAACATAGGAGAAACCGTAAGAATTTACAGTTGTCAATAGTTGCATGATTTATAGTTGTCATATGTACTATTTCTAACTTTATTCATTTTATGGTGATGATAGAATTGTTGTGCTAGTGGTTCTAACTTTGAGCTTGTATTCTTGATCAACAAGTATGCTGAGGTGTTTGTAGAATGTTGTGATGTCTGTAGGCTGCTGAGGAATCTGCATTCTTGTTTTAACTCTCCTTCTCAAACTTACTTGTTTGGTAAGACATTAAGTTTGCTCTTCAACATTTGAAGTCTCTCATTGGATAGTGGTTTGGTCAAGATATTAGCTAGTTGATCTTTTATAGGCACATATCTTATTTTCACTTTTTCTTTTGTCAATCTTTCTATGATAAATTGTACATCAATCTCAATATGCTTTAATCTTTCATGGAATATATGATTCACTGCTAGTGAGATTACACTTAGGTTATCATAGCAAATCATAAATTTTTGTTATGGTTTCATGTTCAACTATGAAATAAGAGGGTTCAACGAAGCTATTTCAGCTACTGTCAATGCTAGAGATCGATACTTATATTCTATGCTTGATCTGAACACTGTCTTCTATTTTCTAGAGCTCCATGTTACTAGATTTCCTGCTAGAAAGATTGCAAAGATACTAACTAATTTTCTATCATCTATGCCTTTTGTCGAGTCTGCATCAACAAATCTTATCAAGTTTATTTTTCCTCCTCTAGTGTAGTAGAGTCTATGGTTTTGTGTTCCTTGAAGGTATCTAAGTATTCTTTTGCATCTTATCGAGTGATGATGCTTTGGATTTTCTTGATACTGACTTAGTTTGTTCATTCTAAAGGCAATTTCTGGTTTAGTAATTGTAACATACTGTAATGCTCCCTCTAGACTTATGTACAAGGTTTTATCACAAAAATAGTTCAATGACCCTAACACTTTTAAGGACAAACTTTCATTTAACATCTCAATAGTCTCTTCAATTAAGTCTCTTACACTTCATGTTATGAGGATATCATCCACGTATACTAGTAGGATGATTATCCAAGTTTTGCTTGATAAGAAAAAGATGGGAGTATTTGTTTTCAAGTTTGTAAAACCCCAACTTACAAGTGCTTACTTTAATTTTTTATACCATGCTCTTGGTGCATATTTTAGGCTATATAACATCCCATATCTCCTTTGAGGTCACATAGTTGGTAAAGGAGATGAGTGCATTTTCACCGATGGTGGAGAGTAGACAACTAATTAAAAGTTGGTCTTGCTTCTTCCATTGTAATGAATCTTTTAGGCATCCTTTTGGTGCCATCAATAGATCTTTCAAGGTTGTTGCCTTTTATAGTTGAAAGAACTTGAGTCGTCCATATCAGAAAGTTGTATCTATCAAGCTTGATTGAGGCACTAAATGAGAGACTGCTGTGAGTTTGCTAATTTTGTGAAATTAGGGTAGTGTTTGGGTTAGGATTCATAGTGTTTGCAAAAGTATTTGCCATAGAATGACTTCGATACCAACTTAAAAATGAAATGAAGAGAAAAGAACAGAAAGTTTTGTAGCCGTCAAGCTTGTAACCTTATATTTCTATTCTTGCATGTGTACAAAAACCAATCATTACATATTTATATCCACTTCTAGAATGTAGGAGAAACCCTAAGAATTTACAGCTGTCAATAGTCACATGAATTACAGTTGCAATATGTACTATTTCTAACTTTATTCATGTTGTCGTGATGACATAATTGTTGTGCTAGTGGTACCGACTCTAAGCTTGTATTCTCGATCAACAAAGATGCTGAGGTTTCTGTAGAATGTTGTGATGTCTGTAGGCTGCTGAGATGTATGCATTCTTGTTTTAATTATGATTATTATTATTTTGATATTTACTCAAATTAACCAAAAAAAAATGTATTCGAAGTAGTATCCGAACAGTCCAAATAAATCAATTTGATTTTGTGTTTCCAAGTTAAGTGGTGGGACGCATTTCAGGCATTAGAGCAACATTAGCGATTGGGAGGAAGGGGCTGCATATGGTCGTAGTATATGTAATATTTATTGTATTACGATGTAAGTAGACAGCAAATTCATGAACATTAAATACATTTGCCTTTGTGAAAGAGACCAGACAAATATCTAGTTGGATTACGAATCTATGGTGGTTTTGTAAAATATTTGTGGTAAATATGATATAGATTTACTGTGTTGTACTGATATATTTATTAAATTTAATAAAATAAAGAATAAATGACGAGGAATTAAATTTCTAATAAAATTTTAATCTCTGTACTGAATCATATTTCATCAATTAAGTTATTGTAAAATATTTTAATATTATATTCAAATTTAGGCGAACTCAGTCCAAATTTAATGAAAAATAAAGACAAGAATATGAACTATAGGCAATAGCTGGTCTCTTATTAGACTAGTCTTCATTAGACTAGTGTCGGCAAGTGCCTAGTTTGTCTTTGCCTCCCTGTGGAGCCATCGTTTATTAATGTTTCAATCATCAGAAATTTGAAATAATATATATATATATATATAAATTAATCTCTTTACAAAATTTAATTTTTAAATGATCTATTATTTTATTGTAAATATAGTTAGTTGATTTCTTATAATAAAATAAGAGATTCAAAACATTAAATTTTGTAAAACTAAATTTTTTAGAAGATTAATTTAATTTATATTTATATACAAAAATATTATTTCAAATTTATGATAATTGCAACGTCAGTAAACGACGTCGGCGGCTACATAGGGGCAAAGACCGACTAGTCAACTGGAGACTAGCTGCTGGTCTTTCGCTCTTGTCCGTTTTGCCTTCGTTGTC
>JAXCLQ010000007.1:8810990-8824626 GCA_035584115.1 Cedrela odorata
AGGATTCTTCTATTTTACTTGATCAAAGCTTCATTTTCCTAACAAGTTTCATGTTAACAGAATATATGAAGTTGATGTATCTAATCTAACAAGAAAATATTAAATTAGCATATTAAACTAACCATAGTATTTTTTTTTTTTTTACATATAAATTAATACTAAATATTTTAAATCAAATGTTATAAGTTATGCATCCCACTTTTTGCACTAAATTATCTCTTGTATTATAAAATTTTAAGTAAGATAAAAATTTACTTCTTTTTTGTCTTCTTAACTTTATTACCAATGATTTTTAGTTTTTACTTTGTAAGGAAAACCATTTTTTAGTAGGAGTATGTTTTCATAAACCTTCTTAAAGTTTGGCAAAATCATATATGAATACATATTTTTCAAAAACTAATAGATAGTATATCGATTAATTGTGAAAATTAACGATTTTATTACTAAGGGTTCTATCTATTATTTTTTTCGTATCTTCTTATGCTGTTATAAATTTTATTTGATGAAGAAAATTATTTTTACTTCTAGAATGTCATTTGATAAAAATAATTATCTTAATCAAAACTTAGATATAATATTATTAACATATTTTATTTTTTATTTTGATTTGCACAAACAAAAAGGGTGTATTTAAATAAGAATATTCGTTTTGACATTAATAAAATATATTAGTAAGCAGTGTGGGAAATAATACCAAAAAAAAAAAAGACTTTGGCCGGCCTTATTCAAACATAACCCATTGTTCAATTGGACCTTCCTTCAACAGAAAAACCCAACTCATTTCACTTAGAACCGTTTGCTTGTTTGTGTTTATAGAACTTTCCGGTGCATCGCAATATCCCATCCTGGTACTGATTTTGTTTGAATTATTTTTTGCATCAGTGATGATTTCGGATTTTGCCCCCTCTAATTAATTTTGTTTTGAATGTATAATCACTGCAGATCCGTTCGGAAAGTGCCCAAATGGACGAGGTGGTGGATGCGGTGGAGAAGGCGAAGAAAGAGTGGGAGGAAGCGTATGCCAAAACTCAAGAATATGTAAAGGCAATTGAGAATTACGGGAAGTCTAGAGAAGATAAAGAGAAGAGTTCGAATTCGTTTCAAAGATTGAATGGGCTCGCTCAAGATGGATTGGCTTTACTTAATTCGTTACAGTATCAGCTTGATCTACTTGCTCCTCAGCTGCCCACTCATGATCAAGTTCAGTCTGCCAAGTCGCTGCTTCAATCTTGGAAGAAAGAATGTAACAGGTATTGTATATTTAATCTGTCTCTTTGTATGTTTGCTTTCTGTTTATAACTGTCTTGTCTGTTTGTTTGCTGAGAAAATTAAGGGAAATGGAGAAAAATTTAAACTTTAAACGTCATTGAATTTGTTTCGGTTTTGTATATAGGGAACGTATGACTCTTAAAAGTTAAAAGTTCTCGCTGTTTCTCTCTAGCTTTATTTTAGGTTATGTTTATCAGTTCTTTTTTAAGAAATGATGGTTTCTTTTAAAAGAAAAAAAAAAATTTCTTCCATGAAGTTGAGTGGTATAAAGATCTTCTTGGTTGAAATTTTCTTTTGTGGATCATATCACCATCCGTTGTGGTTGGAGTTGCATATTATTTTATAACACTTACTATTCTTACTTGTTATCAGTTTGCGGTTGGGTCTGAGAAATGCTAATTTGCAAGCAAAGGCTAATATGAGAAAAGCTGCCCGGGAAGAGGTATTAACGGAAGCGTTTTTTTTACTGAACATGTTGTAGAAAAATGTATTTTATTCATGACAGTATTACTCTTTCCTCAAAAGACACAATGGTAATTTAGCTTATTACGCTTGTTATTGTTTACAAGAGATTTGGAAAAGCCTGTGATTTTTTCTTTATATGGTTGTTTTGTTGTAGAGAGAACTTCTTCTGGGTGGTGGAGAAGAGTCCACAATCCGCAGGCGTAATTTACAGTATGTATCACTTTCTATAGTATAGTCAATGATAGCAATTCAAGAACATTCCCGAATTTCATGCTGCGTGGTTCTGTTATTTAGTACGTGTGACCTCTGCTGATTTTTGTCTTGTTTTTTGTAGGACAAAAGCTGGAATGACATCTGCTGCAGAAAGCATCACAGAGAGCCTTCGCCGTACTCGTCAACTGATGGTTCAGGTTTGTTGTTTGTGTGTCTTTCTTGCTTCTTCTGTTTATTTTATCTGATTTGACTCTGGTTCAATGGCCTACTTATTTATTTTGACTATTGTACTTCTGTGCATGTGTAGGAGGTGGAAAGAAGTGCAAGCACACTCATGACTTTTGGTAGGTCTTTCTATTTCTCTATGTACCAATAAGGGAAAAGAAAATCATTCTTCTATGATGGTGGCTTTTGCTTTAACAAATCTGTTTATCAGCATTATTTCTTTTATTTTCATAGTACTAGTTTGAATTGTACTTACAATTGTGACTGTGTTACAAATTAACATTTCATTGTTCTGTCAGCAATGTAGATATGAATATGTTAATTTATTATACAAGAACTGTAGATTTTGTTTATAGATGTTACATAAACTGTAGATCTGGAAACATTAAATCATTTTTGTGCTGAACGGTGTCAAAGGGAGAGTGTTGGTTTTGTATGGTATTTTGTTCACTCTGCGCTTTGTTCTTTGTCAGGATATTTCAGGTGAACCACCTTGGCATTTGAGAGCAGTCTGACTTCCTTTGAGTTGTTATGATCAGTCTCTTCTTCTCCATATTTAGTACTTGTTATCTTATGAAATTTTAATAGGGACACATTAGCTGTGTGATTCTAATCTTCTATAGTTTAGCAAATTTGCCTCGTTTTTTAGATCAATTCTGGTGTTCGTTTTCATACATCTACATCACATGTTATATAAGGAATATCAGTATATGAATGAGTCTTCTTCCTTCTAATGCTAATGCTAATGCTAATGTTACCTTGAACTTATTTGGGCATGTTTAAGACCTAGTGAATCTGAGATTTCAAGACCTTAATTTTTCGATAATGCGACAAAAATGCAAGCACATGGAGTTTTCATTTTTTCTTTTGGTGCAAAATTTTTTCTTCATTAAATGACAGAAAGATTGGAAAGTTTGTCACTGGAACAGAGTTTCTCATACATAAACTTGAGCTTCCTCTCAATGGTTCAAATTGTTGAAAACGTAGACAACAGTGGGCATGTGAAACGGATTGAAGGAATGAACACTGGCCTTAAGAACAGTTTGGGGTTGCAAATGCTTTCCTTTAGGATGCCCATAGCTAATTCTCTATATGTGAATGAAATCATCCATGGGTTTACAAAAAATAAATGAAGACAACATCTTGCATGCAGCACTGCTGTCTAATATGAACTTCAGATATGATTGTTCTACAGTTCTTTGATGAAAGGGGTTTGGAGGAACCTAGACTAATTATATATTTGTTGGGTTTTTAGATGAATCTACAGGGGTATTACAGAAGGCTGAAAGTGAATACAAGGGCCACCGTTCATTGTTGATGAGAACCCGAAACCTGCTCTCTACAATGCAGCGTCAGGATGTTATTGACAGGTTTAATTGAAATGTCTTATTTAATTATGAATAATTGCATTTGTTTACTGGACCTCATGCTAAGTTTTATTTGGACAGGGTGATAATTGCAATAGGATTTTTCTTGTTTTCTTGTGCTGTTCTCTATGTCGTTTCAAAGCGTATTGGGCTACTAAAGCTGCAGAGGCAGGTTACTGCTGCCATAAAGGCTGGGATGGCTGGACGAGCGGAGATCGGACCAAGAGCTGTTGAAGATGGAGTGAATTTGGCTCAGGCTATTCATGACAATGCAGTTCCGAGGGTGGAGGTTCCCTTAGAGCGACCCATGCATGATGAACTTTAATGTTCGATAGATTTTATTGAAAAAGCTAATGTCCTATATTAGTTTTGCCCTTATTTTTTATGGGCTATGCTTCGCACAAACTTAGTCAAAAGTATGTCATCCAATGTGCCATAAGCCTTTGTTTTATCTTTTATAGTTTGTATTATTCTGGGTTTTGAATGAATATTCCATTTTTTTTTTAATTGCAAGAAATTTAATGTAAAAGGAAAAGAATAAGGTTGGTTTATGTTTCTATCTCATTTTCACATTTTCATATATTGATATTGAAAAAACCAGAAATCAGTAAAAAGTATTTACAACTTTTATGCATTTGGTAGTAATGTAAACATGGATAGGAACACTTTATAGTTAAGTGTAGAGAAAAAGGACAACAGCAAATCACTATGTATGGGTTGTCATGACAAAAAATTAACACATCTTGGACCAGAGAGAGCAAATTAATTGCAGAAAGTGATATCAAAGATGAGAATTTTATTGAGTTGTTAATCTCATGCCAGAAGCCAGAAATTTTTATGGGTTTTACTATTGAGAAGATAGCCTGCATTTTGACCTTTCCTCTGAACTCCAACACAAGTGCATTTGCTATTCTCAATCAAATATTCTGCTGTATCCATCCCTCTTGTCCCTCTCAATGAACCTCCTGGTCGCCTATATCTGTTACATAATTGAATATAAAATCAACAAACAGGAAATGAACAAATTTTGTTTCATAAGTAGCAAATTGTGAATCTTTTCTTTCTTTATTTATTTTCTGAATCATGTCTTTATTACCAGGTTACGTGTGTTGAGAAATCTGAGGCTTTATGTCAATTGTTTTATGAATTGAGCATCGGCATTGATAATATTCACTATTACTTGCAACCCAAGGAATTTAAAGATGGTTTCTGAAACTTACCCTAATATTGCGTTGGAGAGACTTCGTCGCTGTCCTATAATGAGAAGATCAATACCAAGCACTGCTGTCTGGGAAAGAAGGACAGAAGCTTTGTTACTGGATTCCAATTGCACCTTTGCTACACGAACACGCAGCTTTGGCTGAGCAACCTCACATGCTTGCTTCATTTCTTCAAGAAAATCCACCTCTCCTTGTGCAGCCACTCCTTCAGCAGACGAAGGCAAGGCAGCTGTTGTGTTGTTGGAAGAATTAGAATTGCTCGGTCGTCTGAGGAAGGTAGCAAATGGATTTTTCCAGGCATTAGGGTTATCAACATGAATAAGAATCAACTCATCCTGCTCAAGCAATACATGGGAAAGTGCATATTGCAGTGCACCAGCTGACTCCCGCGTTGGGTCTGCAACCACCATTACTTTTCTTGCTGGCTGACTTCCATCTTCCATATCTTCCGGCGGCAACTACTACCACCACCCACCACAGCCACCACCACCGCCAATCTCAGAGGCTTTAAGTTGGGATGAAAAAATTGGCTTGAAATGTAAGAGTTCATCTTGTTTTGCGTTTTTCCTGGAAAGATAAAACTGCTAACAAATTGTTAGCTTTCTATTTGTGATTCACAAACAAAGATTTGTGGGCTTATGCTAAATTTGGAAATGAAAGTTATGTGCTAAATTTGAGAAATATGCGTGGATTTCGGTGCCCCTCATGAGACTTGGTCAATGCCAATCTAAACTTCTGCATGCTCAATTTATTATTATTGTTATTATAATTTTACCTTCAAAATTAATGACAAATTATTTAGTATTGCTTTTAGAATGACTTTTTTATTTGGCATACAAAAACAATGCCACATTTTGCCCCATTTTGATTGATTCCCTAATTCCTATTTTCCGTATATATTTTCAATTTCCAACTCTTCCAATTGAAAGAGCCGCTGAAGAATAATGCCACCGTTGTTGAAGAATATATTTATATATAAGCTATGAATATTACCATATAAAAACTAACCAACACCACAGTTCATGTCATGCTCTTCCATTTATGATGGTAATATACTACATAGGACACCCAATTATTAATTACCATCCAACATCTTTTGTTGTAGGCTACTTAATAAGACAGACAATTCAAGATTTGTATTGGAGTATTGATTTGTCATGATTAATACAATCTAATTTTCAATCCAAAAGAAAAAAAAAATCACTCTAGTCTTATCATTTCATATAGAGATAGATGAATAATGCGAATCTAGTAGTAGTAGTAGCTTCATCCCATGTTGATTTGCTCCAACATGCTGAAATAATACCCAAAAGACAATTTCTAATCTTAGCACTAGTCAAAAAGCAAGGTCAACCATAGTTTAGCACACAATATTCTCCAATGGGATCAGACAAGATTGTCAATAGAAATTTGGCAGCCCATTTATTAATATGAAAACTCTTTAATCATAATTGAAAAGAAAGATAAAAGGACAAGGTACAACATTCTGTTGAATGACTGAATTAGTTCCTCTGTCTAACCAAATCACAGCAGGATAGAGATAATTATAAGCCACTGACAACTAAAACTCTCCAGGAAATTTATCCCTTATTGTGCATTACTAAGTATACCTACAAGATCCTGTCAAGTATTATAAACATCAGGAGGAGGGAGCTGGAACTAATATCTCAGAGTGAAAATTTTACCTGTTAGTAGACAGAATATAATGCAAAACTCTTTACTGCAATTGCCAGCTAGATCATGCTATGGAGGCACCAGCGGATGCCCATGAGTAGTAAAATAGCGATCTATCATCTGCTAGTCTCAAGAAAAGATCGGATAATATGATCCAACATAGTACAAACTTGCACATTATCAGGAGACACTAACGTAACAAAACTTTCAGCTTTTCGCATTTAATTTCTCCAAAAGGGTCTTGTTCAGCAGCCATGGATTTGCCTTGCCTTTTGATGTTTTCATCACCTGCTTATGGCTATCATTTTCATGATCGTCTCACTCAAGCACCAGAACTTAGAACATAATCAAAGAAAAGCATGCATATAAAAATTAATAAATGAGTCAATGTATTTGGAATGAGTTCTCCTATATTTTAGGACAACTTGAAAATAAACCACTAAATACAACATACATCAGCAGCATATTTATTTTAAAAGATTTTAACCAACAATTTTCAGGGAAAAGTCCAAGGTCTGGTAAAAAATGCCAAAATTTTTGGTCAATTGAAATTTAGTCCAAATGGGTAGCTGATATTTATAAATGCATATAATGTTTACAAGAATTGTCGTGTCTTGGAATTCAATAGGCAAGATCCTTAATGAATCGGATTATCATAACAAGTATATATCATGTTTCAAGATTTCAACAAAGAACCAAGCTCAAATATCGAGCTGACTGATTAACGATTTCTGTTTATTTTTGTTGAAACAAGTTCAAGCAACAAAGTATATAACTTGCCTGAACCAGATCCTTCTCTTTTATAATGCCCTTGACAGTTCCACCTTTGGCCATCAGCTCAAGAAGTATCTGCAAACATATGGGAGTAACTAATCATACCACATATCCAAAGATAAATAATATATAACCAGAAATAGGAAAGAAAATTTTGACCTATTCCCTCCCTGAGAGAATAATTGACCTTAGGTTAGTTTATAAACTATCATAGGGTCTCAATACACCATTTAACTTATTTAATAACATCAGAAATGGAGACGCAAATTCTAAGACCTTGTGTTGCGAAACGGTAGCCAGAATGGCTATTTTAACCATAGTCCTTGTATGCCTTTAATAACTTTGTCGACTAAGTACTTCTTTGACAAAATGCCATTACATGCATAAATTAAATAGTTGTCAATTTACTGTGTTTTATTCACAAGGGATTCTTTAGCACAAAAACTTTCCCACTAATGTGACAGTTGAAAATTGAAAAAAGAAAAAGCAAGCCATAACTTCAAAAACTCATAATCACAGAAACAAATATCAGTAATCAAACGCAAGCTTCTACCTCTTTCCCGATCTCCCACTAATAGTTGCACTTTTTATGGAAGCTATCAGCGCAGCTAGCTCGTCAGGAATAAGTTTGATCTCTTATAATCAAATTTTCATTTAGGCAGCAATATCACCCATTATCCAATTGGCAGCCAGCTTCACATCAGCACCCTTTGCAATTGTTGCATCAAAAAATTGTGCAACCTAAGAATTTCATTCAGAAAAAGGGCAAACATCTTTGATCATCCAGAAGGAAATGTATATAAAGAAACATTGCAACACAATATACAGATAATTGAGAAGGCATTTGCAGATAGCACATTCAGGTCAGTCTAGAAGATTTGAAGGATGGTCTCAAATCACAGCAACAGACTTCAGTAATTTTGGGTACTTGCATGTCAAAATGAGAGGTACTCAAAAGGCACATGCTGAGCCCTCGAAACTCACCCATATAATTGTTGAATGTAAGAGCAGAAAAACTGGGACAGCTAATGTTGCATGAAGAATAGCTATAACAAATTCATTTTGTAGAAGCATAAAACTAACAAAACATAGGTGGCAACATCTAAATCGCCATTCTAATCAAAGTAAAAGAAATGGTACACTTTCCTCTTTGTAGGCATATTCCAAAACACATAAACCATTGAATGTGATGATGCAAATGCGTGCGATAGCATCTAATACATCTAATATAATAATCAAACAGGACTACGATGTGGACTTACATTTACGTCATTTGCAAGGAAAAGTGCATCCTGCATGCTTAAGCCCATTTTTTCATATCTCCGACGCATCATTTCAGGAAGTTCTGGCAAAGATGACTGAATGCTATCAACATATTCTTTAGTAAGAATAACTTCTGGGAGGTCAGGTTCTGGGAAGTATCGATAACCAGCAAGTCCTTTTTTCCTCATTGTAAATGTTTTCTAACAGTACAAGAGGTTTATGGAGCATGCAAGTAGTCATGAAATGACAAAGTGACCCCCGTGTTTCAAATGTAGAGCTATAAATGAAATAAGATGTACTTATAACCTGAGAACCTTCTTCCCAAAGACGAGTTTCTTGAACAATTTGATCATCATGATCTTTGTTATAGAGAAGGGCCTGCCGTGCTATCTCAAAATCAATGGCCCTGTTAATTGAGGAAAATGAGTTCAAGTTCTTTATCTCAACCTGCGAGTACATAAACAGTTAAATATGTCAGCTGTCAAAATGTACACACATTCTTCTCCAAATTGTGCATAAACAAATACAGTTATTTCAAGACTTCCTAAATAGTTCAAAATACCCATCCTTCAGGATGGACTTCTATTCACAAGAAAGTAAAACATCTCTGATTCAGGAGTCAGATTGAAGAACAAAGTGATAGCAGCAACCTCTGCTCCTGCAGCAACCTCTGCTCTTACAGCTTCCTCAAACAGATGTTGTGGACTTTGAACACCTTACGTTATGTTAACAGATGATGATAAGTATCATGGACTTTGAACACCTTACGTTATGTTAACAGATGATGATAAGTATCATGGAGGCTCCATATAGCTTGAAATAAGGTGGTGTTTCTCTCTCTAAAGAAGAATTTATTAGATTGTTTTGCTACTCCACTATTTCAGTTCAAGCTTTGGCAAGTTTGGAGGTTTCTTTTCTAGTGGTGAATGTAAAACTAATAATGGATGGATGTCCTCACGATACCCTTGAATGCAAATATAATGACTTAAATTCAAATGATTAACCAAAGAACTTCAAATTTAATGACTACTTCCGCTTTGAAAGTCAAATTCAATCTAGTGGTGGACATATACAACCTTCATTTTATTGCCACAAGAAAATTTTCACATAAAATTCATGAAATCTTGATTAGTGAAGGTGAACAATTATTAGTAAGTCTCCAACTAACCTTATTATGATAGATAAGATTCTTGATCTAAACCTAAAACTATTAACTCAGAGCATTTCCCATGTTCAATTTCTTATTTCCAGATACACACAAGAAGACACAGGATTAACATATTTGTTTTTTCATTGTAAACTGAAGTACTAAGGAAAAGAAACTCAACAACCTTTGTCCCGAATTTTGTTCGGCCAACTGGTCGAATTGAGACATTTACATCACAGCGCAATGAACCTTCTTTCATATTTCCATTGCTCACTCCCAATTACCGAACCAACCTCTGTAATTCTGCTGCAGATTCTGCAGCTTCAAGTCCAGTTCTCATATCAGGTTCAGAAACAATCTCAAGCAAGGGTATCCCTGCTCTATTCAGGTCAACCTGCAAAGTATAACCAATAGTGTCAATAATGTTCTGACATAGATAATAGTTATCAACTTATGCACTACAATAACAATCATCTACATCACAAAAACAAGAAGTGACACAAACCATAAACTTACTTTTATAGAAGCCACTTAACATAAGCAAGGTGCGTTATAACTGAATTAGCACACTAATAATTTTAACTTAGCCCGTAGATCATATGGATAGTGCTCAATGTTTTTGAAACGAGGATAATAGTGATATTGTGAGTAGAAGAAACCAATATAATTATCAGAAAAAAACATAAAAAAAATACAGTAATGTTAAGTAGACAGAAATCTAATGTAAAGTAATAGGAAAAGTAATTTCCTGTGAGTAATTCCCATCTTCTGAATGAAGCAGCTGCCCTGCATCCTCTTCCATATAAACTCTAGTAATACCAAACCTCCTATGTCCACCACCAAACTCAACAGGAAGATCCACGTCTAAGTAACCGCCAGTCGCAATTGGGATGTCAAACTGTGATATTTGGTAACCCTTTGGAAGGTCTGGATAAAAGTAATGTTTCCTATCAAACTTTGAGTTCAGTGACAGCTTGCAATTTAAAACAAGTCCTAATGTTACTGCAAAATCAATCACTCTGGAGTTGAGTACCGGCAAGGCACCCGGCAAACCCATACAAATGGGGCAGATACTAGTGCTAGGTCGACTGCCTATGACAAAATTTGTGACATGCAGTATAACTAGTATTTAATAAATTTGAGGACAAGTTAGTCTTAATTTATAAGCAAAGTATATTTTGGACAAAAAAATTCTAAAAATTGACTACCACAGCTTAATAGTACTTATGTATGTAATAAGATAATAACTGATTATGTTTTGAGTGTAGGCATCAACATCATGTTGAAGCTTGAGGTCGAGAAGATGAGTCAATCTTACGTAAAATAGCGATTGACGTTCAACCTATTCATATTGAGAGAATACGGGGGAAACTTGCTCTCAGATGACTTGACGTAGTTGTTGGCAACAATGTGGCACATGTTCATATTTATTCATTGTTTGTGTACTAACTTAAACACACGTTTTCATAAATAGTCAAATTTTATTGCAGTCCACACGAGAGCAATGAGTAACAGCAATAAGACCACAGCCGCCCGATACGGAGGAAAGAGATGAAAGATCGGCCCCACATACATTAGCACAGCCGATCAGTGCGTATTACAAAGATGAACTTTTGACCCCACATGGGTCAACATAGTTAGTTGATGCGTATGATAAAGATGATCTTCCGACCATATGCGTCTGCCCCTTTGATGATGAAGGGCAAATGCCTGAAATTTTGGCCAAGGGTTACACAGTAATTTCAACGTCGTGCGCAATGTCACATAGCTTAAAGCTACTCATGAAGTGCACCGGGAGAAATTTTGAATGCACCTATAGGATTTTCTTGTACATCAAGAGGATTATTGCGCTCATCGAAAAGATATCAATGGCAGGATATACCAACTAGTTTAGTTGATACAGGCGCAGTAGTGGCATTGACAGTTATAAATCAGCTGAGAGTGGCAGGTCTTCAATCAACACCTCCAACTTAGACCAAGTAATAAATATTAATGTTATACTTGAGGTGTGGTTCTTTTATATAATATTTATAACATGTATATTCTTTGTTTAATTTGCGTTGCAGGTAGAGGATGATACGTACCTGCATCCACCATCTAATGCCATTGATCGTGTTATACTTAGAGACCCGATGATGTACAAAGTACATTTGGCAGGGCGTACAAAGAGAGGCCTCACAATTGAACAACTTGGATTAATCCCCTTAAAAGGCGGTGTAGGGGAATCATATTGTTACCAAAGTATAACTTGAAATATATGACCCTCAATCCCTTTTCTCCTAACTTTAATGAGCTTTACGCAGTGTTTCTGCGGTGGATGAAGTAGTCAGATGCGTATATAGAGACGAGATCAATGCGCATCACACCGCAATAGATTTATAGTATTTTAGATGATGACACTTGGTTGGAAGATATGGTACCTGATACATCGCAATATAAGTCTAAAAATTGCCACACTAGTGTAAACTAAACTATATGTTCTTTGTTTTATAGCAACACGGTGGGCCACCCACAACTATTCTGTCAAACTCTGATCTCTCAACGTTGACCAATCTTGCCATCGTATTTATACGTAAATTTATCAATGTTTAATTGCTTTGTGTAAGTTCTTTAACTTTACCTCCATTAACGTGGTTTATGCTCAAGTTGCAGTCAACACTTCCGAGTTACATGGCAAGGTGTGTTGGAGAGTAATCTTGTAGATGGTACATTTTACTCAAACGTCGATGTACAACAGTATGTATTAGGGACCGCTGATACACTACACAGGTTGTGGTCGATGTTAGACATTTTGTACATCCCAATCAGAGCTAGTGGAGATCATGGGGTGACATATGTTCTAGATTTGGCCTTACGATAGATCACAGTTTATTATTCGTCACCGGTCTCTCACTCAAATATAGAAATGACTACCGCGATGCAATCACTATCTTATCTTATGTGGCAAGTTAAGCTATACGAGATGATGAAAAATTTAGAGGACAACGTTCCACCATTATCATATGTGCAATCTCGAGAGGGCTATCTCGTCAGATATGGAGATTGTGATGTATTTATGTATAAATTTATTAAGTATTTAGGTCTTGATAAGTCTTGGATTTTATACAGTAGCTTAGCGCCTATTTTAGGAAGAAAATGCCACTTTATTTCATGGGTTGGACGACTATTGTTGTGATCATTATTTTTTTATTTTAGTAGTTTACATTTATTGAGTATATTTGTAATAATCATATAAAGTCTCGTGATATAATTTCTTGATTTTAGTTGACACACTAATTTTTAGTAGCAACTTAATAACAACAACCTAATAATAACATAGTAATCATAACAACAACAATAAAATTTATAGCCAAATTTTGATGTAAATAACAAGTATTTATTGTTCCATATAACAACCTCTGTCAAAACTAGCAAATTATTAATACATTATTAAATAAATTCATACACTATAATGTTTGAAAATCTTACATTTTGGCCTGCAAAAGTTCAAATTTGAAAATCTTTCATTTTGGTCCTTAAAGATTTAAATTTGGAAATCATATGATTTTTTTTTTTTCTAAACGATTGTTCCACTATTTTGTTATATTCATTTTAATTCATTCACTGTATAATTAAATGTTTAAAGATTAATAAAAGTGTGGATCCCAATACTCCTTTAATTTCATTTGTATGAAAGTCTTCGAGCATGCTACGTTCCCGGAGAGGCTCCACACCTCCTATGCGATTCACATTAATGGCCAACAGAACATAGCCCCTCAACCAACAATGTGCCCACTGTTTTAGCTAAAAAGGCACAAACCTGAGAGTCATTTGTTATGCTGGCAAGCATAGTAGGCGAAAAGGTCGAGTCTATGTATACTCTAAACACCACTCTCGGTCTAATAGTCAATTTTGTTAGAATTATTTGTAACATGTTCTATAAAACTTGTAAAAAAATCTTCATACTTGATATTTTTCTTCACCGTTCAATGACATTTCCCATGAGCTACCGCAACGTATGGGTATGGTTACAAGAAAAG
>JAXCLQ010000007.1:8859642-8870646 GCA_035584115.1 Cedrela odorata
GTATATGGTGAGATTTTATTATTATTATTAAATATATGTTGTGCTTTCTTATGAATTAAAATAAAATTATTTTGTTAGATATTAAAATATTCTTTAATTAAGTAGGGATTTAGTTAGTTGTGTCTTTTAAGTCTGTTAGCCTGTTTTAACTGTTGAGTTGAAAAAACGTCTAGGGGATGTATGAGTGACATTATTAATTTATGAATATAAAAATTAAGTAAGAATTTAGTTTTTGTAATAAGTTGGTTGTGTCTTTAAATTTATTGGCCCGTTAGGCCATCCTCTTTTTACTTTTATAATAAATATTTTGCCCCTCTTTATTAAAACAAATTGATACACAAAATATTAATCATTGATTGCTAATGGCCAAGATTTGCTCACATGCACTTCTTTCTTAGAACCAGGTCAATAATTAATGGGTCTCACAACTGATTCTTACACTATTAACTTCTTCTCCTAATTTCTCTTTCTATTTTTCATTTTCTTTATCTCTCCCACATGTCCCATTCTATGCCCACTTTTAAATATTTTTATTTGCTTAAAATACTTACAATAAAATACAAATATAATAAGCATGAAAAAAAATTTGACATATTTTTTTATAAGCCAAAATTCTATCCAGGAACATAAAAAAGAATTTTTTTTTCTTTTTTTTTTAATAAGCAAATAAATTTAAAAATAACTATTTTTTTTATAAGCACATAAAACAAAGGTGTTATCAAACTATTTTTTTTATTTCCTTAATTTGTATGTAAATTGCCCATAAAACTGTTTTTTAATTTGTTTATGAAAACTTCAAAATGCTCCTAATTAGCCCCACTTATTTTTAGAGGTGGACACTTTTGAACAGAATCGAATCGATGGTTTGGGATCGGTTTAAAAAATTATCAATTTGATTTCAATTGGAAAAATATAAAATCGACAAGTTTTGATTTTATATTTTATTTTTATTATTTTAATTGATAAATAATTACTCATTTACATTTAATTAATATAAAATTTTAGAATATATATTTTATTTTTGAGTTTATAGTCTATAAAATTAAAAATAAATTTTTTATTTTTTAATGAATTGAACTTAAACTTATCTTAAGATTTATAATGTAAAATATAAAACGAGTAACTTGAATCTTGTAATTAAATTAATTTTTTGGGTTTAAACCCAAATTGATCTAAACTCACATTGGTTTGGTTTATCTCCTACTATTAGTTTGAATCGATTTGGTCTAAATTAAACCGATAGTTTTGAATCAATTTAAATTTAAACCAAAATTGATCAAAACTAAATCTGCCCACCTTTATTTCTTTTTTTTTTTTTTAATGTTGTTGTGTTCATTAAAATTGCATTTTAATGGAATATTGAGAAAGTGAAAAAAGTTTGGGAGGGAGAGAAGGGTACCTAATAGAAAGAAATTTAAAAAAAAAAGTGAAGATATTAGGAAATAATTAGGTGAGAGAAGAGAGTTCAATTTTTAAGATCAAGTGTAAACCATATCCTTTAAACATAAAGTAAAAATAGTCAATTTATGACATTTATGTTTGCATATGCATAATTAATGAATAGTTGCCACATTATCGAGGTGTAAGTGAGTTTAAGTTAAATTTTAATGATATGAATATAATAAATTTGAAGTTATAATTTTGGAATTTAGCATAAGAAGGATTTTAGAATAAAGTCCTATGTTGACGCACTTAACGATCTTGTTAACCAGTTAGTAAGCGAGGTCAAAGGGCAGTGCCCTTGCGGGGTCTAGAAGGCAAAGTTCCCAAGAAATTTTTTTATTTAATTATTTTTATTTAAACAATAGAATTTACTTTAAGAAATTAATGGAAAATGTAAACAAAATTGAGTTATGGAATAATCGTTGTCAGTTAGAAATTTGAACTAAGTATTAAATTGTTTTTGATCTAAAGTATCGACACCTTTGCTTGGAAATGTCGATACTTTTACTTGAAAATATCGATACTTTACAGTAAAGTATTGACCTGGGATCCTAACATGTAGAGTATCGATATTTCATTTGGAAATATCAACCCCTTTAAAAGTATCAACACTTTGTTTAAAAGTACTTTGTTTAAAAGTATCGATACTTTACCTAAAAGTATCGACCATTTTACCCAGATAATTTCGAACACTTATTGACTTTGAAAGTGTCGATTTTTCTATGAAAATGTTGACACTTCCTACTTTAGCTAAAAGTGTCGACCTTTTTGGTCGACAGAACACAAATTTGGGCAAAATTTTGAAGGGCAATTAGGAAATTTCAAAGATTTTCAAGGACAACTTGGTCATTTCACTTATTTATATAAATACCTAAAAAGTGAAATCAATTTTAGTGTCTTCTTCATTCACGTTTCCTCTTCATTCACGTTTCCTCTTCTCTCTCTTTAAACACTCTCTCCCTTACTATCTCTCTCTAATTTCCTCAAAAAATCAAAGCAAATCCTTTAAGTTTTTTCCACCTCCTCCCCTACGATATGGTACCGAATTTAGGCTAGAAACCGTAAGATCCAGCAAGTGAGAAAATTAGGATTTTGAAGAGAAATTAAAGGTTTTTCGATTAATTGGAGATTTGAGGTTCTATGAACTTCTACAGGCTAAAAGTAAGCCCATTAAACTATTATAAGTTCAATTTTTAAAATTTTAAGCATGTTAAAATCTAAGGTTACTGTTCATCAAAAGACTTATGTTGATTGTCACATAGAAAATCTATATTTGTGTGATAATTTAGGATAATTGGAAGTATATAGTGATTTCATGTGTGTTAGAAAATATTTGGAATGTATAAATTTCATTATAGATGAAAATGTGAAATTTAGAATATTTATGACCATGAGATTTCGTTGTTGGAAATTAGATAAATGGCCTTATTAGTTAAGCCTGGCGAAGTAATATGTGTCGGCTAAGAAAATTTAGACATGTTTTCCACACAATTGCATCTAGTGTATATTTGTTAACTAATTAGAATCTTGGAATTTATAAATATATGCATGTGTAATACTAGGTTTCGAGAATACAAGTGAAATACTGAGTAGATGCGATGAAACGTAGTGGAAGTGATTACCCTTTCTTTTGTTGTGAGTAAATTTATACATGCATAAATTATGTAAATATATGTATTGCTTGTGTGTTAAACAAGTGTTTTCTATTGTGAAAGTAAAATAAGAAATGAACATGTGTTTATATGATTAAAATTTGATATTGTGATAATGTCTTAATTGGTCTATGGTTTGAAATTGTTTAAATATATAATGTGATTTATAATAATTATTTGGAAATGAATTGTTTTAAATTGTGCATGTATATTGGTGATGAGGTCGTTAAGGCCGAATATTGTTGTATGGCCAATAGGTCAGTTTATTTATTGTGTATGCAGGAAGGTAGCCTATAGACTAATCTATTGAGAGGCCGCATAGGTGAGTAGAACCGCAGTGGAGCTGGTATAAGGGGATAAAGCCATGGTAAGTTCACTATGTACCGAGCACGTATGTACTATTATAGAGACTTTATGAAAAGTCCTAGTAGCTTCATAGAAATCTCATGAATTTGACGAATATAAAAAGAACAGTCACTTTATCACCAAGTGACTACTCGAGACCAACATCAATGAGACGGATGATTAATTTCATAAATGCATGTTTTATATGAAATGAATGATTTTAAAATGCTTTAAAAATAGTTTTCTATTTTATAAGTATTCATTGCATATAGTTTTATGTATAAAAAAACTCACTAATAGACTTCGATGTTTCCTCGACCAAGATAACAGTCAAGAAAGTATGGCCAGCCCAATTTTGTGGTTTAAATTAAATACAAACTTATAATCTGTTTTACAGTCATTTGTTGTAAATGAAAATATATATATATATATGTATGTATTTTTTAGCATGATATTAATAAAATCTAAATATTTGAGAATTTTGAAATACGTGTATATATGTATGTATATATTTACTTACTGAGTATAGTTGTATATTCACTTCTCACAATTATAGTTTTTAAGTTAAGAGCCCTAGTACTCATTAGGCTTATGGTAGCAATAGAGAGCATACAACGCTCTTAGTAGGTTTTTCTTTCTTGACTCACATATGTAATTTAAGTCCATTAAATATATATTTTCTAGGATATATGTAAAGTATTATAAATAAATGTTTATGTAAGAATTTATTATTTTGTTCAACCCTTATGTAAATAATTTCTAAATTGATATTTATATAAATCAAACATTTTGTGGATGAATTGATCACAGAAATCAATTCTTTGATGTTGATCATGAGAATTTATATTTATAAACTGTTTTTAAGTTTTGGGTTATTGACAGGAAAACCTTACAAACTCTTTTGATATATTTAAGTTGCATAAATTGTATCATAAGGGTCTGTGGCAATTATCACAGGTAGATCCTAGAATCGGAGCGTGACATTAGGTGAATTCACCTCACAAATTATTGATTTTTGTTTTAAAGTTGGAGAGAGAAAAAATTCTGAATACACTAATATTAATTATTGAAAAAATTAGTAACCAAGAACCGAGATTTTAATGGCTAAGATTTTGTATATAAATTTGTGTTTAAAAATAAAGGATGTTGAACTTTTATAATTACAGAATTTTTTATATTAATTTTAGTTTTTAGATTAACAGTGAGATTAAGTAAAATAAATACTAAAAATTTTCTATAATTATTAATTAGAGTATTTAATTTCTTTTATATTTTCTCTCAAGTTTACAATCTTTTCCACTCTCCAAATAGTTGGACAGAAAATAGAAAATAATAATAAAGCCTCCACTTTTGAGAATTTATTGAATTATAAGAAAAGAAAGCTCTTGTAATTCCCTTATGCAATATATTGTGCAAATCTCTAATTTTTACATAAAATACTTTTTTTTTTTTTTTTTGTTTTTAGCTTGATTGTATCTACAATTTATTGATTCAGAATATAATATTGAAATATTTTTTTTTAATAAAATTAAATAATAACGTCAAAATATAATTATTTTTAGAATTTTAAGTACAATGAATGTTAGAATTTTATATTATATCATTATTGTGGTTTTGGCTATGGCATATTGGATACAAGGTACATCCAAATTTTTTTTTTTTTTTTTTTACACAAAACTTGAAACAAGTAACAAAAAATATTTAAAAGACTGAAATTTCAACTTTTTATTACTTGTTTCAAATTTTTGTATATAATATTTCAAGTTTTATGTAATTAAAAAAAATAAATATACCTTATATCTAATGTACCATAGATGAACCCCATAATCGGTCAATATTTATTCAATTAGAAGTAAGAAAAAAGTAAAATAAAAAACCTTACAAATAAATTGTAGAGAAAAAAGAAGCAAGCAAATGAGGAAGAAAAAAACTTTAAATGAAAAGATGAAAGAGAAATTTAAGAAGAGAGAAAGCAAGTGAAGAAAAAACACATTAAAAGAGAAGGATAAAAAAGAAATTTAAGGAAAGAGAACATACATTAATTAATTAGTTAATATTATCAAGAGAAATAAGAGAAAATATAAAAGGGAAGATGAAATGATAGAGAGGGAGAGAAATTTTTATTTAGGAAAAAGAAAAAAAAAAGACATTAAGACTCGGTTAATAATTACAAATTTTTTTAATATTTATTTAATTTAATTTTCACTCTCGATAAATTATTGTCTTAAAAAATTAATTTAAAAAATTGCGTACTATTAAAGAATATCTTATTCTTCTCCCTATATAAATATTATATATTTATTGAGAGCTCAAGGACTCCACAATTTTGTACACAAAATCTTAATTGTTAAATCTTAAATAATTCAAAAGGCCAAGATTAATGGTTATATGGACTTATCTTATAAAGCAAAAGTCAATAATAAATGGGTGTAAGAGTCATTATCATAGATTCTATTCTCCCATGCTCTGTCTCTACTCATCTTTTAATTTCTTTCCTTTTACTATTTTTTTTTCTACTAATTCTCTCCTCCCTCAAAATCTTTACACTTTCTCAAAATATTTATTTGCACCTAATTTATTTATTTTTCATTCTTTTATGTGTTTATATTAATACACCATTTCTTTCTTTTTTTAAAAAAATAAATTTTTTCTTTATTTTTTAATTGTATTTAAGAAGAATAATGAGATAGTGAAAAGACTTTTGAGAGAGAAGAGGGAATATATCAGAGAATAAATTAAGGAAAAAAATTGAATATTAAAAAAATACTTGAACCCACTTATTATTGATTTTTTTTTTTAATTTATAATGTGTTCACTTGACCAAATAAAATGTTAATACATATATAAGAAATTATATATCTTGTTCTTAGGGAAAGTAAAATTACTTGTATCATTTATTGGTATCCTAATTTTAATTGGATTAAAATTGTTTCTAAATTTAAAATTTCCATTGTATATAAACAATAATTATAATAACAATATATACCCGTTAAAATATTTTATTTTATTTTATTGTTTTTTCATGATAATTGTAACTTCTTTTGCCTTTACTTTATCTAACTTTTTAAAGATTCGATAACATGCAATCGTTATTAATAGAAAATAAAAATAAAAATAAAAATTGGAATGCTAGACTTTTTGGAGAGTAGATAAGAGGCTTCATGAACTCTTGTCCTTATATGTACATGGATCAAATTTATATGGACAAAACATAATTTTAATAACTTTTAAGAATTATTATGTTCATTAAATAAAAATTTATTTATTTATACCTTAAAAAAAGTTAAATGGTTTATGTTATGTTAATTTTGTTTAACATTGTTAATTTTAGCTGACAAAATAAAATTTTACCTGAAATAAAAAATTAAAATTAATATATAATATATAATATATATTTATATTTATATTTATATTTTACAAAAGACGAATTTATAATCGTGAAAACTATGAAGATTATAAGTATGATAGAATATCCTCTGGGATATTGGATTTAGGGTGACGTATGTGCACCGTCCATAATGATGTAAAAGCTTCGAGATTCCAAAGAGAGCAAAGGCAAACGTAAGATGAAAATTGACAAGTGTCCTACCACCTGTACTCAGAAATAAACATGCATATCCTAATTTGTTTACACGTATCAATTCTCCATACACATAGCACTTGTATATAGTCTCACAAGCAGCAGCTTAGGTATTACCAAAATCAGTAAGTTGAAAAGCAGAAGAGGTGTGAGGTTGCTTGCAGAAAGTAAACAAAGTGGTGTAGTTAGTTGTCTTAGCTTGAGGGAATTGGGTTTGGTTTGGTTTCTTTTGTGTCTTTGAAGAAAGAAGAAGAAGGATGGCTCAGACTGTGGGAAGAAATATAGCAGCTCCATTGCTGTTTCTGAACTTGATCATGTATCTTATTGTGGTGGGTTTTGCTAGCTGGTGTATTAACAAGTTCATCAATGGCCAAACTAATCATCCTAGTAAGTGTTTCTTGCCTCTTTAGCTCACTTTGTTCAACCCTAGAGTTACACAATGGATGCTGTAAACTGTGAAAAACATTAGCTGGAACAAAGTAACCTGTAAATCCTTACACATTTGCAGATTTTTTATTTTGTTCTTTAAACAGAGGAAACAAATCCTCAATGAATCTGAACGCAAAACAAACTCTCAAATCAAACATGCATGTTTATGTATTTAGTTCTTGGTACTTTCTCTTTTTGAAGCTTTGCACTGAGCCAAAAACTTTCAGGTTTTGGAGGAAATGGGGCAACAATGTTCTTCCTTACCTTCGCCCTATTGGCTGGCGTTGTCGGCGTAGCTTCAAAGTTTGTCGGTGGCAACCACATCAGAGCTTGGAGAAACGACAGTCTAGCAGCAGCAGGATCAACTTCATTAATAGCGTGGGCCTTGACTGCACTAGCTTTTGGGTATTTTTTTTTTCACATCCTCAAACAACCAATATTGCTTCATCTTCAAAGTATCTGTAGTTTTGGCATGTATTTTATCTTTTAATTCTGCAGGCTGGCTTGCAAGGAGATAAACATAGGAGGTTACAGAGGCTGGAGACTGAGGGTGCTGGAGGCGTTTGTCATAATTCTAGCATTCACCCAACTTTTGTACGCCTTGTTGCTTCATGCTGGGTTGTTTAGCAGCAGATATGGACCTGGCTATCGAGATAGTGACTATGGCATCGGAGCAGCCGGCGTCGATCCGACAGGAAACAAAGGTGGTGGTGCTGTTACTGGGTCTAGGGTTTGAAGGAGTATGATGTAACTGTATTAGATGGTTATCCGTAATTCTCATTCTCACTTGATGATGTAGAGTTATTGTCTGTTTGAACTCTTCCTTTTATTTCTATAGTCCACTTGTTGTCTGTAAGTGGAGATGGTAGTTTTTTTTACTAATGTTCCTGTAATGTGTAATGACTTTGGATTTGGTTTGTTGACGTGGTGATCATGCTGTCCTTTATTATGTCTCTTGATGAATAAAGATTTGAGAGAAATGACTACGAAATAACATTCTTCTGAGTCAACAAAGTTCCATTTTCGCTAGGGTGAAAAGTTTTCAATATCTAAACATAATCTGTCATTTTGCAAAATGGGAATGAGCAGGTACTTAAGGATTGTGAATGTTTGAAAGGAAGCGTTTAATATATGATGTATTTTTGAAACAGATTAAAATGGCAGCACGGAGGTGGCTCAAGGGGACACCCGTCTTTATATAGCTTTGTACTTGATTAACAGAACTGTCAGATTTCATAATGATACAAGTGGATGACCATTTTTACTTGGCCAAAACTCACTCCAGTTATAGAACTCTATCAGCAAATTGTATATGAATAGTAAAGTGAACTTTTCCATAAGAATCTGTGGGGATAAAACATCAAATCAGTCCAACAAGTTTAACATAACCAGGTCTCTTTAAGTTTGCTGGGGTGATATAAGAAAATTTTAGTTTACATTAAACATAATGTTGGAGTCTTTTGGGTAGTTGACTATAATTATTAGAAAAAAAGAGTAACTGCAGTCACTCAATTTGTATCAAATTGTATAGAAGAGACATCAGAGGCGTTCTTTTTGCTATCGTAAATTATCCTTTAGTTTAGTCTAATACCTATTTGTATAAGCAATCTGCTTCTGATCCATGCAAGGTAAATACAAATACCTTACATTTTTCTTCTAAGATTCTGTAATTAGGCATAAGAAAGCTGAAAAATCAACTTGAAATATATAAGAAGTATTATACAAGTTGAAAAACATCTGAAACAACATTATACTTCTGAAAGGCACAGATGGCCATAAAATATCAACAATAGAAATTTGCTGCAACTGGAATTCAATTTTAACAAAACATTCATCAACTAAAAAGAAAACAGAAAGACATTGACTAGCTTTAGTATGATCATTGTTGTGCTTAGTTCTAGTAAACGCAATGGAAAGGAGCCAGAGACCAATCAAAAAATGAAAGAAAGGCACCTTAAGCTGCTGAACCTTCATTGATAAAACCTTCCTTACGACCTTCAAACCCTGGTCGCAAAAGCTTTTTCTCTCTCTTTTCAATCCTACGCATCTTCTTTTGGTGAATTCTCCCTGCTATGTTTTCTGATCTCTTTTGTTGTTTCTCGGTTTTCATTTTTTTTCTAGTTTCAACCCTCTCATTCCACTTTTCAACATTCTTCTGATGTCTCTTTTTCTCCCTGTGTAGGCTCTGTTTCAACAGCTTAGGATCATCATGAACCTTAATTCCTGCAGCTCTACTGGTTGCTGCTTTCCATGAATGCTTCTTTGCAATTATCTCGCCTTTCTCAGGATCTTTCTTTGTTTCCTCCAATCTTTGTGCTTTTTCAAGCTCCTTCAACTTTGAAAGTTTCCTCTTCTTCTTCTTTCCCTGCTTTTCTTCATTCCCAATTTTAACATGACTAAATGCAAGTTCCTTTGAAGCCTCTTCTATATCCTTCTCCACTTTATTTGAAGAATTACTAGTTGCAGATTTCTGTTCTTTGGATCCAGATTCTCTCTTGCATTTCATTTGTTGATTATCCTTCCTCTCACTCTTCTCATTCTTCTTCTTTGATTTATCTGAACTTCCAGCATTTCGACCGGCCCGAAGTTCTTCAATTTTGCGGTGAAGTCGTTGTCGGAGTTCTTCATATGTCACCGATCGATTATCACCCTCGAAATTGGTAATCATAGGTTTAACCTCTGTTTCTTCATCGTCACTCTTCTCATTTGATTTCTCCTTTTCCAAGTTTTCCGTCAGCAAATCAAGTGTCGTTTTATTAGACTGCTCAGGATCTAACCGATCTCTTCGAGCTTTCTTAATGTTTTCTCTTGATTCTTTCTTTGCCAAAGCTTTTTCACCCTTGCTAAGGCCCTGAAACCATGGCTTCTCTTTATCATCAACAGATAGATAGAACCTTGCAGGAACGAGCTCTATCAGCTTGTCGAAGAACAATGAGTGCTGGTGAATGAGAGACTTCAGATTAACACTAGAACTGTCTTCGTTAAATAGCCTTTTCTTTTCCTTTCCCATCTTAGTGAGACTTGAACTGAGGCAAAAATGACAAGGAGTAATAGTAAGTAAGATGTTGGAAGATCTAGTTGTTCCAATATTGATTACCAATAATACTCTATCAAGAATGAGGTATCAAAAGAAAACAAGCAGAAGACTCCAAAAGCAGAATAGTTGTTTGAAAAAGATAAGGGCATACCAAGTTGCTTCATTATTTTAAACATAATGGTCATGGATTAGGATTTTTGTTTTTAAGTTATACATCTTAAAACTTCTTTTCCCAATTTTGTCAACCCAAATTAAGTCCTCTTCCCATCAATTACAAAAAAATCCAGCCATAAATACATATATGTCAAGTTGACTTCCATTTTCATCCAATCCACAAAATCTCGATTTCGACTTCAAAGCTTTTTGGTTCCTAGGGCCAGTAACATTGAACTATTCGAGTAATAAACTGAAGCAAAAGAGAAACAAAGAATCAGATGCCAACTTTGGCCACTCTTAGATCCAGTGCAATACTAAGATCCCAACTTGTGGTTTTCTCATTAAAACTAATCAAAATGCAA
>JAXCLQ010000007.1:8889311-8899320 GCA_035584115.1 Cedrela odorata
TGCCACAACATTCCCTTGCAATTAAGAACAAATAATGTAAATTAATTAATTAATGCTTTGTTGTAACCCAGCAGCATACCAAAACCTCCTTCCTAATCTACTTTTAAGAGGACACCCAAAAGAAAAAACAAACAGTGAACCACATGAGATCTTCTACCCTTAACTCCTTTAATCAAAACAAAAGTTAAATCAATCAATCAATCAATCAATCAATCAATCAATCAATTAATTAATTAATTAAAGTAATTAATTAATAGAACACACATGCTTAGCTGTTAAACAATGTCTAAGCAGTACAAGCATTTTAAGATTCACTTTATTTAGCAAATAAATCCGTACAAAACAAGGATTATCAGTGTGCAATTCAATTAATTAATCTCTGTGATCAAGAGTTTGATGGTGTGACTAATGAGAATATGAATTTTTTCATGCTACTAAGTCTGAAAAATTGCCATGTGGTGCTGGAAGATAAGGGCAATTAAATATTGGTCAATAGTGGTCAGTCCACTATACTAGCTACATGATTGTTCTTATGTTAAATCTCATATTGTACACTTCATCACCACTAGTTGCAAATAATTGCTAAGTTAGTGAACATCATCCCCGTATCTCTAACAAAATCTCCATTAATTTTTTAGACCGTCCTCAATTTTGAGAGTTTTAGGAGAGTTTTTAAAGAATAATTCTATCAAATTTAATATTAATTTAAAAAATAAATAATAATTTATAATTAATCTTAAATTTAAAATCTTAATTTTGAGTTAAATTTTAGTACCTAACCAATTATCTGTCTCACTTGTTTATGTGACCATTACTATAATTTTTTATAATTTAATTAACAAATGCTAGCATTCTATCCATTTTAATAAGATAATAATTTTAAAAACACGAAATCTTAAATCAAATTAATATTATTAACAGATCGTGAATCAATCACTCGCAAATTTTATATATCATCTTTCTTAATTTACCCAAGTATATTATATAAATCAAAATCATAACATCCGAGTTTATAATCCATCATACATGCAATATTCTATATCATTAAATTTTGATTCATTTGTATCATGCTTTGATTATTGTTCACTAGGTATATTTTAATAATGCTTAATTATTATGTACGTTACAAACCCTAGGAATTGTTAGGAATCTAATGGCGTTTAGCTAAAACACAGATAATCCAACCTAATCACCCTAAATCTATGTAAAAATAAAAATAATACAAATCCTATGCTATATGTGGCAATTTAAGAGCATTGAGTATGGGAAATTTATACGTTCATTTGTCCACTTAACACATCTCTTCCAATTACGTAACCAAAGAGACCACCTGTCCTCTATGTGAAGTACCAAAACCATCAGTAGTCTGAATATTTTAATTACCCCAATACCCAATATGGCATCCAAGAAATTCTATTTTATTTAGGTTTAATGGAGATTACATGTATCAATATCCCTAAAAGAAAACAAATTAAACTGTTGTTGAAATACCATTGGTGGCTTATTATTTTATGTCTAATTTCTTAGACTATGCTTTGTAGTTAGTAATACTAATGGTTAAGATGCATAAGCCCTAGTTTATACGTGGCTTAAGGCTATGAGATTCGTGTTTCTCTTTGTCTCACTTTAGCATCAATAAGAATATATTCTAATTGGATTTGATCCCTTACTAGAACATGTTACCCAATGCCTTGACATTCTTTTCAATTTTCCCAAATACCCATTTCTTCAAAGCCTTTATGTGAAAGCATCACAACCGTTTGATTTCGAATTTGATTTCATATTTTTTATCAAAACCCACAAGATGAAAAGGGTTTTCAAGTCATTTAACAAGCAATGATGGTATCCTAGAAATCACAAGTAGCCTTAGCCCTTATAACAGGACAAAGGATATGGATGATATCGAAAATGACAGTAAATTGACTGATGGAATGAAGCAAAAAAGCTAAAGCTTTAGTGCGTATATAAATATGCGACCCACACTTACCCCAAAGTGCCATAGAATTTGGAAGACAAAAACTTTACCTAGCTAGCTAAATTAATATAGCTATAAGCATAAGCATTTTGCTTGAGTATAACAAAAGCAAAAGCTTTTGCTGCTTTCTTTTTTGGTTGTGTTCTCATGTCTTGGGGAATTATGGCAGGATCACAAATGGGTTGGGGTATCATCGATGAAGGTTGGAGAAAGGGTCCTTGGACTGCTGAAGAAGATAGCTTGCTTATTGAATATGTCAGGTTGCATGGTGAAGGAAGATGGAATTCTGTCGCTAGGCTTGCAGGTATCACAAAAATATAGCAGTAAACTGCTTCTGTTTCTGCTTCCACTTCCACTTCTCATAAAAGTTCTGTTTTGCATGTTAAGAATTTGCCAAAGATGAATGGGTTGTTGTTATGATGCACTGGTTTTTTTTTTTTTGGTCCTTTCATCTTACCTAATTATTGCAAATTTAGAAAGTTTAATTGTAATTTATATTTTTGGGTTGTACACAGGATTGAGAAGGAATGGAAAGAGTTGCAGGCTGAGGTGGGTAAACTATTTGAGGCCAGACCTTAAGAGAGGGCAGATAACCCCACATGAAGAGAGCATAATTCTAGAGCTACATGCTCGATGGGGAAATAGGTAAATATCTATAAATTTATTAATTGAATTATTGCAAGTTAAAGTTCAGATTTTTATCAACAAATTAATACTTCATATCACTAAACAAAAAGCTAATAAGCTAAATCAAATATTGATCAGGTGGTCAACAATTGCTAGAAGCTTGCCAGGGAGAACTGATAATGAAATCAAGAATTATTGGAGGACCCATTTCAAGAAAAAGGCCAAAATCTCTTCCGAAAACTCTGGCAAGGCAAAAAATCGTCTTCTGAAAAGGCAACAATTTCATCATCAACAACAACAGCAACAGCAGCAGCAACAACCACAGCAGCAGCAGCAACTGCAACTGCAACTTAATCAATTGGACATGAAAAAAATCATGCTCTTGCTCGATGAAAATGAGCACAGAGCGCCATATATACCTCAGGGGCCGAGGCAAGAAATATTTATGGCCGCGAGTACTGCATATCCTCATTCAAGTCAAGAGGAACAACAAGCTTTCTTCTATAATTCCATGCCCAATGGCAACAATGCTATTGTGACTGAACCCTCAAACGAGGAAATTCTGTGGGATGGTTTGTGGAATTTGGATGATTTCCAGGGAAATTTTGGTGGGGCAGCTGCTGCTTGTGCAACAAGCAAAGCTTGTTTTCACAATTTAGTTGTTCCTTTTTGTTAATTTTATTTTCGTTTGCTTAAATTATAGACTAGTAGCTTTCATCAAATGAGAAGGCTCTTAAGTATAAGTAAGGAGAGCTTTGGATTGATGCTTAAGATTATGGTGTGAAATACGCGACAAGTAATGATAATCAAGAGTGTATTGTATTTTCTGGTTATTAACTATTAATAAACAATATTTGATTCATAAACAAGAATTTTGGTTAAATTCAACATGTACACATGTACACTTTTTAGATAAATTTGCACTAATATTGCCCATTTTTAAATGCAAACTAAATTTTACCCTAAACTCTAGCATGAGTGAAATTAATTTGATAAAAAATTAAGTAAATAAATAAATAATTAAACTCAATCTAAAATTCTCTCCTATATTTATTTTAAAAAAATTAATGATTAAATTATTTCTTATTTAATATTTGTTTTTTAAAAATATTTCTTAATTAAGTAAATAAAATAATTAATTTTTAGTTCAAATATATATATATATATATTAAAGAATTATTAGAAATGGATATACAAAATTGATAAATAATTTGAAAAGATGATTTGATGGGAAGCATTAAATTAAATTAAGCTTCAAGGGAACTAATAATAAGCAATAAGCACATCTTTTTAAAGATGATAAAGTGTTGTTCTTTAAATCAAAGAGCTTAATTAGTTCAGTACTAAAAAGAAATCAAAAGGACAATAATGTTACGGACTACTTTCAAATTTAGTACAAGCTTTTAGTTATCCTTGTCGCCATTATATTCGTTAAGAATAAAGTTTGATTAACATATACTTATTAAGATTGGAACTAGATTCTCTTAATTGCACTATCTCATTTGTAATCTTTTTTTTGATTTCCTCAATCACCCTTTTGAAACTTTGTTATTGTTAATAATACACGCTAAAAGTTAATTTATATTTTTATTTTATAAAATTAATAGAATAAAACTAAGCTAGTTTTGTTTGTTTTGGATATTCTATGATCCAACCTTACCTTACTTCATTATTGTTCACCTCAATTTAGAATCATTATTATTTTTGGTATAATTTCTATTTCATAGTTAATTAAGGTGTAAAATAAATTGGTTTCGATAGACATTTATAGGATTCATATTATACGAGAGTTCAAATAAAATAAATCTATGTCAATTTTATATTTTAGGTAAGAAAGTTTAATGGATCGATAAGTGAACGATTATAAAAATATAAATAAATAAATAAGAAAAAAAAATTAAACAATTGCATTGAAATAATCTTTTAAGTACTATGAATGGCAAAATTCTAGCACGAATTAAGAATAGATTTATTTTTTTTTTGTATTGAACTAACTTGATAAAACAAAATTTATATTTTTCGTTTCGCATTTTTAATGGTTAAACTAAAAATAGAATTATGAATAAACTAATTTTAAAGTATGTGTTAGGATAAAAGTTTTATTATTAATTTATTTAAAACAAAAAACTTGACAAATTTTATAATTATTAAAATGAGTACAATCATTCATATTATAATATATGATAAAAGGTATTATTATATACCATTGCTAATGGTTTGATAATTTTTTCAATTAGATGGCAAAAATTCAAAAATAGTCACTTATCTCCTTTATATTATATTTACGTTAGTTTCATTTAATAGATTAAAAGAGGTTTCATTTATTTAACGATAAAAATAATAAATTCAATTTTATGTATCAATAAATAGCCTGTAGACCTATGCAATTCTTTCATAATTGTATTACTTAGTTATTTTAATGAGTATTGACTATTATTTAATAATTTTAAAAAATACATAACATATTTGAAATAGTTGTGTGATTACCAAATAATCAATTTATATTTTTAAAAGATTTTTTTTATATAATTATAAATTATTAAATAATCAATTATTGTTTAATTATGTTAGGGATATAATTCAAAACTTAAGTGAAGTCCTATGAACCATAGACTCATAACAAAGTTCTATGAAGAATAGAGAAATATCCTGAGGTTTGACTCGATCCAAGAAGAAATATCAGGGGATAACAAAGACCTTAGGAGTATTAAAAGCCGAGACTTTTTAAGGTTATGTAAAAGATCTAAGATTAGAACCTCATTCCGAGACCACCTTATAAATGTCTCAGTCACAGCCACAACTTATAAAGGTCTCAGACATGTAATATCTGAGTTCATCTTATATGGATAAAGGAGTCTCAAATAAGGACTATCGAGACCTCACTACAGTTACGTATATATGAAAGAATCGTTTCCTTCCCAAATTCCCTCCAGATTGTTCCATAATAAGAATCCTCAATCTAGTAGACATATTCTGCAAAAAGGGTTCAAGGTCCCACAAATTTCAGAAGCTTACAAAATAGAATTTCCGTGATTCTTGAAATATAAATACGACTGAGATTATTATTTCTAAATTTTATAGAATTCTACCAATTTCGAGAGACTCACGTTTATAAAATGAGACTAATGGCTACCAGGTACGCATTATAATGAAATTACTCTAGAGCATACATATATTCTCCCAAAAATATTCACAAGTAAAATCCTGATTTAAGCATCAGAGGGTTTTCGCTGAACAACTGGCTTTTACCCATAAGGTTTCGTTGTGGTTGCAGATTAAAAAACGTCCAAGTAAGAAGAAGATCGTTGCTGGTGCACAAAATTTAAAAGAGGATTTTTGTTGTATCAACATCTAGTTCTCTCTGTGGGGAATTGAACAAAAAGTCAGAAATAACTACAAAAAAAAAATCATGAGAACCACGCGAACTTATGCAACAAGAAACTGAATAACGACATGGGAAAATTACCATGACAATTCTCTTGAGGAGATAGCGATGGTTAACCAAAACGATGATAATCGACCACCATTCTTGGAGTGTGCAAACCGCGATTCAGAGGCTCCACATCAAAATCCCTCCAACCCAAGAGTCACAGAAACTGCATTGTTGATTAAGCAATAAACTAAATAAATAAATAAAAATAGTTTCAAGCTCATGCCAGCAAAGGCCATGGAAAACAACATTCCAAGTGTCCCACATACTAAGGATTATGAAACCAATCTCCAACGAAATATCACCAGGAAGAAGCATACTGCCGTGGAGAAAAGAAATAGAATCATGCGTCTCGGTGTAATATTATCCATAAACTTGAATCTGGGTTGTATAGTTTCCGAGGCCTAATTCTTATTCTCTTTGGGGTAATATTATTCATAAACCTAAATCTGAATTGTATGGTTCCTGAGGTATATCTCTTATTCTCCTCAGGGTAATATTATCTATAAACTCAAATCTGGGTAGTATGGTTCCCAAGACTTATCTCTTATTCACATCAGGGTAATATTTTTCAAAAACTCGAATCTGGGTGGTATAGTTCCCGAGGTCTATCTCTTATTCTCTTCGGGGTAATATTGTCTATAAACCCGAATTTAGGTAGTATAGTTTTCGAGACCTATCTACTATTTACCTCTGGGTTATATGGTTTCCGATGTTTATCTCTTATTCATCTCAGAGTAATACTATCCATAAACCTGAATCTGGGTAATATAATTCCCAAGACTTATCTCTTATTTATATCAGGGTTATATTTTTTAAATGCCTGAATCTGGGTGATATAGTTTCCAAGGCCTATCTCTTATTCACCTCCGGGTAATATTATCCATAAGCCTGAATCTGGATAATATGGTTCCCGAGACTTTTCTCTTATTCATATCGAGGTAATATTTTCCAAAAGTCGAATCTGGGTGGTATGTTTCTCGAGGCCCGTCTCTTATTCACCTTGGGGTAATATTTTTTAAAAGCCAGAATCTAGATGATATGGTTCCTGAGACTTATCTCTTATTCGCATCGAGGTAATATTTTTCAAAAGCTTGAATATGAGTGGTATGATTCCTGAGGCCTATCTCTTATTCATCTCGGGGTAATATTTTCCAAAGGTTCGAATCTGGGTGATATGGTTCCCTAGGCTTATCTCTTATTTACCACTAGAGTAATATTATTTACAACTCGAATCAGTCATGAGCACGATCTTCAGACATACAAGAGCGAAAAGGTTCCCGGATGACTATCTCAAAATGTCTCACAGTAATTTCCTCCTTAACCCCATAAAATGGTGACACGGTTTCCAGACGTTAGTTTATCATTTACCTGAGGTAATAGTATCCTTAGCTTGAATAAACCCTTCATACGGTCTCAGAATGTACAAGAGCGAAAAGATTCTCGGATGATTATATCTCAAAACCTCTCTGAGTGATTTCCTCTCGAAGCCCACGTATGGGTGACACGGTTCCCAGATGTTGGCTTATCATTTATTCCGAGGTAATAGTATCATTAACTCGAATAAGTCCTGAGTACAGTCTTAGAACTTACAAAAGCAAAAGAGGTTCTCGGATGACTATCTCAAAATGTCTAGGAGTACTTTTCTTCCGAAGCCCACGAAGGAGTGACACAGTTTCTAAACGTTAGCTTATCATCTACCCCATGGTAATAGTATCAACAGCTCGAATAAGTTCTGAGTACGGTCTTAAGACGTATAAGAGAGAAAAAGGTTTTCGGATGACTATCTCAAAACATCTTGGAGTAATTTCTTCCCGAAGCCAATAAAGGGGGTGACACAGTTATCAGAAGTTAGCTTACCATTTACCCTGAGGTAATATTACCCTCAGCTCAAATAAGCCCTGAGCATGATCTCAGGACGTACAAGAACGAAAAGGTTATCGGGTGATTATGTTCTTAAACATCTCGAGGTAATATTCTCCCAAAGTCTGAATATAGGTGAAATGGTTCTCAGATGTCTACTTCACAAATCGTCTCGGGGTAATATTATTTAAAGGCTCGAAGATGGGTGACTTAGTTTCCGGATATCTATCTATCATCTATCTCTGGAATAATAAGGTCTACAGCTCGAATAAGCCTTGAGCGTGACCTCAGGATATACAAAAGCAGAATGGTTCCCAGATGACTGCAGTAAAAAAATTCCAATCAAGATAATAATATTGAAAATCCATTAAAGCTTGAAAGTTAAGACATATCAAAGGTTAGTATGATTCCTACTCGAAAATACCATTTCCAAGAAGAGAAGATTATAAGACTGATTTTAGTGGCACAAATTCCATGCTCTCACTTCAATTCAGTTCAGGTCAGGTTAGGTGTTTTAAAGCATTCTCTGACAACAGTTGAGTTCTATAAATTATGCAAAGTGCTAAGTATGAAAGGGAGGCAAAGCAACAAAAAAATGTCACACAATTCAATTTTCTTGGGGTCGATCGGGGGGATTAATAGATTAGTTGAAAAGTCAGTCTAATTAGCAGGAATATGAGGAATCTCGAAGTTATGCGGAAGGGGCTCCCTCAGAGCAAATGCTATCCAAAGAGTCTTTACCAGAGGGTGGAAGCACATGTCACAAAGCCTCATATAGCTGAGTTAGATTCAAACCTGAATATCGCCTTTAGAACCTCTCAGTGGAACACAAACCTCTTCCTCTCAGCCATGGCGAAGCCTCTACTCTGACACTCCACTCTGGACTCATTCAAATCATACTCAAGGGTGCTTATTCTCCTGCTGTACTTTGCCTGGGAAGATTCAGCAATAGTCTCTCTGACTTGAAGCTCCTTCATCTCTTAAGCCCACTTCTCTTTCTCATCATCGAACTGAGTTTGCTTCATGGGCAAGTTCCTCTCTTTTTCCTCGGCCTTCTACCCCAACTAGGTAGTCTCTGTAACCGCTAGACTCATGAAGATAACATCAATGGCGTCTCGGTAGACCACAGTGACATATTACATCTGAGCAAATTATGCAAATAACAAAGTGTTAGAAAAGACCAAGAATATTTTATTCTCTGAAAAGCAGAATGAGGGTCAACTTACCCAGCTTAGCCACCTCAGCAGGTAGTCCAAAATTCTCCAAAGCATAGTAGCCGACAAAGCATTTGAGTATGCAGACAGGATCTCCTCCATCTGATGATTGATACAAAAAAAGAAGTGGACAAAAAACTTCCTTTTATTTTCAGGAAGATCCTCTAAGAGAATATGAGATGTGACAATGTTACCACTAGTTTTTCGAGCCAGCATTCTTTTCTTTTTACCTCGGCCCATCATCCTCATCCATCACAATAATTTTCCTCTTAAGTTTCCTCTTATTCATCTAAGGGGGTAAGAGGAGGTGGCAGATCACCTCGGGCCTTAGCTCCTTTCGTCACGCCTCTGCCTGTAGGGTTCACATGTGACAACTGTCACAGACCCTCGAGACATATTTTTATCCCTAAACATGTCCCTCAATAAACAAGTCATCACATGTATTTCAATTCAACAATGTATATCTATTTCTTATTTAATAAAATAGTAAGTCCATAAAATAGTTCAAAAACATAAAAACAAGTTTAAAATCCACTCACAGGTAACGGGGAGGGTATTCACTCCCAACACTATTTCCTGCACTTAGTGTGCTCCTCTCCTAGATGTTCGACGCTTATAATACACACACACACACACACACACATATATGTATATAGCGTTATGAATTCCAAAATTCTAATAACTTATTATTCATGCATAAAATGCAAATGTTGTGGTCATCATGTCTAAATTTTCTTAGTTTGACACATTTAACTTCACGATACTTTCTAACAAGTGCCATTTAACCGATTCCTAATAACGGAATCCCATAACCGTGAATATTCCAAAATTCTCATTTTTGTCTAAGGCGACCCCATTTATTCTAAAAAATGTTCAAAGTGTGTGTGTGTGTGTGTGTGT
>JAXCLQ010000007.1:8906858-8920245 GCA_035584115.1 Cedrela odorata
AATTATGTACTAAATTAATGCCTATGAACATAAATCTACATTTCTTATGCGAAATCAAAATAAGTCTCGGATGAACAATAAACCCTAGTTTTCAACATGCTAAAAATCTAAAAAAAAACAAACTTCTAATGGGTTAATAGTCTTACCTTTAGCCTATAGAAGTTCGTATAAACCTTAATTCGTCAATTAAACAAAAAACTCTCAAATTCCTTTAAAATCCTAGTTCATTCCTTATTGTTTTCAATCCAAAATTGGTACCAATTTATAGAAGAGAGGTTGGTTAATCACTTGACAACATACATTTGTAAGAATAAGCTAAGGTTTTTAAAGAAATCAATGAAGAAATCAAAGAGATATAAAGAGAAGTGTGTTTTAGAGAGAGAGATGGAAATGAACGAATGAGGAAACACTGGGTGTGAATTCCTCCTCATAAATATTTATATAAGTGAGTGAAAATATCAAATTGGCAGTTAAATTTTACCCAGATTTGCGTCATTATCGATACCTTTGGACTGGGTATCAATACTTTTAGGCTGCGTATCGTTACCTTTGGTCTAGGTATCAATCTGTTATTTACAAATTCGATTCTGAAAATTTTTTCGACCCCGAATATCGATACATTTGCCTTCATGTATCAACCCTTTTGAAATGTATCGATACTTTTCATAAAGGTATCAATCTAGTTCGTCTTATAATTATTTTCGAACTCTTTGTTTTGCCATGTATCAATACCTTTAAGGAATGTATCGATCTAGTTCAGCCTATAATTTCTTCCCAAATTTCTGATTTGCTAAGTATTGATGCCTTTCTTCATAAGTATCGATCCGTTCATCAAGTATCGACTTGCATTCCTTAAGCATTATACTTTGATACATGTATCGATGCTTTTATTCCATGTATCGATCTCTTTGGCTCAACTCGCGATTCTCACAAAATTTTAGTTGAAACCAATTGTATTTCTTTTTTCAAAGGGCACCAACCCCTGCAAAGGTGCTGCCCATTGATCTTACTCACTAACCGACTAGTGAGATCGCCGAATGCGTCAGCGTATGGCAATATTCTGATATACTACTTATACTAAATTCCAAATCATAACATCAAATTTATTAAAGTTAATTTAAATTCACTTAAACCTCATTGATGTGACAACTAATTATGAACAATGTATGTGTAAAAGTAAATGTCATTACATTGACTATTTTATCCTTATGTTCGAAGAATAAGATTTATAAAATTAGTTTCTTAATTAATAAGTTAATTGAAGACAAATTAATTAGATTAATTTATCTAGATTTAAGAATTCTATAACTATCTCCATTGCCAACATAAGAAAGAATCTAATGGGTCACACACTAAAAGATATTGAGAAATTAAGGTTAAATTATGTAAATATATAATTAAAGACTTAATTGTTATATTCATAATCTTTAAGAGTTTATTTAATAGTTTATTTGATAGTTTTAAAAACTATTGAGGTTAAATTATAATTATACAAAGTATTTGTATTTAATTATAATTATTTAATTATAGGTTTTCTAATTTGGTTAATATAATATTATTTAATTAATTAGATTAATTAAATAATATTTAATTTAAAAATAGATTACAATAAGATTAAGAATTTATTTAGTGATTTTTTTATTTGAATTAGAATTTGAAAAGTCAAAATATAAAACCTATATAAACTTCATTTTTTGCCTAAAAAAAATGAGAATAAGAATAAGAAAGAATTTTCTTCAAAGAGTTCAGAAAAAATATATGTAAATGAGAATAAGAATAAGAAATAATTTTCTTCAAAGAGTTCAGAGAAAATTGTGTTGATAAATAGAGATGGCAGCGGATTAGGTTTAGGACGGATATCTCCAAACTCGCATTCACACCTATAAAAAAAATTCAATACCATACTCGTACCAAATCTACAGCAGGTTTGATAATTTATTATCAAACCCACTTAAACGGGTATTTAATATTTACCAAACCCGCGCAGATATCTGTGGATTTTTAGCAGATTTTTAATAGGATTTTCGATATTAATTCAAAATAAAATACACCATTCACATAAAGTTAAAGAAATCTATGAATTAATAATGATAAATGAATAAAAAGTTAGAAATATTAATTTTGAAATATTGATTTATACAAATTTAAATTTTAAAGTAAATAAATAATATTTAATGTTATCAACTTATTATTTTTTATCATCATTGAATAACATGTATTAATAGCTCAAACTTAATATTTCTAACTTAAATTAAATAATTTAATTTAAAATTATATATATATATATACATAATTTAATAATTAAATGAAATAAATAAATATGTATTATATAGAATGATTGTTATAGAATAAAAATATTTAAAAAATTATTAACAATGAGATAGTATAATAGACAAATAAATGTCAATAAAAAAATAGGATATTAATATCAAAATGTCATTGTTTTAGTAGTTTAAAAAAAATATTCGAGGATATACCCGCAGATTTATCCGCGGATATCTATCCGTACTCATATTTGTACCCATATCCGTCCCAAACTCGTTCCAGGTTTTAAATTTATTTACCAAATCATTTTCAAACCTAATAAAATGTATACCAAACGCATACCATAAAGTGCGGATTTGCGGACAAAATTTTTATCCCTATTGATAAAAAATTATCAAAGAATCAAAACATAGTTTGTTTCTTTTTAAGAACTAACATTAAAAAAAAAAATATTTTACATAATCATGATTTATGAAAATCTTAAAATTCTAATTCTCTATTTATTGGAAGTTGATTTAGAAAAATATCACACACTTAGGTGGTTGATTTAAAAATGTGTCATACACTTTACTAGTTAATTTAGAAAAATATGTTTATGTAGTTTTCGTATTTGAGTCGTAACTTTTAATTTCGATATTGAGTTAATACTATTTAAAAAGTTATGGAAAGAAAATTCAAAAATCTACAATTTTATATTTCACGCATATATCCAAATTCAAACATTTTGAATATCAAAATGACATTTAAAATTACTATCTACAGAAAATATGAGGACCCGTTAGCGGTGAAGATCACCCTATTTCAATATCAGCAGGTCAATCTTTCCTAGAGTGCAAAGGGAATTCGATATATTTCACGGATGATTACTGGGGATAGAATGATGAAGGCTAATTGTCTAGAGGACACGACATAGGTGTTTTCAATTTAGAAGATCAAGAGTGTTAAATCGTTTTATGAATGTCGTCCACCGAAGATTCAACAACCACCTTGCTAAGTTAATCCTAGTCGGCGGTAGATATTGAACATCAACAATTGACTAATGATTTGTAATGTAAGATAATGA
Organism: Cedrela odorata; assembly: GCA_035584115.1. Taxonomy (NCBI): domain Eukaryota; kingdom Viridiplantae; phylum Streptophyta; class Magnoliopsida; order Sapindales; family Meliaceae; genus Cedrela; species Cedrela odorata. Next base: position 8,910,187 of record JAXCLQ010000007.1, read on the forward strand.
TCGTCTGTAATCAAATTTTCATAGTAACGTGAAGCGTGTAGGAGTAATCTTCTTGTTCTTTTCTTTTTCTGTGTTGACAACAAAGAAATCTTTCACGGCGATAAACAAAAACTCAACCGAACACTATTCTTCCAACCCTTCTATTTTTTCGAGTTCTTTTACTCAAACCTCTGTTTCTTCCCTTCTCGACATGGGAACATGATGGAGCCACATAAAAGGCAATAATGCTGCAAGGAACGGTATTAAGATTCCAACAGGCAAACTTGAGTAATCTCCAGATGTTATTCCAATGAGAGAAGCAAACCCGACACCCAAAAATCTACTGGCAATTAATGATAGACACAATGCTGAAGCTGAGTAAGATGTTTCGTGGAATCTCGCGGTCTCTCCTATGCAAATTCCTTCTTTGTTTCTAAATTTTAAGACTTTTTCCTGGCCTAATATGGTAACTCTTCAACTCTGGAAATCCTAGTTAGTTTCTAATTCCCATCCCAATAAGGTAATGCTTCCACCCTATCAATACTGCACATTGGCTTGTCCATTCCGTCACTGCAAATTCTTTATACCAACACAAAAACAGTTTAGTTTTACAAGTGATCAATTATGGTTTGCTTCAAGAGAAGTAGAAGAAGATCAAGTAAGTCACCAAAGTGGGCAGATATTCACAGCGATATTTTGGAGTACATCCTCGAGCATTTGTCTTTCAAGGATGTGCTTGTTGCTAAAGCCGTTTGTTCTAACTGGTTTTCAGCGGCAAATTCTTTTATCGCCTTCAAGTCTAAGACACAGCCTCATCCAATTCCGCGGCCGATGCTTCCTCAAGACAAAAGCAAGAGTAGTGACAGAGGCCATCGTTATTTCAATCTTGAAGCGAAAATGGTTAGTTGTCAGTTTGAGAATTTTCCGGAGGAGTTTACTGAGAGTTGTTGTATTGGATCGTCGCATGGTTGGCTGATTTTCTTGGATGAAAGAGCTGTTCCTTTGCTTTTTAATCCTTCTGTGCTAGTTCAAATACAACTTCCTCGCATAGATTCTTTTCTGAGCGTATTGAATATTGAGAAAGCTGAAGACGGTGGATATTGTATCAAGTATGGTTTTCAGAATAATTCGATTTGTTACTTGGAGAATCTGCGCCAAAATTTCATACACAAAGGTATTTTGTCATCTGATCCTTGTTTGAGCATTAACAACTAATGGAGTTGTAGTCATCTGTGGGCATGAAATGAAGCTTGCATACTGTAAGAATGAAGACAATTTCTGGACTGAGATTGATGGTAAGCATCAGCCTAACCACTATATCATATGCAGCAGAAATCATGATGTTTATGCACTAGGCAACAATGCTTCTGTGGAAGTTTGGGATTTTGATGGTTTCAACAATATCCCAGTGAAGAGGATGGAGATTGAGATGTCTTTTCCAGAGAAATCAATGAAGTTTTGGAACAATTTCGGAGATCTTTATGCTACAAGATTTCACTTGGTAGAGTCAACAAAGGGAGATATTATGCTTGTTGTGAGGTTCTTGGGAGAGCTGGTAAATGAAGATGATGAACCAATCCATGAAGAAGATTTACTTAGTGAAGAAGTCACACATCCTCTAATTTGTCCATACAAAACTTTGTTGTTTCATGTCTATAAGTTGGATTTCAATCAGAAAAAGTGGGTGGAGGTCGATCACTTGGGTGATCAAGCTTTGTTTTTGGGCGGAAATCACCCAATCTCAGTACCGGCTGATCAACGTTCTCTGGAGTGCAAAGGGAATTCAATGTACTTCAGAGATGATTATTGGGATAGAATGCATGAAGACTACTTGTATGAAGGACACGAATGGGTGTTTTCAGTTTAGAAGAGCAGAGTGTTAAACCGTTTTATGAGTGTCGTCCACTGAAGATTCAACCAGCACCCTGTTGGGTTAACCTAGTCCATTGTGGATATTGAACAACATAGATTAATTAATTGTTGAATTACTTGTAATACAAGAGATTGGACTCACTGCCTGTAATAAAAATTTTGATGTAATTACTGTAAGAGCCAGTTGTTATTTTCATGTTCTTTTCTTTATTGTTCGTTTGTATACATTAGTCAGTTATTATGATTTTAGTACTCACTCATCGACAAATAGATATATTTCTGTAAAAATGCTTCCATTTCTAAGAGAAAAATATTTTTTTGCCTGACATAATTAATTGAAATTATATAAGAAAACAAGATATGTTTGAAAATAAATTCCACATATAATAAAAACTCTGGACTGTTAATCTGCTTCTTTCGACATTCATATTAATATTGCGACCATTTTTACTAAATAGTTAAAATAAAACGGAACTAAAGAAACATTAAAGACACTGACAAATGACAATATATAGCTTAAATGAAGTTATCAGTTGTTATTCCTTCTTCCAGTTGATGTAAATCATTTCTCTTACAAGCTGCAAAAACAAAGCTTTGTTTATAGATGCAATTGCAGTGGCACAGCAAGCAAGATTCAAGTCTAAACAAAGGTCTTGAACAAAACTAAACTATTTGCATGCATCCTCCTTGCGCACTAAGAAGGAACAACAAAATTATGAAGCTGCTTTTCCTTCTTGATCACCATCCTCTGGTGGAAAGACCTTGCATTCAAGATTATTGATTGATAAGTCTGATCGGCTGTACAAAAACCTGTGCGATCAGAGCTCTGTAATAATGATTTGGTTATTGGCAAAAACAAATCTTCCTCTTCATCAAAGTCGATCATCTTTTTCAGGAGGCCAAAAAGTGAAAACATTTGCAAGGCAGTTCCAGTATGTGCAGTGACTTAAACAAGATATCTTGAACTGATACAAAGATATTTGAACTCCGAATTCGGTGTCTAAGATGAACCCAAGCTAGTGACCATAACCGGGAATTTGAAGAATTATATGGTTTGTTTCTTCTACTTGCCAAACTAGTCCCTGAAAATTGAGTGATATGTTTACCCCTCTGCCTCAGATTCTCTTTCACGGCGATAAACAAAAACTGAACTGAATACTACTCTTCCAATCCTTCTGTTTTTTCGAGTTCTTTTACTCAAACCTCTCTTTCTTCCCTTCTCGACAATAGCTTCGGACATGGGAACGTTATGGATCCATATAAAAGGCAATAATGCTGCAAGGAACTGTATTATGATCCCAAAAGGCAAACTTGAATAATCTCCAGATGTTACTCCAATAAGAGAAGCCAACCCAACACCCAAAAATCCGCTGGCAATTGATGATAGAGACAATGCTGAAGCTGAGAAAGAAGTAACGGAGCCTTCACAACCCTGTGGACATAAACTTGCCAAAAGCATTGAAAAGGGAAGGAGCTTAAATTGTGCAAGAGTTTCTGCTAAACCTGAACAAAAAAGGACAAACACTTCATTGGGGATTCCAAATTGAAGATTGATTTGTCTCACTAAAATGAGGTCAAGAAGAAGGGAACAGGCATACAGAATCTGTACTACCACAACCAATTTTCTGAAAGGAACTTTTTTCCAGTTACGGTCATAGAGTACTGTCAACGAAAGAAGTGTTAATTGGCCAATAACTCGTGACATCCCAATAACTGAAGGATCAAGCTGTAGACATTGAGTTTGATAGCAAAATATTGAACCTGAAAGAATAGGCACCATGGCAACAGATGCTACAAGCCAAGTTAGAGGACGGGAGATGCTTTCCTCACCAATTGCCATAATCAGATCAGATAGCTGCTTCTTGATACTTTCCGAAATCGATTTCCTTGCAACATTGTGGTATGATGGTTGTGCTAAACCAAGATATTCTTCTCTGACTGATAATGAAATTGCAAGTTGAAGAGATAATAGAGCAGCAAATATGAGGAACATGGTCGTAGACAATGTTTTGGGTAAGAAATATCCACCAAGTAAGTTCCCTAGAATTCCACCAGCAGCAGCTGCCATGAACGCATAAGACTGAAGTCCAACCATTCCGTGTTTTTGCCCGTACTCTGCTACAAGAGCATCTTTGGCGACTTCTGTAATGGATGCTCCAAGATTACTTAGGAGCACATATGCCATGAGGATTGGAAGAGCTTTACCAGCAACTGGAAACAATGCTAATGGTCCCCATGACAGAATCTGCAGCAAGACTGAGAAGTTCAATATTTTTAATTAGTTTGATAAATCAACTTCTTGTAATAGTTCTTTGGCACAAAAATTAAAATTATGTTAAATTAAAATCTTAGCTGTTGTTGGTTTGACTAATAAGCTGAAATGGCAACCTGCAAATTATGGAACAGAATGAGTCCCCAGTCCCTCTTTGGTCCTCCCAAGTCTCAAGTCAAAAGAAGGTTAGATTTCCTTGCCTCTATAATTTTTAAGAATTTGTTAAAAATAAACAGTCAATGGCCTATCTAAGAGAAAATAGCCTGAGTTCAGCAGATATAAGATCGAATAAGACAAAAGTTATCAAAATATAATTCTGCTTTCATTATCTCCAAAATTCTAAAGTTGATGATCCCAAAATTGAATCACTTGTGTTCTACAATAAACCAAACATTTTCAAGATCCTGAACATTGCAATAAAGCAGGATTACAGACAAAATATTCCAATTCTTAGAAGGAAAATATCCAGATTTGTCATATAAAATAAGCAATATCAGATTGGATGATTCCTAACCAACAGCTCTGAAGATGTTTGACTTCGTAATTGTACAAGATTACAACTAAAATATCACAATCTATAAAGTTTGTTTCCAGATTAAGTAGGTTTGAAGTTTCAAGAATCAGTAAAGTTAGTCAATTCAACCAGTTAAAGTTCTAATATATTACGAAGAATCTGAAATATGCAGTTAAATCTACTTTTCAATAGAGGCTTTGTTCTTGGAACTAGACAGTTGGAATCTAAAGCATAGTTAAAACAATAAAAAGGAGCCAAAATCGAAAACCAAAGAAGAGTAAAAGAACAACCGAATAACAGACCCGTGATTTCCGCGCTCATCAAGATAACAGAGGATGCAACACACACAAAAAACTTGTAATCATAAAACATATCATATCAAACAAAACCTGTAAGATAATAATTTAATTTTAATGAAAGAGAAAGAGGAGATTTTAGCATGAAAGTTTAAGATGCAGTTTTTAACTGAAATTAGCAGAAAAAATGGAAGTTAAAAACTAACCTCCAATGCAAATATAAGGTATTCTATGAGCACCTCCAATATAAAGAGCATCAGAGAGAATTCCATAAAGAGGCTTGGCTACCATGGGAAGATTGCCAGAGTTTTGCACAAGCTGCAATGTTGAAGGTTGAAAGCTAAGGTCGTGAGCCATGTGAAAATTCAAAGCCAGCCAAGGAAAGCATCTGAAACCTTGCACCCAATACCCCAATCCACACAAAACCAACATCTGCTTAATACCCACGTGACCAAAATCTCTCCTCTCTTCATCTCTCCTGCCTCTATTGTTTTTCTCTAAACAAACTTGGCTCGAGTCGGTAGTCACTATCTTGGGGTTCAACGCATGACCAGTTTTACTATAAGGCTTCAAAAACTTGTTAATGGTGCTGTTGGGGTTTCTGTTTTGAATAGAAGAACAATATATAGGTTTGATAGAGGATTCCTGGACTCTTGGTATTTTTGCTGAAATTGCAAAAAATGGATTTTCAGTTGAAATTAGCGGGTAAATCATGGTTTTGGGTACTAGGACTTGGTCTTACAGAAATAAACAAAAGCTTAAAAACTCAAGACGTTGAAGGATTGACCAAAATGGGGAGAAAGCTGCAGAGTCGGCTACTGAAAGAAGAAGAGAGAATTCAGGCTAAAACGGAAGAGAATGAGAGAGAAGAGACGTATCTAGAAGAGTGTAATGAAGGGTTTTGTATTAGCCAAAAAAATATTCGCAAAGAAATAGAAAAATTGAGGGGGTTCCAGCTGATTATCATTAGACAGATAACATTATGGACCCGTACGTTATAACTTCAATTCCCATTACTCTTACTTTATGTTGTCTCTGCTGGACCCTTTTTAATGGACGGATTCTGGGGGTCCCGCCATGTAATAAGGAATTGACGTTAGTGGGTCCCAGTATGGGGGAGTTTCAATTAGCTAATGAGTTGTTTTCTACGGCCACCACCGTTTGTGTTTCTTTTAAACGGCGGGAAACGAAGAAGTTTCTCACAACGCGCTTTTTTTGTTGCACGCGCAAGCACTAGCACAAATACTGCAAGATTAGGTTAGTAAACATGGATAAGTAGTAAAGTGTGAGAGTTTTTAAGCTACAATTATTATAAGATTGAAGTATTGGAATTGTGTTAATAACTAGAGTGTCAAGGCATTCATTTCAGGATTAGATCATGGAAGCCAACCCAACAAAACAGCATGCAGAATCATTTTGTAAGTTTCCAAGAGTGACTAACCAAGCTCCAGGAACACGCAAACAACAAAAACTTATGTGCTTGCCGTGAAAATGGGTTAATCAGTCAAACTTAGCCAAAATTTCAGTGCACATTGTATGCTGGAAACTCTTCCAAGAATTTGCCTTCAAGCTCTTCAAACACCGTTTGGAGGACCAAATAGTAATTTCAAGTTCATTTCTGATTGTAAACATGGCAAGGTAAACCTGTTTGATTTAGTAAGGTAGCTAGAGCAGCTACTGGATGATTGAAAGTCAACAATAGAAACCTGTGGTATTCAGTGTCAAGTTCATACAAGCTAGAAGATCAGCAAGAATTTACAGTTCCTGTTGAGTTACAGATCATGCATCTCTACAATTACTGTAAGAAAATAACATAATAAGTAATAACTTTTGTTTCAAGACGCCTAATATATTTTCACTACGCAGAAGCAATCTAATTCTCACTTTGTTTGCATATTTTGAGACCATGCAATCGGAAAGACAGAAATCATCACAACATTCTGAAATAGTACTGAAACTCCCGTGGCCCTTTGTTATCCATTTCTGCAATTTATTCACCAATCAAATTCATTATAACCACTCTCTATAATTTTTCAATCTCTACCTAATTTCAATATTCAATGCAAACAATTCAGAACTTCGGATTTTAACATCTCGATGAGCTTTATAAGTAGCTGAAATGACATTGACAGTGAACAATTTTTTTTCTTTACAAGCTAGTAACCCGAAAAAGACTATCAGAAATACAGAGGATTCTAAGTACAGACATTACAATTGTTTCATTTCATCAAATAGACCCCTAACTGTATCAGTATTCCGGTTCGAAATTGCTAGCAAAGCAAATTGGTATCCAGGAAGAATTAATACTGAACTGAATGATATTATCAACAAATCCTATCAAAAAATACAAGTTGTAATCTCAGAATGATCAGTATTGTAACTAAGATGAGCCTCCACAAGAATGAATGACTAGCACTCTTTCTTAAGAAGACATCATCAAAAGGTAAAAGAAAATACATCTCTAAACAAAGAAATGACAAAACCATAAAAGAATCTAGTTGATGTGGGAACGAAGAAGCTAACTGTACAAAAGAACTGAAATCCAGCGAATGATAAGGGCTCCATGAGTAGTGGTTATCAGCCTTTTGGGGCCTATTACCTGCTACATCTACATGAGCTTGTAGTAGCAGTTCCCTCCTAAGAGAAGAATCTGATATCCTGCACCACATGGGCACTTGAAATGAATGATCAAGGCCTCCCCTTTCTTCTCCACGCTCACAGCTTCAATAAACCCTTCCTCAGAGTTTTCCTACAGAAAAAAGAGTCGCATAGAGTAAATAGCCATTTACAGATCAAACTAATGATGGCGAATTTCTTAAAATCATGTGAAAGAATGAAATCATTGCAACTATAATTGTGAGTGTTTCACCTGAGGCAGTACTAGCAATCAAATTTCCCTTTTTTTGTATCACTTTCATTGGCAATGAAACACAAACTAACGAGGATAAATGCATGAAAGAATATAAATACCATTGTTGCATCATTGTTGGCACTGGTGGCCATGCCTTTGTTGTTGTTATCATCGCGATTACTGTCAATGTTCCTATTCATCTCTGCATTGGCACTGTCTCCCTCATAACCCAAAAGTTCATCCCACTTCCGACTCATCTCCCTCATGCAATCCCTCATCTTCCTCAGCCACTGCCATAAACCCATTACCAAACAATTTCAAACACAGAACTAAGATCACATTCAGAAACATTAAAACCCAAAATCGGGAAGAATTTTATCCTCTCAGACAACAAAGACATAAAAATCCTTAAACCCAAAAAACACAGTGAATCATATTTGAAATCGAACCACTGAATGACAACTTCAAAGCCACATTTGACCCAAGAATCATTACCAAGTAACACAACCATCAGATAAAAAACAAACAAACTATAATTAGACCCCGAAAACCAGAATCAAGATCACATTTAGAAACAGTAACCCTTGAAGTTCAGAAAATCTTAATTCAATAGAACATAAAAATCTAACAATGACATGAACTTTTAAACCTGAAAATAAAGACAGAAACTTTTGAAATTCAACAAACGCAGTAATTATTATCTTTTTACGCAACCAGAAAACACAAAATCACACGACAAAGCAATAATCTTGACAATTATACTCCATAAAGAAGAGAACAAAACCTCCGAGTTAGGGCTCCCGCACGAACTGGAAAACGTCTTGGCCGGGGAATGCATTGGATCCGACACTGACCTCCTCAAAGTAGGTGGCCGTGGCGGAAACTTGGCCGAAGCAATGGCATTCGACAACGGAGTTCCAGGGCACTCCATCTCCGCATTTGGCTGCGGCGAATGTGGGGGTTCCTCTACCACCGGCGCAATAGGTGGGTTGTAGGGATCAGAAACGCAGCGGCGGAGAAAGGGCTGAGTTTCTTGGGACGGCGGCGAAAGAGGAATCTTGGAGAATCCGGAGAGAAAGTTGCTGTTATCGTCATTATGGTTAGGTTTCTTGGGTTTGGGTTCGTGGGTGGTGGGATTCTCAGAAGAAGGGCGTTTGTGGGAGCCGGAAGAGAAGGAAGAAGCGGAGTTGGTGGAGAAGCCGTGGCAGCCACAGGAGGTGCATGGAGGGTGGTTGGTGAGGTGGAGATGAGAGAAGCGGTCGGTGGTGGCACCGGGTTCGTCAAAGAAGGGAGAGGAAGACGAGTTCATGGCGGCAGTTGTTTCTCGGAGGAGAAGAGGCTTTTCTTCAACTTCTTCAGGTTGGTTGGTGAGCATTTCTTGATTCATTCTGCTTCTATCTTTCTATTCGTTCTTGATTAATTCATTGACTGACTGCTGGGAGAGAGGGAGAAAATTTGGGGTTTAGGAATTTATATAGAGAGTGGCATGGGATGGAGTGGAGTGGGGTATTTGAATGTAACGGATCTGCAACGGTTTTTCGCGCCAAAACAGAATTGAGGGCAGTGAATAAGTAATAAATGTATTATTTCAAAGCCCGTTTTGCTCAGTTGGTAGAGCGCAAGGCTCTTAACCTTGTGGTCATGGTTTTGAACCCAACGGTGGGCGAGACATGTGTGGCCTTTTTTTCAGTATAAGTTTTGTTTGTTATTTTTTATAAATAATTTTGGAAAATTTTTCAAAATAACTATATTTTAAACTCCCTTTCATTTATAACCAATCTTAAAAAAAAAAATTTAATAACTATATTTTAAACTCCCTTTTTATTTGTAATCAATCTTTTAAAAAAAATTATTAAATATATCAATTTCACAAAATTTGAATGATTTTACTTTCATTACTAATTTACACTAAAATAAAAAAAAAATTTAACAAAACACTTCATTCAAGATAACTTTTTAATAAATTTCGGTGACTGAATTATTTTCGACAAGTGAGAAAAAATATCAATTTGTGTTAATTGTTAAAAAAAATTTAATTTTATTATTGAAAAAATTGAAATGGCATGAAAATAATGTTATAACAGATTTCTAACAAATTTTAGGATGAAAAAAATTAGATATGAAACAAAATTTTACTAGTGAATAGGTGTGAGGGAAAGGGGACAATTTAAAATTTTCACCGCATAACTGCTTTTTTTTTTGTGTTTTTTTTCATAATTTTAGCAAACAAAATTTAACAATTATTGTCATATACAATTTAAATAAATTTTAATAT
>JAXCLQ010000007.1:8920345-8936619 GCA_035584115.1 Cedrela odorata
ATTTGACTACCTTTTTATAAAGACCAACAATAAGGTTGCAGACATCATGTGATTTTAGCATAATGTTTCAGGTTCATTCAAATGATATATTAAGTTTAGTAACGAGAAAAGTAGTAAAAAAAATATTACATGTTTAATAAGATGGGTCAGTTCTTCAACATGATGTGTAGAAAAAAAAAAAACCACTCTTGACTACTCAAGTCTCAGTACAAAAATTGTGTTACACATTGCTGTGATTGGTCAGTCTGTCTTCACAAGAATGTCTAGTAATAGTCAAAAAATCACTCAAACCTAGCATGAATATGAGGTTAAACAACAAAACAAAACAATAATAATATTATAATAATAAAAAAACCACTCTTGACTTGAGTGGCTGGTACTAAAGTTAAAGGAAAAGTTTCAAATCCCTCAATTAGGAAGGGATACAAACCTTCTCCCTCAACTTTAAGGAAGTGGGTTCACATCCACTAGGCAAAGGGTGGTTGGCAGTTTTTAGTGCTTTCAATTGAATTTACAACCAACATGAGGACAATCTGCTGCATTCGAAACAAAACAAAACAAAACAAGGAAACAGTAGTTTTCTTCGTCAACATCACAGCATTTCATGCAAAACAAATATTAAAAACACTACTCTACACAATGGGATTACATATACAACAATGGACATGAATGCCTTGGTGACATACATGTAAGTTTTAAAATCACATACAATACTAAACCGCACAGAAATCAACATTATTTACCCATGTCTCCTCAGGCATTTCTTAGCCTCAGAAATCTATAGCAATGTTGCTATAGTTTTCCACCACAAAAAAAAAATGTTAAACTCCCTGACTTCAGGCCAGACTGTAGAGAGGCGCCCCTCTTATATTGAAGAACTAAATTCTGTAATTCTCACCTGATTCTTCAGGTTCAAGGGACTTCTCCTACATTCAAATTTTTCCAGGGAACTAAAATACCAAATACTAGTAGTCCTAGTCTACATCTTAAGCCTAATTGACATGATTGCCCATTGAAGGTAACACCTTTCACCAACAATGAATATAGAATTCATTGAGTCAGGTCAAAATTTGCTTCCAGTAGTGAGTAAACCTCAGTCAATGAAGACACCTGAAAATCTGGTTGTAGCTCCAGCTTGGCAAAATCAGTAGCACTATACCTACCTGTTTCATCAAGCAGGCATGTAAATGCTCCAGCTCGTTTCCCACACGCTACCTGAAAAAGGCTAGGCAACATCAGTCTCTATTGAGCATAGTTTTAACCATTTGTAATTCCCTGAATGCATAAAAAACATAATTTGTGAATACACAAAACAAAGAAACGCCCGCTTTGGAAAATTAGAGGTCCAAGATAGTCCAAGATTTACCTAATCATTACTTCCTTTACCCTTTTGGTACTATAAAGAGCCAGTTGGGAACTAATCCTCTAAATGCATGGCCATATAGGACAATTAAATTCGAAGAAGGCAGAAAGAAAACAGAACAAATTTCATGGTCACCCACAATGAATAGAAACTTACATCATCTTTAAGGCTATCACCAATCATCATGACTTCATTGGGTTGAATTTTCCATGTTGAACAGATATGGAGTAGTGGAGCAGGGTCTGGTTTACAAGGACGAAACTCCCTGCTGAGTGCTGGAGAAAATGTTATCTGCAGCAATGACAAACATTACAAAATATTCAAAATATAGCTTCAAAGAGTACAATTTTTGTGGAAGTAAAACCAAAAAGATGTTTCCCTCATTGAACATATGCTACCGGGGGAGGGGAAAGATAAAAAGCAAGTCCATGAACAATTGAAGCTGAATGCTAAGCTAATCAAGATCTTAAGCAAAAGCCGGTTACAACTTAGAGAAAGGTCACTCAAGAGGGATTCTTTGTTGAAAATTACTAAAATCTAAAATCAGATCAGTTTCAAGCAATGCTAGTTATAGATAACACAAAACTTGCATTAAGGGGACGGTACAAAAAAAATCTGACTACTTTGGAGTCCAGCAACATTGAATAAGGTTTACATCATTCTGTTTAGCCTCACAGAACAATTTAAACCTATTATCAAGTAGTTACCCTCCAATATATTAAAAGAAGTAATAGTGTCATTTTGTTTGGCATGTATATTGTTCCCTCCTTTAGCACAGCAATCAAAATATCTAGTCTACCACACTAAAGCAAACTTCACAAATAAAAATGTTTTGTTGTAGCAATAGCATTTTGTGCAAATTGGACAGCAGCACGGGAATAAATGACTAATTCAGAAACATAATCTCTACAAAGTTAGACTTCTCTTTTGATATTCCCATCACATATACTTTCATTCAAATACAATAAGAAGAATTGAACAGCTGTAGATGAATAACTTCATAATTTATTCAACAAAATTACAACACAAATCAACTCTTGTGCTTTGATAAAATTACCCCAAATCGGTTATGAAAGATATCAACTGCTTCCTTAACATTGCGAGTTATTAATCCCCTTCTGGAAAAAGAAAATAAACTGATTGTCAGTATTGCTACAATATAGTTTACTTTGGTCAGCAAATAACATTATCATAAAAAGGAAATTAAATTAACCTACAGTGGAAATAACATACGGTCTAAAAAAAGTCACTCCAGTTCAAGCAGCCATACGCCATACAGTTATTTGTATATGACAACAAAAGAAAACCTTAAATGCTGTGGAACTTGACCTTATTTTCTTTGAATCAAGAAACCCGCAGAGTTGAGCTGCACCTGCACAAGCATTAGCCACATAATAGCACCTAAATTAATGACAATATCTATGAAATAACAGAATAATAATCAAATTACATTTAACTCAGGTTGAGTGCTATTGCGAGTGCTTTTGGCATCATCAAAAGAGCTTTCAAATAGTCAAAATTACTTTCATATTTATTTTGAGGCTTTTGGCTCTAATATTCCAAAGTTCTCATTGGGGAAGAAAGGGAAGCATTTAACAGATGCTTTCCTAGGAAACAGTTTTTCGATTAGAAAAGCACTTTTAAGTGCTTTTAAGAAAGCATTGTCGCAGGTAATTTCGCATTTAACACATTGCAGGAAGAACTTCGCATAAAAGAACTCCTACAGACACTCTAAACTTCATGCAAAACTTACCATTTTATTTAAAACATATAACATTACAATCCCCAGCATTCATAAAACGGAACAATCTCCAGTTCTCACCTAATAATGTCAACTACCACGTTTATAAATTCAACTTTCATTTCCTGTAATTAAATAACTAAAAGCAATACGCAAGGAGAAATGCAAGACAAAAATCAACATTAGAATCAAACTATCTATACAATAATCACCAAACTAGAAACTCTCACACTCCTGCTTTTTCACATTAGAATCAAACAGTCTAAGCAGCAAAACAGATTAAAAAGCAAAACCCACAAACTAAAAATTCAACAAATTCAAAACAGATATAAAAAGTGGAATGACCGGGCATAATTTGGAGACGATCAAGGCCCTGGCGTTCGTAATCGGCAATAGTCTGATACGCTTTACGCTGCTTATCGGGGCTCCAGATCTCAATATGGTGCAGAATATCAATCCCAGTCGGACTCTCCGCTTTGACCCGCTTGTACTCGTCGTCTCCAAGCACAGCACGGTACATTGCCGGGAAGTCGATAACGGGGACGGTAAGGGTTCCGTCCATGTCGAAAACGACACCTCGGAGGGGCGTTTTGGGTGGCGCCATCACAGCAGTGAAGTTGGAGACGGAGAAGAAAGGTTTTGGAGGAAGGAAGAGAAGTGATTTGGAGAAAAATAAGGGCATGGAGAGAAATGGGAAGGGATTTTAGGATTTGCAAGTTTCCAAGAATTTGATGGAAAAGTCTGCGGGTGGTAGGAAGAAAATTTTACCTTCAAATTTTTTGTGGACAAGAATTTTGTAGATATAATAATAGTACATGAAAATTAATTTTTATTTTTATTTCTTAAATAATCATGATCACAAGTTCAACATGTTTTTGGTTTTAAAGTGTTAAAACAAAATATATTAAAAGTTTGTACATTTTAAATTTTAATATTTTTTTAAAAAAATTTATTACTAAAATAAATAATATTATTTATAAAAATATTTTAAATTACTTATTTAAAAATTATATTTAATGTTAATTTAATTTAATAAATATTTATATTTTTAATTTAACACTCCTCAACATACCTTAAATTATTTTGATAATGAACTAATAAATTATGAATAATTTGACCCAATTGCATATTAAGTTGCACTCGAAGAGATGCTTGGTGAAATAGACATGTTTGTGAAGATGCGACATGTCTGTGAAGATGCAGACTACCTGCAGCTGGACAAGTGTGCTAAGATATTATTATTATTATTATTATTATTATTATTATTATTATTATTATTATTACATAAATATAATGGGTAGATATAAAAAAAATTAAATTAAATTATAAAATACTTTTTAAATTACATTAATTTAAGTTTAAAAATTTTAAATTTACTTTTTTGTTTTAAAAAATAAATTAAAAATAAATATTTTTTTAATTTTATGTAAATTAAAAATAACGCCCTAACATTAGAGTTGGCAAAAAAGTTAAGGCCTCTGGCTAAGTTTGATTATGAATTATTAAAATATTAGATCAAAGTTGAACTTATAAACTCAAATATTAATTTAATTTTAGAATAAGATGTAAAACTTAATGCAGTTCGAACATATCAAAACTCGAGCAAGACCTAGGTTTTAGTAAATTTACCTCAAATCGTGTTTCGGCTTTCAAAAACTTAAACTGGGGTATTTTGCCAACTTTACATGGAATGATACTTTGTAACTACACAGTTTTGTATTAGTATTAGGGCGGCAATTCGGATTATCATGTTGTATTCGTGTCGTGTCAAACAGAGGTCAATCTGAATTCGATTCGTTTATTAATTATTTAAAAAAGTTAAACACGAATACGATTCATTTATTAAACAGGTGATTCGAATACAATTCATTTAGACACGATTAATAAACGAATCATAAATGATTCATAAACGAATTGATACTATTATTTTATTTCTTTATAATTTATGTTTTAAACGAATAAGTAAATCGTGAACAAATTGAAAAGATCTTTTTATTCGTTTATAACACGAATTTATTTATGATCCGTTGATTCGTTTATTATTCGTGTCCTAAACGAATAAACAAATTTAGTAGTTTAGACACGAATATTAAACCGATAATACGAATACGACTCGTTTATTATTTGTGTTAAATTTTTTAAATTTGAATTCGTTTATTTACTTCGAATTGTATCGAATAATCATGTCATAACCCATATTACCACCCTTAATTAGTATTATTAAACCGTTGGATCCTTAAGTATAGATATCTTTACCATTCTTTTCTATGTAATTTCATTTATGATTTCTCCATTTCTTTATGTGAGTTGAAGCTTAAAATTATTTAACATATGACTTATTATTTATTTCATAAATTTTATTAAACTCTGTCCAATTTTAATTTATTAAAAAAATAAAATAATACAATCTTTTATATTTCTAACATAAAATCCTAATTCTTATTTTTTGTTTATTTTATTTTATAAATGCTAATTCTAACCGCTCTAAATTTTGTTACCAGTCGTATATTGTAGGTTGAAGGTTTATTATCGACCTAAAAGAATATTTATTAGGTAGTGTTACTTACGCGCGTCTTTATAAACTCAAGAGCAATTCATATTATATTTGATATGCTTCATAATTTTTGGTAGACCCACATCCCACATATGAATCAATTATTGGGCGTACAAAGTACAAGTATTTAAAGGCCCACATATAAATAATAATTTGAATATGTTTGAATACTACAAAAATTAATTTATTAGGTGATGTTACTTATTCACTCTTATAAACCTAAGTTTAACCCATATTTTATCATATATAGGACATGACACGCAGCAGACTGGCATCTATTACAATGGTATATAGCTAGCAACATACTTTTAATGGTGTTTATCGGTTCAAAATCAATGATTCTGACTTGTTTGGTCTGGGCCGAAGAATCGAGAAGGATAGAACCGACCTAAACCGAAAGCTATGGTGGACCGGTTTCGCAGTTCAAAGTTAATTGAGCTGTACCAGAACCAATGATGAAATCATTAACGGTAGAGCCTGTCCGGTTCCTGTTTCAGTTCGGTTTGTCAAATGGTTCGATTCCGATTTATGAAACAGGCCTATTAGGTTCAACTTTTTTAATTTAATTAAAATTAAATAAAATATTTTATAAATTATTAAAAATTATAAATAAATAAAAAGACACCTCAAATGGTGTTAATTTTTATTAATTAATTAAAAATACAATGAAGAAGACATTTCAGTCTAAATCTTATAAATTTTTTTACATTCAATCATATTTTACTGATGTGTCTATATGTTTTTAATGATGAATATATGCTGTTAAATAACTTGAAATATATTTAGATCTTAATGATGTCAATTTAACTTGTAATATGAATATTGTTGAACGTGTTTAAATATAAGGGAGATTGATATGTATATGCTTTTGATACATAAAAAAATATTGATGTGTTTATATATTGATGATATCATATGAACATATATTGTTAATTGTGCAAAACTAAACAATTTTCTGTGAGAAATCTGTGTATAAGCCAACAAAATCAATACATGGAATTTAGAGGATCGATACATATAGTAAAGGTCGATATACTGAGTAAAAAGAATTGATACATTCAAATCAAAGACTTTAAAAGATATTACAACTTGAACTAGATCAATATATACAAGAAAAATGATCGATATATTCAGGTTAGAGACTTTAAAATAAATTATAATTTGAACAAGATCGTACATACAAGAAAAATAATCGATACATTCAAATCAAAAACTTTAAAATAAATCACAAGCTTGACCATATTGATACATTCTTCAAAGATATCGATATTTTCAAGTTAGAAACTTAAAATAAAATTACGAACTTGACCAAATCGATACATTTAGAAGACCAAATCAATATTTTTTGTCGAAAAAAATTTATAAATATTTGAAATTGACAAACAGATTGATACGTACTTCAAACAGATCAATACTTAAAGTCTGAAATCAAAATAAAAAAATCTTCACAATTAACGAATCGATACTTGAGACTGCACAAATCGATACTTGATAATAATTTTAAATATAACGACTAGTTTTTGTAGAATTTTATAATAAGTACTAAATAATATATATAATTACTATATTATGTAATACTTATTATAAAATTGTATATGTCTTGTAGTTACTATAATAATTCAGAGCTGAAAATATATTATAGATTTAAATGGATTAAATTGTTAATACCAAATAAAATTTATATTAAAATAATAGATTGAAATGAAGTTTAATCCATACTCCAAGAATTAATAAAAAAATATATTTTATGCGTTAAAATTGTTAGTGCAAATAAAATTTATATTAGAGTACCAAAATTGCTTGACTCTATGGGTAATTAATAAAAAAATTTATTCAATATTACATGAATTTTAATTGTAACTTAAAAAACATGAAGAGTTAATACGTTACTAGATAAGTTGAGAATCATTCATATATTATTAATTGAGCTTTAACCTTGGTAATTATTATTTATATAGGTTAACTATATGTTTAAGTTATAAGATGATCTAAAGAATACTTTTCATTTTTCATTTTTCATAATTACTTAATAAAAGTTATAAATATATTATTTTTTAAAAAAAATATGAGTGAGATATTAGAGTGAACCAATGATTCAATAAAATAATAATAATAATAATAATAATAATAATAATAATAATAATAATAATTTAAAGTTAATTTCTTTTGTATTGAAAGAATTGAGTATTTATCTATTCCAGAATGAGAAAGGACTACCATCAAATTTCTCTTAGCAAAAAATAAATTGTGATAATAAATATATAAAAAAAAATTTGAGAGTAAATTTTAGAAATAATATTGTGTTTAAATTACATTTTAAAGATGGTTTAAAACTGTAATGATTTAATAATACCGTGAATTTAAATACAATAAAAATTAAAGTATTTTTATTTTATTTATATCTTAAATAAAAATAAATTATTTTATTTTATTAATTATGACACGTTATAAAATAATTTAATCAAATTGTTTAATTAATTTTTTAATTTTAAATAAAAATATTTAATTTTTAATAAAAATTATTTATTTTTTTATTTTTTTAAGCACGACTTGTCGAGTTGAACCAATGGTTTGATCAGTTTAAACTGACGAGTTATGTTTAAGCGGGTCCGAATAATTTTAAACCTCCAATTTTAAATTAATAAAACTGGCATGATTCGATTATTTAGGTTCAAAATTAATTCAGATAAACAGTATCGCAAGCTGATTTGGGTTTTGATCGGCTGGATTGGTTAAGTCCACGGACCAACCCGACCGATTAGTCACCTCTGCATGCTTTGCAGCCTCATCACGCCGACGGTAAAAGTACAGGCTTTATTGTAGAAGCCTGGGCCAAGTCCGGACCGGCCCAGTTACACTAAAACCCGGGCTTTTTCCGGGTTACTTTATAATACGAATGTACGAAACTTTTTAATTATATCTATGATAGATTAATAGGATTAGAAGAAATAAAATAAAATAATAATAATTGGTGCTAAACCTAATGCTTTTTTGTGTAGTTACAGTAAAGCTAAAGCTACAGAGCGCAACTTTGTAACAATCTTCACAGCCAGCTCGTTCGGTCGATTGTTGCTTTCGCCATGGCCGACGGTTCTACCTCTGAAATTTCAAAGAAAAAATCAAACAAGAGAAAGCGAACCCAACAGAACCAAGAAGTTGAAAAGTTTGACACACTCAAATGGAACTCCCCTCTCTCTGCCGACGACAACGACCCTTTCGCTCTCCTCGTTGGCTCCAACGAGCTCGACGGAGGTCTAATACCACATTCAATATTTTTTTCAAGTTATTTTTCAGTCTAGTAGTGGCCCAAATGTTTAACGTCAGAATCAACTTTATCCTTCTTCTGTTTTTAGTTGTTGTTTGAGAAACTTAGCTTATGAAAGCAAAGCAAAGCAAAAGACAAGATATTAACAAAGCAGAAGCTCTTTGATATTTGAATTGCTTATTTTAAACGCAGGCTTCTTTGTTAGCATATTTGTTATATATATATATATATATATATATATTACGGTATATGTGTTTAACAATTTAGAGAAACAGTAAAAGTGTTGGGATCAAGGTGTAATTATGTGTTTATAGCATTTTTTGGGCAACCAAGCCTAGCATTGGGGTTTATAGGGTTTAAGGTTGCTCATAGTTAATGATTTTTTGTTAATTTTGGTCAAATGCAGGTTTTCTTTCGCTTGAAGAGATTGATGAAGTTGATTATAATTTACAAATTCCAAAATCCAAGAAGGAAAAGCCAGAGAAAAAACCAAAGTCGAAGAAACAGAAGCATGGTGATGCTGAAAAGGATGCTAGTGATGCGGATGAGGGTGGAAGTGGAGAGAAAATGGAGGAAGAGAAGAATTTGAAGAATGATAAAGCTAAAAAAAGGAAGAAAAAGAAGGGAAAGAAAACTAAGAAAATTGAGGAATCTGTGGCCGGTTAGTATTTCATTTATCTTGTCCTTTTTAATTTGATTTAACCTACTCATTTTTATACTGGCTTGGTGCAAATAGCAGTATGATACATTTTCATTATTGTGCTTTTTAGAGATTTTCATTTTTTTTTTGGGTGTATATCCTAAACTTAGTTTTATACTAGTTGAATCCTGCATGTATTACTGGAATGATAATTTCACAACATGTGAGTTTTCATTAATCTTATGTTGACAGTCTTTTGTATGTGTTCATGTCAATGGTTTGGCGGTTCATTGATTTTTACCTTGGCATGGAATTTTGTTGGTTACAATTTGGATTGGTACAATCTCTGGGTTTATTGTAACTATAATTTGACACCATTTGATCATTGAATATGTTTATTTATATGTATTCAATTTTTGTGATTTGAAATTAGTTTTTAACCTGGCATATTATCATTTAAATTATAACTTCTGGATTAGTTTTACTATGTCTGATGCTAATACGCTTTTGGTACACACACGCACACACACACACACACACACACACACATATATATATATATGTATATATATATGTTATTGATCAATTTATGAACTTTCTTGGTTCAGTAAACTTGATTTGATAAGTTTTTATCATTGTACATGTTCTTGGTTTCTTAGTTGATTGGAGAGAGAGGTATAGCCAAAATTTTGAAGGATTCAAGCTTCCCATTCATTAGGGTCAAGCTCTTGTTTTTTGGATCCTTATATATGTGGATGAATTACTTGTCCTTTTCTTCTTTCGCTTTATTGTTTTACTTATCTCAATAAGTGGGTACTGCTTGTTTTTTGAACTTGTAAATGTTTATAAGTTTGAAATTTTACACCAGACTAAAAGACTTTTCCTACAACTTATGTCTCTGTGGTTGTAGTTAGCGTTGCCCATGATGATCCTGAAGAAGAGTTAGTTGATGAAGCTGAAGTTCACCCTGAGTATGATGCATGGAATGAGTTGAGGCTCCATCCTTTTCTTATGAAATCAATTTATATGCTTGGCTTCAAGGAACCAACACCAATTCAGAAAGCATGTATTCCTGCTGCAGCTCATCAAGGGAAGGTCGGTTGAAGTTCTTTCACAAGCAGTTACAGGATTGATGATGGCATTTGATTTGATACTTTCCCTAATCTGTTTACGTGACAGGATGTGATAGGTGCTGCTGAGACGGGGTCTGGCAAAACGCTTGCTTTTGGTCTGCCCATTATGCAACGTCTATTGGAAGAACGAGAAAAGGTTGCAAAAATGCTTGAAGGGAAGGGTGAGGAAGCAGAAAATTATGCTCCAAAAGGCCTTTTAAGGGCTCTTATCATCACCCCTACTAGGGAACTTGCACTTCAGGTACTCATCGTTGCTTCATCAATTGTGTCCCTCTTGATATTATGATTGCTTGTGAAAACTTGTATATTCTAATGGCTATATCTGGTGGAGTTTGTGGCAACCACTGGCAGGAGTCACATGCAATGTTTTCCAATATTTTGCTGGAATATTGACAATTCTCACCAGTGTTTGCTGCTTTCTTCGCATATAGTTTACCTTTTGCCTGCAACGGTCTGTAGTGGTATTGTAGATGGTTATTGATGGTTGCTGACCAAGAATATCATCAATGATGATCAACTGACCTCGGGCAGGCTGTTATTGAGTGATATGATTTGCTGGCAGCCATTAAAGGATAGGACTAATTACTAAAAAAAAACTTAAGAGTTAAAACTTCAAAAGCATAAACTCATTTTCAAATTTAGGCATTATTTTCTCTATTGACCAGGTAAGTTTTTCATCAGATGTGAGGCTGGCTGATATAGAATCTAAACACAAACTTGCTGGTCAATATTTTTAGTTGTGAAAAGAAAGGGACAAATGACTGAAAAACTTTGGAATTTCTTTTGGCTAGTTGCCAAACAACAATCCTGTTAACATGGGCTGGTTAATTCAAACAAAAGTGGCAGGTCCTATTTATGGATTTGAAATTTTGCTTTAAGCAATAACAATTTTAGCTTTGTTAATCAATTCATTTCTCCATATGTTGGTATTTTCTTTTCCAGGTTACTGATCATTTGAAGGCAGTAGCTAAAGGTATCAATGTTAGGGTGGTTCCTATTGTTGGCGGAATGTCAACGGAGAAGCAGGAAAGACTCTTAAAAGCAAGGCCTGAGGTGATTGTTGGAACTCCAGGGAGGTTATGGGAACTTATGTCCGGAGGCGAACAACATCTTGTTGAGGTTAATGTTGATACATATTGAATATTAAATGCACCCGCCCACCTCTCTTTTCCTTGACATGTTAATTGATGATTGCTTTTGCAGTTACATACACTGTCTTTCTTTGTGCTGGATGAGGCTGATCGAATGATTGAAAGTGGACATTTCCGAGAGCTGCAGTCAATAATCGATATGCTTCCTGTGCCCAGTGGATCTAGTGAAGGGCAATCTCAACAAACACAGAATTGCACGACTGTTTCCACTTCGCAGAGAAAGAAAAGACAAACACTTGTTTTTTCTGCAACTATAGCGCTATCTACTGATTTTCGTAAGAAGCTAAAGCATGGTTCATTAAAATCAAAGCAATCAAGTAATGGGTTAAATTCTATAGAAACTCTTTCTGAGAGAGCAGGGATAAGACCTAATGTTGCAATTGTCGATTTGACGAATGCATCAATTGTGGCCAATAAGCTTATGGAATCATTTATTGAGTAAGTACTTTTCTACTAGTCTTTGGCATAAAAAATTCATTTCTTAAAAAATGCTTATTTGTATTCCTGATTTGGTCATGTTTTGGCTAGAAGCTTTGAATTTTATGTTTTCATTGTTGAATTTTATTACTACTTGATAGTTAGATATGAGTTCCCACCCCCCAACACTCTCAATTGAATGCAATTTTTTGATATGCGTGTATGAAACTTGATTGCTCAATTATTTATCCTAGTTTAGTACATTTTATTTCTTTTTTCTAATTATCATTATTTAACAAATTTCGTAGCCCAAAGATGTGCTACAGTATCGAATCATACTCTGCTTGCTTTGCCTGCAAATCTTGTATGACCGTTTTCCAACTTTCCTTACCTTCAAATGCTTAATGTTTTGGTTCTACACCCACTTTCTGTGCCTTATTTAGAATTTTATGTCCACTTGTACAACTTAAAAGGCAATTAACTACAAAGCATAATAAAATGGCAGTATTTAAAAATGATAACATTTGAGAGAGACAAAGTCGTGCAGATTGCAATAGAAGATCTAGGAAAGAATTGATAGAAACAAAGGAAGTTGAAAATGAAAAAGTGATGAGGGAGAGATCTCTTCCAAATATGTTGTTTTCATCTGTCTTTTGCAGGTCTAACCTTGTTTTGCATAGAGTAGGCCATATCTAGGCATCAGTAACCTTGTAAACGTGCGGAAACCATTTCAGACTAGTAGTTCTATTTGCTAATATATATACGCACACACACACACACAAACAAGTTCAAGTTTTCTGAAAATAAGAAAATATTGGAAATTCAAATAAACGAAAAAATCTTCCAGGAAATGCAAACCAGTAGCTGCATCATCTTTCTGGGCCATGCATCCATTAGGTTACATCATTTAATGTTTGTCGAACCACTGGTTCGACCAATGTGTATATTATTTCTGACACACCTTTCAAATCAAAGCAATGATAAGATGAATACTAGGTTTTAATATATCACTACTAAATTGGCCATCTTGGTAAGTACGGTCCGTATATATTGGTAAGAATGTTGCCATTATGAACGATTCCTTAGATTACCACGTATTGGCTTTCTTGAGTTATTTACCTCATATTCTGAAGTTTGTTTGTATCCTCAAGATGCTAAATAAGTGAGAGCTCAAAGTCAAGGGTGTGTTGGCTTTTGTCAGTTACCTTCATATTGATGCATGCATTTTGGTTCTTCGTCATTTTATAGAATGGATAATAATTAATGTCTTTTGCACTTCATCCTTAAAAGTAAATTGACAGCCATTTTAGAATTCTATCATTGTCTTTCTCATTTTCATAGGCAATTGTGTAATGACTCCTCCAAACAACGGCACTTAATCATGTGATTGGTTGCAGATGCAAGGAAGAAGATAAAGATGCCTACTTGTATTATATTTTGAGCGTTCATGGACAAGGCCGCACAATTGTTTTCTGTACGTCAATAGCAGCTTTGCGCCATATTTCTTCCCTCTTGCGCATTCTTGGCATCAATGTTTGGACACTTCATGCTCAGATGCAGCAGCGAGCTCGTTTGAAGGTATGCTTTTTCATGTACTGATGTCGTGTTTACATCTTTGGATGCCTTTGTGTAATTTATATTTACTGTCGCCATGACATTATTTTATACTTAACATAGATTTTAGATTCCTCAGAGTTCATTCTAGCTGTTGGTTTGACATCTCAGAGGCCTCTCTAGCATCCTAATTAGTATCACTACATCTTCGAGGCACGGGCCTGTTCAATGTTGACAAAAGAGTTAATCTCACATTTGCTTCACATTGAATTATGTGACATTGGCCACTAGCAATCATAGAAAATGAGAAAGAAGAAAGCAGATAAATTTTAGTATATTGATCCTTTTCCTCAACTTTGGAAATATTTCCATAGCTGATTCATATGAAATGCAACCTAGCAGTTTAGCAACACAAATTATTGCATTGGACGTCACGCACATCCAATGAAGATTACAGAATTCTTTGTGCTGTGATGACTTCTTTGAAGAAATCACTCGATAATTTTTGTTTGCTTCCAAGTAACCTAACCACTTAGTTATTTAACATATTAGCTGTTGATAAAGATTAGGATTTTTTTTTTCAAATTGTATTTTGAGGAGTAAAGCTGGATTTGAAAAGCCATTATTGCTTTACTATCATAACAATATTGTGATTTTTTTTTTCTTTGGGTGTTCACTATGTTTTGTTTTCTTCTTTAACATCTTCCTCTTCCCCTGCTTAAAGTAGGCAATGGATCGTTTTCGTGCGAGTGAACATGCTATACTTGTTGCTACTGATGTTGCAGCCAGAGGCCTTGATATTCCTGGAGTTAGAACTGTTGTTCACTATCAGCTTCCACATTCAGCAGAAGTAAATGAAACCTGTGAAGCTTGCTATTATGTTTATATATATATATATATACAATTTTTATAATTATTGACTTTTTTATATATACAATTTTCATTTTGTTAACTGTATTATATATTGAAATTGATTAGGTTTATGTTCATAGAAGTGGACGAACTGCTAGAGCTTCTGCTGATGGGTGCAGTATTGGTATAATATCCCCAAATGATACAGCAAAATTTGTCACTTTGTGCAAATCATTTTCTAAGGTATTGCTTTCAAATGGAAGTTTTTAATCATCTGGAATTAAGTGTATGATTGGCATACAGTATGCTTTTTATTATTTACTTATGTTGTTAAGTTAGAATGCTGATTAAGGGCTTCCAAGAACTAAACAATCCAATCAATAATTTGAATAAACTAACCAGAAAATTTCCTGTTCTTAATTCGTGCACCTTTTCTTTTCTTTTTTTCTTAAATAAGAGACGCTTACGTATGCATAGCCTTAAATTGATAAATCATGTAAATTGCTTTTGCTTCTGCCGTATGTACAGGAAAGTTTTCAGCGATTTCCCCTTGAGAACTCATACATGCCGGAGGTCATGAAACGACTGTCTCTTGCTCGTCAAATTGATAAGATCTTGCGGAAGGACTCCCAGGTGCATACTTTTAACATGTCTGAAAACGTTGCCTACCTTTGGATGTATTCTTTATAAGCTACTATTAAGATGCAGGGCAGCAGCTTTAAGCCTGGGTCTGTACATGAGGTAAGTTTTGTGGCTTGAAATTGAATTTTGGGTTGGGTTTGGACATGTGATACCCAGCCATGGTAGTATGACAGTTGTGCTGAGCCAGGCCAAATGTTCATTGTCTTCTGGTTATCAGTAACTGTTCATCATGTTTATCTTTTCGTGCTTTTCACAAGTTCTTTTTGTTTTCTTTTTTTCCATTGCATTATTGTCTATTTTCGTAAGGATTTTACATTTTTTCCCTTTTTTCTGATTTGCTAATTTATTGTCATTTATATATCTTTTATCTGTCCTTTTCTTTTTCCATCTACCCATTTATTTCAATGTTAGTCTACGAAAGTTCCATTGATTTGTATTAAATTTATTAAGACTTCCGACCCTTAAAATTTCTTTTTTACATCTACCCATTTATTTCCTTTACTGTTATTATAGTAAATTTTAGATTGATTTCTTGCCATGTTACGTTTGCTCTATTCCTAAATTTGTATACTCGGTTTTTTAGGAGAAGGCAAAGAAAAGTTGGTTTGAACGAAATGCTGAAGCAATAGAATTAGTTGTGGAGAATTATGACAGTGAGGAGGATAGAGTGAAAAATCATAAGCAAAAGAAAGCAACCTCCACGCAATTAAAAAAATTACAGCAGGTTATCTCTTGCTATTCATTAATTCATTTTTGTGAAACCCCAATTGATTTTTACTGTTAACATACTTATGTGATGTGATGAATGAACGTTTTACCAGTTCTTTGTCTTAAATAAACTTTCTTGATTTCGTGTCTGAATTTATTTCTGCAGGAGCTCAATACGATGCTTTCACGTCCGTTGCAGCCAAAAACACTTTCACGTCATTATTTGGCAGGGGTAACTAGTTATTATTTTTTTA
>JAXCLQ010000007.1:8947743-8961067 GCA_035584115.1 Cedrela odorata
AAAAAAATAATTTAGTGAGACATGAAAATTAATCTATAGATTAAAATTTTTATATGTAAAATAGTTTTTAATAAATTTTTATTTTATAGTATACATAACATAATAAAGTAAAAAAATTAAATAATGTTATTTCATAAATATAAGTAAATATATATTTATAGTTGTTGATAAGTTTAAGTTGACTGAATTTTTATACTTCAAAAATTTGTCAATATAAATTAATATGTAAACTGTACTATAAAAAAAAATGAGAAATGTAGTAGGGATGGAGAAACCATTCCCTATATGGGATGTACAAGAATTTCTCATCTCGGCCCGTAAAATTTATTGGGGAATGGGGTGAGGAATGAGTTTTAATTTAAATAACGGGACGAAAAATAGAAAGATATATGTCTTATTGTTATTCCTAATTCTATTAGAATATACTTTTCCCTAAATATTTTTCATGAGACAAAGGTGAATTTAACATAATTTAATTTCAAATTAAAGTGAGACAAAGATAAAATGTTAGAGAGTTTCATGATATAGTAAATTTATAGACTAAAGCATAATTCAATAAAATATTAGAGATTAAAATATAATTATGTCTTTTAAAATATAAAAATTAATTTGTATGAAAGTGTGTCAATATTTGTTGATTAAAGTATAATTTTTAAAAGAATTAGGGATGGAAATGAAATTATCCCATTTAGAATATACCATTCAATCATAGTGCATATAAAAATACAAATTCTGCCACCGTGCCAAGCAATGATCCAGAGCACCATGTTCTGTAATTAATACCAATATGCCAACCATTTATTGTTTTGTATTAGTTATTCTCTCAGAAGCACCATATAAGATTTAACAAACTAATAAATTAGGGTTTAACAAAAAATGATGTATTAGATTCAACAAAGTATATTCCTATATTAAGTTTAACAAACTAATTAAAACTAATGATGTATTAGGGTTTAAAACTAATTCTTAGCTTTTTGATTTTGTGTCTTTTAATTAATTAATTAATTAAAAGTTAGACAGTAAAGGAAGTGTTGTGAATTTATTCTTCCAATTCCTTGAGCCTTGATTTGTGTTTATAAATTATGAATATACTAAAAAGAGAGTATAAATTTCTTTTAATTGTGATAGGTCAAGCATGCATAAATGGGTGTTAATGTCACCATTTGGAGAATTTCATCGTCATCTCTCATCTCTTTTCTACTCAAAACCAAACCATTAATTGATCAGCACTCTCACTTTTCCTATTCCCAGCAATAAATTATTCAGCCTTATCATGTTAGGTGATAAAATGGTCTTACCCAAAACTCTTTCTTTAATTACTACATCCACCAATGTCTCAACCTTCTTTGCCATTAATGAGCTGTGATAATATATGTGCTAACATGATGAAGTTCTAATGTGAATGTCGTTCATTAATTATTTCCACAAGAAAACTCGCTAGTTGCCATTAATGGCATATCTTTCTTCCATTTCAATCACTGGTATACTCAGAATGCACTCGTTCAACGATCAAGGATAAGGTTTCTAGTAAAAGGCAAAGGATGGGAGGTGAGTGTTTGGTAAGCATCAATGTCATAATTTCTCTAGCTTTTGTAGTTGTAGACTTTAAAAACAAAACCAAGAAAAAAAATATAATAATAATAATAATAATAAAAGACATAAATAATATAAGATTCGTTCAAACCTTTTATTACGGCCGCCATTCAAAGAAGGTGTTCTGCTTGTTAATTACCAAAACACACCGTACAACATCGACCATCTACTTCAACGGTATTGTGGTTGATTTTTGACGAAGTCACCCAAGTGTTCACAAACCAAGTGGCAAATGAGTTTTCACAATTTGGTGGGCCACTTATTCTGTTCTATCCAATCAAATCAAATATCTAATGTATATTGTTTATATGATTTTGGAAGCAATGTACTCTTTTTCAATTTCTAAGGACACTCGCATGTGTACAGGATTGTTCTGGGTGCATTATAGAGTGTACGTGGGGTGATTATAGCAACACATTTTATTTTACGTCATCAAAGTTGGGCTGCGGCTCAATTTGAAATCTCTTATACGATCCTGCCCAAGCGTGCAAATGTAACAACGATAATGAAGTGAAAAAATAGAGAAAAAGAGCTGAATTTTGTGGGGCACTCTCTCTCTCCATGGAGGTCCTGGCAAGCTCTGCTGCTCTTCCTTGTTTATCTTCTCATTGTGCTGTCTCTAGCTTCAAGAGAATTCCCAACTTCACATTCAAGGTCACAATTTCTCTGGTATGCTTTCAATAAAAATCCTTTATATATATATATATATATATATCTATAAAAAGTTTTGCTATGCATATATTAACTCTGGCTGAGATGGTTAGTTCATCCATATGTTTGATAAATTCGAGTCTTTAACTTCTTCAATGATATACTGCATCTGGGGTTATTTAGTTTCTTTTATTTGGTTGATTTTTGTCTTTTTTAGTTGAATGAAATTGTGTTTTTCATAAAAAAAAAAAAAAGAAGAATTTTTTAGTTGTCTAGAACTGTTTGTTTTATTATGTATTTTAGTATAAGAAACGAGGATGCTGCCTATAAGTATAAATCACTCATTGCTTGGAAAACGATTGTTCATGAATTGGTAATGAATCTATTGTTTTCATAATGTATGCTTGCTCTTTTGTATATTAAACTAAGAATATTTTGTGACGTAGATTGTGGTATCAATGTGCGGACGGTTAACATTCTTTTAGTGACAGGGGCATTATTTTGGTTTGTAATTCTTTTTGGACTTTGTGCTGGTGCAGCCATGGAAATCTCAGCCTGTGAGGATTGTAGAAGGTCGGCTACAGGGTTTCTTATCGTTTGTAAGAACAAACGCCAGTAAAAGGCTCAGAAGTTGCAGTAATTTTGGTGGAGATATTAAACGTGTGTTCTTGCTTCAGCACTTATGCTGGCTGAACAAGAGATTTTCTTCTCAGTGTTGGCTGATTTCTATGAAATATACCAGCAGTCTTTTGAAAGCGAAGAATTGTTCAGACAGATTCAGGCAACATGCTTCTGTTCTTTTTGTCCAGTTAGTTTTTGCTATGCTGCTAGTTACATCAGTTTCTGTAGCTGTTAGCGAGACTCCATCTTGTAAGTTAGAATTTTAAATAAAATATTGAGGGAGCTGTAAAATGTCGTTTGCTATACTTTCCACCTTAATCTTTTTGCCTTTTTCTATTGCTCAGTGGCCCTCAGTGAAGAGAAC
This sequence comes from Cedrela odorata, assembly GCA_035584115.1. Classification (NCBI taxonomy): domain Eukaryota; kingdom Viridiplantae; phylum Streptophyta; class Magnoliopsida; order Sapindales; family Meliaceae; genus Cedrela; species Cedrela odorata. The sequence continues at coordinate 8,950,973 of JAXCLQ010000007.1, forward strand.
CGCCTTTTCTTAGAGGCATGGAGAACAATTGACCGGGCATATATTGACAAAACGTTCAATGGACAAAGTTGGTTTCGTTACAGAGAAAATGCATTGCGAAATGAACCAATGAACACTCGAGAAGAGACATGTATCAATTATGTTCTCTGCTATCAGTTATCTTTGTTACTATGCTGCACCTCACTCAGTATCTGCAATCTGCAATCACTTACTTCTTTGATAGTTTGCTGCCCCTCACTGAAGTAAATTGATGTTAACATAATTGGAGTTGCATTAGATCAACATGCACTAATGTATATTTTGTTGGTGATTTTCAGTTTGTTGTGTTTCTTAATATTTTGGTGATAACATTGTTGTTACCTGATCATGTGTCCAGTTTCGTACTATTGCTTACATGGAAAACCATAATAGTTCCTGCAATCATTGCAGAACGTGGTATTAATTTGAATGAAGGATCTGCAAAATAAATAAATAAATTAGGCAACAAATAGACTGTTTTGCTGATAAATAACATTGCAATTAGTTAAAGGTATCTTTGTTGTCTTTCATGTGTAACATCTTTCTGAGTCCTGGAGTTGTATCTGTGTGCAGACATGGCCATAAGGAAGATGCTTGCCACACTGGATGATCCTTTCACTCGATTTCTGGAACCTGAAAAGTTTAAGAGTCTGCGGGTACGAGACCTTTTTCTTTTACACTTCAATCTACTGCTTTTTCCATTCAATACCCTGGAAGTTGGTATGCATAATCTACATTCACTATAGTCTGCTTCAGAAGAATTTATTTTTATTTGGATGTTCCCCTTAAATCTCTTAATATCTTCTTTGAAGGCAGTCTGGAACTCAAGGTGCCCTTACAGGTGTAGGCCTCTCAATAGGCTACCCTACAGCTTCTGATGGATCAGCTGCCGGACTCGTTGTTATTTCATCTGCTCCTGGGGGTCCTGCAAATAGAGCTGGAATTTTGTCAGGAGATATTATTATAGCAATAGATGATATAAGCACTGAAAGCATGGGCATATATGATGCAGCGGAGAGGTTGCAGTAAGTGTCTTTTGTTTCAATAAATTAAATAGATTTAGAATTCTTTTAAGAGAGGTAGCCTCCACATGCTAAAGATTTAAAACTTAGAGGATGCTGATGTTTATTAGCTTGCATTTGGGCACTTCTATACAATAGTTTGGCAACTTTGCATTTGAATGTTACTTTTTCCTTTGATGTAGTTGCTGTTTGCCTCTGTTTTAGCAGAGATTTGAAGCGATCATCTATTGCATTTTGTCTGGTGGCTCATGAAATATATTTCTGCCCACGAGTTTCAGAAGAAGTAGTTTTTGATATATTGGTTGATCATAGTGTAGTGTAGTGTAGTGTAGTGTAGCAGGGAGGATCTTTTTCTATGGAATGGAGTCAATATTTGGTTCTATGAGTCACATCAAAAGAAATTGGTACATTTAGAGCACACCTAATGTTGTGAGTAGAAAATGTTGCCTGCTTTATTACATTAGAAACTGGGAGTTGATACTTGATACTTAAGACATTTTAAGATGATTACTGTGCTTCGATTGTCATCATAAGCTATCCGTACTGCCTGTTTTTTTTTTTAATTATTTTTGTTCTTTGTATTTAAAAACATCAATTTAAAGCTATGCAGATTTTGAGCTTTCTCATTTTAGCGAGTATAATCTGGTTAATCTTCATTTTGATCCTATTAGAAATCCTTCTAGAAGCGGATTTTTTTCACTGAACATTTATTTCCAGTCCCTTTTAGTTGTCTATGATATGCCTAAACTTTTTGACTGAATTGCAGGGGACCCGAAGGAAGCTCAGTGGAATTAACTGTCCGGAGTGGAACTGAAATAAAGCATCTAGCTTTGATGTAAGTTCTTGATGGTGCGATATCCATTTCTAAGGGAACCTTTGTTCCAATTCTGTTTGGCGAAAAGTGTTATGCATATCTTAGGTCCTACGATTTGGATTTTATACTTTTTTATGTTTTACTTCATTTCTCACCAACCTTACTGGCGATGGTCACTTGTGCATATCTTAGGTCTTACGATTTGGATTTATACTTTTTTTATGTTTTACTTCATTTCTCACCAACCTTTACTGGGGAACTTCACTTAATCTGCTCTTATATATAAGACATAAATTTAACCAACTGCTGTTTTCCAGGAGAGAGAAAGTTTCTCTGAATCCGGTGAAGTCTAGACTATGCGAGGTTCCTGGTTCAGGGAAGGATTCCCCTAGGATTGGTTATATTAAACTAACAACGTTCAATCAAAATGCTTCAGGTTAGTGGAGATAAGCAGTTGTTATGTTGTTTGGCAGGAAGTAACTAACAGTTATAGTGAAATATTGCTGCAGAATAAATGCTGGAACCTGCCTGAATTTGAAAAGAAAAAACATAAAAGAACTTGTTTGTGATAATTTAATACATTGTGTGATATATTTTCTTTCACTGAAGTTCAACAAGTTTTTTGTATATACATTGTTCAAAACATACATGGTCTCAGGTCTGCATTCTGCGATATATGACAAGTCTTACGTAGTTAAGCTACTTTGCAAGTTTGATCATATAAACATTAAGAGATCTTTCTTTTGTTGATTATTTAAGATGTTTGATTTACATCTGATTCGTGAAAGGAGGCTTCTTGTTATTCTGTGCTATGGTTTCCTGACCAACTACTTTGCGGTGCCATAACATGATTAAACAATTCCATAGAATGCTTATAAACAAAATCCTTTTCAAGCTAAAGCTATTTGAATTTCACTACTTTATATGGTGCTTCAACTTCTCTTTTTCTTGAAGCAAATTCTGTGTGATTTTCATGGTATATGTTCGTAGATATTTACTAGTTTAGTCCTTACTCTTTTTTTCCTATTTTTGAGAATTTACTTTTCTTGTAGGAGCTGTCAGGGAAGCAATTGATACTTTAAGGAGCAGTAGTGTTAATGCATTTGTGTTGGACCTACGAGATAATAGGTGATTAGCTTTCAACATGCTCCTTTCTTAACTTGGCCCTTTGTCAGGCTTTCTGAAAGCTTAAATTTGCTGCAGTGGTGGTCTATTCCCAGAAGGAATTGAGATTGCCAAGATTTGGTAAGTCAAAGTGGAGGAAGAATGCTAAACAATATTAGCTTATAGTACTTGGTTTTTCAATTAGTACACGGATGCCTTAATTTTTATGTCAGATTGGTATCATGTTGTTGGGATGAGATGGGTAAAAATTTTGGCTGTCTCGGAATGTTTATTTATTTTCCAGCTAAATGCAACATAAATTTAGTAAATGCTATTTCTGATGCTTTTTTAGTTCTGTTTATCTATATTTATTCTAATTGTCTATATTGAGCCTTTTGCCTCTTTAGATATATCAATTATACTTGATTCTCATCTTTCATAGCTAACATGATATCAGAGAGCTCTTGGGCCTTTACAACATTGCCCTTTTATGGCTGTAAAATTCAATCTTCATATCTACTGTTGATTTGTACTGCATTGTCAAGTCAAGTTTATTTGCATCAAATTTTCTTTCATGATCTCACCAGAGTTTCGTCAGGATCTTATCAAAGTTTGGGAGGCCGATTTTTCCCACAGAAATTCATCCAAACGTGTGGTAGTTTGTAGGTCACTCCAATAAACTGAGACTTAAGGTTTTCTCCACGGCTGTGAATAGTAGGATTGTTTACCCAAACAGTAGAGATGAGAATTGGATTTTTTGAGCATCAACAATAAAATTGGATGTAGGGCCTTCATATAGCAGAATGAACAAAATGAAATGTTGAATTAGTTTGAGCACTTAAATGAAAAAGGTCAAGCTTTCTGTTTTGCAGATTAAGCTATGCAAAGGACTGATGCCCATGTTTGTATTGAGACTTTTGTTCTTCTAATACATACACTTTACTCTCATTTTCCGCATCTGACCGACTAACATTTTCATAGATCAAACTTTAAGGATCTTCTAGCTTTGTTGCAATGTCATGTTGTGTAATTATATTTCCAGTTTTAAGTGTTGGTCCACCAAAAATTAATGCCTTGCTTCCAGATCTTGTGGCACAAATTCTAATAATTAGCTGTTTCCATTCAGGTTAGATAAAGGTGTGATTGTGTATATTTGTGATAAAAGTGGTGTTCGAGATATATATGATACAGATGGAAGCAGTTCAGTAGCGGCTTCAGAGCCCCTAGCGGTGCTGGTATGCTTCCATATATTTCATGGTTTTATAATATGATCCTGATGTTTTTTCTGTTTTTAGTTTCCATGCTATCATTGCTTTCTATGTGTGTACGTATATCTTAATCCTTGATTTTATTTTTAAATAGTGATGCAAAATTATTGATCTCTTTTCTGAGCTTTTGTCAGGTGAACAAGGGAACTGCAAGTGCAAGTGAAATATTAGCTGGTGCATTAAAAGACAACAAACGTGCTGTGTTGTTTGGAGAACCTACATATGGAAAAGGGTAAACTTTATTCAACCACATCATGTATTTATAATACCATATATAATCCTAACTCTGCATTTGTTCCACTCTGCAGTAAAATCCAGTCAGTTTTTCAGCTATCTGATGGTTCCGGCTTGGCTGTTACAGTTGCTCGTTACGAGACACCTGCTCACACTGATATTGACAAGGTCTGTTGCTGATTCTATAGCATCTCCACTCTCTCTCACGCTATTTAGTTAAATCTTCTTTCACCTTGCTCCTATGTAGGTTGGTGTGATTCCTGACCATCCTCTACCTGTGTCATTTCCAAAGGATGAGGATGGTTTTTGTGGCTGCATCAAGGATCCTGCCTCTGCTTGCTACATCAACAGAGGCCAGCTATTTTCAAGTTGACAAGATTCTTTCTTTGTGTAGTTTCACATTGTTTTGAATGTCGGAATTCTTTGTTTAGTTTTAACATTCTTTTGAAGGTTTGTTGATTCTTTATCAAGTGTAAAAATAACTTGGGACATACATTTGGGTGAAGAAAATCTCTAGTCATTTGTAAAAACTTGAACATATATTAATAAATAGAGAAAATCTTGTACCGATGAGAACTGTTCGGTGTTATAGCTTGCCCTCTTTATAAACTTGAACATATATGATGGATCATCTAGTGAACTTGTTGAAATTGTCATCGGGTGGAAAATTTGCAAAATTAGAGGCTTTGAAAACAATTTTCTGTCAGCCTGTTCAACCAGGATGGATGGCAAGTTGAGACGCTTTGCTTAAAGCAGGACTGATACAGAAAGTAGAGGTCAGGTTTAGATTTGCCAACCCAACTGAAAAGAATTGAGAGGAAGTGCCGAATATTTCATGTTGGTTTCATCTATAAACTCAAGGGCATTGAGAAATTTAAGTGTGAGATTATGATAACACAAGCATACCAAAATAATTTTATTTGGGGTTTATTTGAAATTGAGGTGGTTTGACTCGTAATCTAGCAATTATTTCACCCTCAATATCGAGTATAAATTGGGAGGTGATTAGTAAACATTAACTGCCAAGTAAAAGTAAACAAACACTTTTGACTGCACAAACACTTCAATTGTTGTGCTTTTCAAATTAAGCAACAATTACACAGACATATCCTTGCTACTTCAGATTCCATTTTCCAAGACAAAATGCCACATTAATATACTAGTCTTGAGCTGACAAGCATCCACGGATGCCATTGCCAGATAAAAGGCGAGGGCTGAATAAAATCAAAGTGGTGAGTTCATAGTTGATGCATTGAGTGCTGCAGATTTGTTGAACAATAATGTTAGCGTGCCTTGGTGAGTGAAGCTACATACAGGGAAAACAGCACTGTTCATCGGAAGATTCTGCACAATTTTCACCACGTACTTTATAAAATAAATCATACTTGTCGGATGAGCCAATGAGGATACAAGGGGCATTCAGAAAGACCCACAAATAAAAATTTTACCTTCTTTTTTCCTAATAGAGGGAAAAAAAGGGCAACTGCAAGACATGATTTAACTATATTTCAAGTATCCTGGTCAAAGAATATATTGTAACAAGTGTAGATGAAGCTAAACCTCTTGCTGTGAATGCGACCATCTTGCATTGATGACACAGGACATTCTGAAAAAGAAAATAAGAAAACCTTCAAAACTGCTCCTGTCTCCATTAGAGGTAATAGAACCTGGCTCAAATAATAATTGAATGTACCATCATAAGAAGGATGTTGCACGTGCAAATAAGCTCTGGTGAAAGAACATTTTTAACAATGGCTTCAGCTTTTCAACTGGGTGTGGAAAGTGGTGAAGCAGAAGAGGAACAAACAACCCCTTCAAATTTGGTGACTCGACCTTAGCACTTTGAAGTGAAATCAATCAAACTGATGATCCAAGTTGCTTGCTGGGTGCAATTCACCATAACATCTTAGCCCAAAATCCTATAAATGGGAAAACAACAATCAACAATCTTAGTAGCAAGGGAGTGTCACTTTTTCTTCCACTTCCACTCAACTTTCCATTCTGCAACCTCTGTGATTCATTTGTCACTCGAGATGTCCCTTGCATGGATCCTGCTTCATCCATAAAATCCCATCAACCAAATTCAGGCACACCTTGGCTTCCCCTTTTGACTGGACCATTATTACTACCCACCTGGGATTGATTACCTGTCTTTGCCTTTCTGGTCTCCTGGAATTCTTCACCTTCTCCTTCCTCCATTTCAACACTACTTGCATATATGGAAGATGCTTTCCTCTTCATTCCAGCCTTGCGTTTAGGCCTGCATTTTTTCTTTCCCCACAACTTCTCAAATGCTAACAACACCAAAGACAATGCTAGAGAGAGTGCTAATGTCATAAGGAAAGCTTTAGGACCAGAAGCTAGCAGATATGAAATGATGATGGCTGGAAGAAACCAACCAAAGGATTTGAGTACCTGCATAAATCCATTAGCAAAAATATTGGGACATTTCAGAACTATAAAAATGTCAATCCTACAGCAGAACTACACATGTAGTTTTCATTAGAAAAAATTAACTGACTTCTCAGATGCTCATATTACTGGGGACAAATTGAGTAACAGACGTTATATAACTGAATGTTCAACATCTCAAAATTCACACTGCATCACCTTCGTAAGTTATCTACTGGAAGGAGTATGTATGCTCAGAAAGAAAAAGTATAACAAATATCCAACATTCTTTTACTGCTTTGGAGCACAAGCTTGCACAAAATTCTGTACAATGTTTCATTTGCCGCTTGGTAGCTCAAGGAAGTCCCTTCAATGGCATCAAAGAGAACATAAACTATGCCAATATAATCACGAATCATTTGATGTAAAAGAGAAACATGTGACAGTCTCCATGCTATGTGACATATACTAATTTACAAAATTTTGAGCTCATTATAACATCTCAATGCCTTTATAGAAGCATTAAAATCAGAAATGTCTTATGGTTGATTTCTATATAATCAGAATTCACCGCAGGGCAAACTGGTTGTAATACAAACGAAAAATACTTCAGAAAACGTAATTGATAAAAGGTTAAGCTTTTCTTGCCTAATAATAACCAAATTATCCATCAATCATGAAACCTGCACAGCAAGATATAAACATAATTCAAGTTGCATACTCCAAATAAGTACAGCAAGATTCGAAATACTATCAAACTAGCCAATATTTCACCCACAATGCAACCAGAAAAAAAAAAGGGTTCAATCATAAAATAATTAAATTAATATTACCTTTAATATCCAGACACTTTCTATGGCTTCATCGAACATATTCCCAGACCTTTTATTTTTCACCTTGGGCAGCCTCTTAGACCACCACCTTCTCCTCTTCTTCTTCTTCACATTCCCATAAAAAATTTCCTCTTCAACATCGTCATCTTCATCTTCGTCGTTGTTTTGGTCGAAGCTGAACTTAAAATTCTGGGCACTGAAACGCTCGGCATTCGAGTCCCACTTGCTGTAGCTGGTGACAGTGAACGAAAAACGAAGATGTTGATGTCTCGAAGTGAAGTGAAAATGAGAGCTTCTGAGTTGCAAGAGCTGAAGCTGAGAGAGGAAGATGATGGGTCTCTGTGAGAATGTGAGGAGAACATCATTCTCCATTACTTTGCGCCTTCATTCGCCACGTTCTTACTGTCTTCACCATTAACCTTAAAAAAAAAAATCTCGACACGTCTTTTCCAAGACAGACAGAATCACATTTGTTTTTAAAATAACGGTGTCGTTTAGTTGATTAATGGAACAAATTTAAAAGTCAATAATCATATTTTAATTTTTGTTCTCTCAATTTGAGGATTAATAATTCATATATAATAAAAATACAACATTAAATAAATTTGTAAATAATATGATATGGGAGTTTCACCTAAAATTTTCACTTACTTTAAAAGAAAAAATTTATTTATTATTTAAATTAATTAGCAACTATTTTATTTTAATAATAAAAATCATATAATTATATATAATTTGAGGATTAATTTTTATTTTAACAATAAAAATTAATTTATTATTTAACTTAATTAACATCTCAATTTGAGGATTAATAATTCATGATGTAAATACATATATTATTCTCTTGGAAAAATGCGGAAAATGATCTTTTTTTTATTCCCTGTTTATATTTATAATCAACTATAATTTAATTTTATTAAATAGTTGAATTTTAAATTATTCAGAAGCTTTTGCCCCCATGACTAATCACAAGCTATAGTTGCTACAGTATGTATGCTATAATTTTTTATCTTTTAATGCATTCTAAAACTATACCTATAATCGTAAACTCTAAAACTATAGTGCCCATAAACCTTAAAATTACAGTGTTTGTACTTTAGTGTTTGTATATTTTAATTTTTTAATTTTACTTTCCGTATTTTTTAAATTTACATAATAAATATTAATTCATAAATTTAAATTTATTTATTATAATTAAATTTATATAAAAATGTAAATTTTAAAAAATTAAAAAATTATTTTAATCAATTATCATTTATTATGTAAAAATAAAAAAATTAAAAATTAAAGATAGAGAATTTAAAAGTACAGTAAAAGATAAAAAATAATTTAAACAATAAAAATTAATTGCATAACTTTTTATTCATTATCTATTTTTACAAAAATAATTAACTTCATTATTTAGTTAACAAAATGATATATTAAAATAAAAAATTAATGAAATGAATAAACTAGTTAATTATAAACAAATTTTAAAAATTAAAAAAATAGCCAACCAAAAAAAAATTTTAATTATTTTTTTAAAGAGTTTATTTTTTAACTTACAAATAAAAAGTTATGTGTAATTTAAAAAATTGTGATGTTTTTAATTTTTTTCACATTTACAAATTTAGTAAAAAAAAAAATTAGCCTGTGCTCGGGTTCTGCACCTAAGCACATATTATATTTTATTTTTATATTTTAATTTAATTTTTTTTGGTAAGTTAAAAAAATATAAAAAGAAAAAAGTGAAAAATAAATAATTAACAGAAAAAAAATTAATTTCATATTCTACTTTATAGTAAGTTTTTTAAAAAATAAAAAATTAATAAACTTATATTTTTATATAACTATTAATAAAAAAATAAAAAATTATATTTTTAAATTATAATTAAAAAATATTAAAAATTTTGGCATAATTTTCTAAATTTTTTAATTTTCTAATGAAATTAATCTAACATAATTGAAAATTTTATAAAAAAAAATTTAAAAATTTATATTAAAACAATAAATTTTAAATTTTAAAAATTAAAATTTATAATTTACAAAAATTAAAAAATAATTTAAAATTAAAAAATTAAAAATATATAACACTGTGCTCGGGTCCAGGACACTAGCACGTGCGTGTGCTCCGTGCTCAAGTCTTGGACTCGAACATTATCCAATTTTTGTTTTTTCCTATTTTTTCATATATTTTTTACTAATCTTGTAAATGTAAAAAAAAAAGTAAACACATCACAATATTTTATATTGAAAATAACTTTTTATTTATTTTAAAAAATAATTATAAAAATAATTAAATTTTTAAAAATTGCAAAGGATAAAAAATAAATAAATTTATACAAAAAATTTATTTTTTGTATTAAATAAATTACTTAAAATTTTAAAAAATAAAATATTGAAAAAATTAATTATAATTAAAAATATATATA
>JAXCLQ010000007.1:8963492-8976723 GCA_035584115.1 Cedrela odorata
ATTTACCTTTGGTGGCTTGTTAGACCACCACTTTCTCCTCTTCTTCTTCTTCACATTCCCAGAAAAACTTTCCTCTTCCTCTTCTTCTTCTCCTTCATCATCATCTTCTTCGTCGTCGTTTTGGTTGAAGCTGAACTTAAAGTCCTGGGCACGGGCACGGGCACGCTCCCCATTCGAGTCCCACTTGCTGTAGTTGGTGACACTGAATGAAAAACGAAGATGTTTATGTCGAGAAGCGAAGTCAAAATGAGAGCTTCTGAGTTGCAAGAGCTGAAGCTGAGGGAGGAAGATGATGGGTCTCTGTGGGAATATGAGGAGAACACCATTCTCCATTACTTTTTACTCTCCATTTGCCACACGTTCTAATTATCTTCTCCATTAAAATTTCTCGGTATATCTTTCCCCAGACCGGACACAATCACATTTGTTCTCCGTCAAACGGTGTCGTTTAGTTGATTAACGTAACAGTATGAAATTGTTTTCTTTTATTAAATTAAAAAAATAATAAAAACCTTTTATTTCAAAACTTAAAACGGTATGTCGTTTTGTAAATTCCTGAAACAGTGAGTCTCTTAGAGGCTACAAGAGAGAGGTGAAAAACGACGTCGTTGTTGGTTTTAAATCTCGCCTAGCCCATTTAGCCATCACCAGCTCTGCTTTTTTTGTGAGAAGAGTGCGACAGAGAGAGAGAGGAAAGATGAGGCCCATGCAGATGGAGTTGTTTGGAGAAATGGAGGATCAGGGAGCGACGGTGGCGATGGACGTGGACGACGTCGACCCACTCGAAATCTTTGGAGAAGGCGTCATCTCTATCGACAACAAGCTTGCCGACGCTGACTTTTTCAATAAATTCGAGGATGATTTCGACGACACCGATATCAACTAACTCGGCCCCGGACGACATCGTATCTATCAGTGATATGGGGTTTGTTTTGTTTCGTCAGACTCTTGTTTCTTGATTAATTTTATGTTGCAATACATGAGACGCAAGGGTATATATATGAGTAATTGAGTGTTAAATACATGTTGAGTTTCTCTTAATTAGAATGTCTAATTAGCTTATTGTGAAGGTTGTTTTATTGTCCTGGTTAGTTTAAATTGGTTCAATTAGGGCATCGTGTGATGCTAATTTAGGTTTTGTTGAGCAATTCTTTTATTTGTTAGTTTTAGGTGTTTTTAATAAAAAAAGTTATTTAAAAATCTGAGATTAGTAAGTAATAGCATAGGCTCATGGGGATTTAAGAAGTCTCGGGTTCTTATTAAGCTTGCCTTTGTGGTGGTAACTACTCATGGAGATAATATCTTAGCAGTGGTTACCAACCACAAAATTTATGATGGTGAACTAAATGGGTTTTGGGTTTGATTGAATCTAATTGAAGGAATTTAGGTGTGGGATTATGCCGATAATTGTCATATCTATGTCATAAGTGTACCTAAAGGTGCATTGTTAGTCGGAATGCTGAAGATGGCTGTTCTTGTTCAAATTCTTGGAGTGTATGAGTATTTAATGTCATTTTGCTCATCCATTGCTGTTTATAATATATGATTGAATCTTTTGGTTGCCTTTTTTCTTGGTATACGCATAATGTGCTGTTGATTGTTGGAAGTGAAAGGATTTGAAGTAGACTTGGTGTTTCTAGATGTGAACTCATATCTGTGTGTCAAGTTTTGGAAATCTTGAGGGAACACGGATGGATTCAACATTCTAATTTGGCTGCACATATTTTCTGATTTTATCACTATTTGGCTTTTTATTTTCTTCCTTTTTGCTAGGAAATATCGAGAGCTTCAACATAGCTTGTTTATTTTTTTGGCACTAGTTCTGGTGAATCATGTATTCTGGTGACATGTTGGAAGTGGATCAGGTGAACATATCTTGTCTAATGCCTTCTACAGAAGTAGAGGTGGTCTCACTTTGATTCATTAGTTTCTTTGGTGTATTATGAAGGATTTTAAAATACCAAGGTTGCATCTTTGTTATAATTAGTGGTCATAACTTCATTTTCAGGATGTTTTTGAATTGCACGGTAAAATATTATCTAGGATCATATTAGGTTTAGAGTATTGACTGACCTAGAATAAAACATAAGCATTGTACTTGACTTTAGAAAACTTCTTTTGTAACACCTACTTTGAATGCTTGTTTTTGTTGAAGATTCAGTTCTATTCAGGATGGGCCCCTGGTTCATTTTTTTTAGTAAAGCTCTTTTTTTCTAATGCGAGTTTATATATCTTATCAGCAAGAAGGGGAAAAAAAGTATAATAACTATGGATGGCTGTGAGAGCCAAAGAAAACGGCGTAAACAAAGTTAGTGTAAGGTTGTAGCTTTAAGTTAACGGCGGCTGATATGTCCTTGATTTAACTTCTGAGAATCGTTTCACATAACTAATGTCTATGATACTCTAATAAGGATGTTGTTCTGAGACCTCTCAGCATTATTAAATTTGCACTGTGCATTGTTCCGCTAAAAATGATCTTTACTAACTATTTGCCTTGTTCATTCACCATCAGCTCAAACATTTATACCTTTTTGGTTTCTGTTGACATGCATAATGGCTTATTCTCCAGGTTTGCATTTTTGGAAATTTACATGTTTAATAATGCTTTCTTTGCATCCGTTGTGAAATACACTGAAACTATTATGTATAAACCCGATTGTGTCAGAAGGTTAACTCGATTACCCATCTTACAAGGCATCATTTTTCTGTTCATTTGTTTTTGTTTTCTGTTGAGCACAAGGGTGCTCTTGACTCTAACCGCACACTTAACAAATTCAAACCAGACAGAATCATCGCTATGACAAAGTTACAGTGAAACCAGCGGCCTCAACGGCTATCTGATTGAGCTATTTTATGTTTGATATGATGGTTCTGCCATTTTAGGTTCCGTTCTCAGGAATTCTCTTCTAATTTGGGGCTTTAAGTGAAGAATGCAATCGGAATGAACATACTATGTCTGTTGTGAAATTCTTGGAGTTATCCCACAATATGGTTGAAATGAAACAAAGAAAGGCTTGACATGGTTTGTATGTCTGTTAAAGCAAAGAAAATGGTCTAGCTCACCACGTTAATACAGAAAGATTTAATGGAATTCCTCTGAAATTTTTCTTCTTTACTCTGTTCTGTTCCTCTATGTATGGCTATGGTAGAATGAAAAAGGAACAATGGCGGCCACAGGCGGGAAGCCTTCTGATAACAATTCTTCTTTCTTTGTGTTACCACCATGTTCCAAGTAAAAATCATTACAGAAAATTAATAATTTTCCCATACAAGAAATTTTAATGCTTGTAAAACCATATCGTCCATGTAGATGAACAGTAGTTAAGCATTGAATATTGGAAAACAACCCAATCAGATGCGTTTTTCTTAAGATTTTCGAAGTTCCTACTCAATGTGGTTATTAGTATAGTGTTTAACAAAACATGAAATGATGCGAGGGAAAATAAGAAGAAAACAACTTAAGAACTGAAGTTATAGTTCCATAGTTTCCAAAGTTGATGTAAGGATGGTTCAAACACGTAAAAACAATCTATGGTAATTTAATCAGAATTGTTTCATTGTTACTATAACTATACACAGAATGCCCACAAAAATGTTAAAGCATTCAATGGCATATTGATTAAGCAAAAGAATGTATAAGATATCTTCTAACTAGAACACCCTGCAGCAATTATTGGACTCCTTTTCATCCCATGTAAGGCTTATATGCAACGTGTGCAAGTTGAAGAAGATCAATGACTATACAAGAACGCCCAACTTATGATCCATCGATGACTTGCAGCTTATCGCTAGTACACAGATTTATAACACTAACAGTGAACACTTCTACTGAGACTAAACCAAGTTTTGAGTATTAACTTGGCTGCTGCCTTCAGCTGTACCTTTCCTAGCCAATTGATACACCACTTCGTTCATCATTTTGAGACCTTGCAGCAGTTTGGTAATTTGATCTCACATTCTGAAGAAAGAGACAGAATTCATATTAATATGAACCATTAAATGAATTTAAGAGCTAAGTAAGGTTGACCAAGACACAACATTTCAATTTGAAGAAGCGTTACAAGGAAAAAACTTTAGTTTGTGTAGTTGCATAACAATCAGCAAAAGAATTTCCAAGGGTTATGTACTTTAGTAACTAGATATTACGTACCTCTAGCAGCGAGATATAATAGAAATCCTCCATATGCTGCATAAGTGCACTCCCATCTCGAATTGAACGAAATATATTTATCTCAGTTTGCAATATCTTTTCAATAAGTTCCTTTTCACCTTTCATCTGCACAAATGTTCTCAATCCCCATGAGTCAGGAATCAGGAAGTAACTCTGAAACGGATATAAACTACTGGACACAGTACCAGCTGCTCTATCCAGTAAAAACAAGTAGTCATGTAATCTTACTGCTTGAATTTACCAATTTATAGTGTTAATGTAATACCTATATATGTATTATTTGTCTCCACAATCCAATAATTGATTTAATGCATTGTTTTCAAGGATTAATTGGACCTCAAAGCTTACAAGTTTCCATTGAGACATAATTCTAAATTTTCAATGACAAAAAAGCATGTTTGTGTTTTGTGAAGAGTTGATCAAAATTCTCTTGTTTTCAGGTAGCCGCATACGAAAACCAGGAAAAAGATAAATGCATGTTTGTGCTTCTGTTTGTATTTTTACAGAGAATATTGTCACTCTGTAGAAGATATCACCTACTTACTGGGATATAACATGATCTCTTTATATTAGAACATTGATGATCTATCAACATATAATTTGGCATCCAAAACCTTTCGGATGATTTTACAACAAGAAAAAGAAAGAAATGATCAAATGACAGGAAACTTACAAATTCATTAACAAGAACATCAGGTGTGTACTCCCCAATGACATCACCCTGATAACCATCTTCTAAAAGCTCCATTGTTTCCTGCATAGCATGTTTTAAAGGAACAAGTAGCTGCAGTCATTAACCAAGAATACTCTAGTAGGCTAGACGATGAGGAAAGAAGGAAACTGAAATATTTTAAAGCGTAAAAATATTTGAAATTTTAAGCTACTGACTAACTCAATTTTAGCTAATATGAAAATTGCAATTTTAATGGAATCAGAAGTAAATGAAACCGGTTGAATGGGGCAATTAAAAGTGGCATAGTCATGGAAAATCTGCATATTATCAAGAGGACAAGGCCATTTGAGTCATTCATTAAGACAAAATCAACATCTTTTAGTGGTCAAAAAACCCTTTTTCTCATCAATAATTGTCTAGTTGTGAACTTAATTTAGATGATATTTGTTCTGTCCACATATATATCATGAAGACAAATCATCCAACTTGGAGTATGTTCCGCAAGCCTTGAAATTGAACAGAATATAGAGCCAAAAACAAAGGACCTACCAAAGCATCTCTTAGCCCTCCAGCTGCCAGGTACACAGGTTCAGCAACATGGCAATAGCCCATTAAGTGTGGAACGGTTGGTATTATGTCTCTGTGGTTTACAACTCTCCAACTGTCTTTAACTTTCTGCAAATACGAGTATTGAAGGATGTGTAAACATTACTAGGCATGTTTTAGGGTCCACATGACATTAGATATGAACGAAAGTTGGCATCATGCAAGCTTCAAATTAGCATTCAATTAAAATTATTGGAATATTAGCTTCTCATCAGAAAATGACTTCGACTTTTGTAAGTAAGGCCATAGTAGAAAGGAGCTTACCCAAAGTTTTAGCATATGGTATAGAAAATTAGCATATAATAAAAAGAACTCGAAAATCTAAAATATTTTGTTACCTTGTTATAAACTTCAGCAAATCTTTTGTTACCGACTCTAGGAGATCCGAAGTTATACATGGTCACAGAAATTGCCCCATGCCTGATGCACACAAAGAAGAGGAATGCTTTCATATATTTGCATGATCAACTCTCAAACATGTAGGCATAAGCAATCTTGAAAAATGAATGATTTTAGGTAGTGGGTTATAACAACTCTCAGGAGCTTCTAAGATTACTCAAGATATTTCCGAATCACATCACAGATTAATTTCACTGATACATGATCAATTACTGTTCAATCAGGAAGAACCAACTGATATTCACCAACTTATAAAGTACTTGACATCACTGAGGTTTTGGAAGGCAAACTAAACTTCCAGGTACTCGTATACTTAGTTCTATTTGCTCAATATTAGAATAGAGTGTCTTTTCTTTATAATTTTCTTCTGTTTGCAACATATTATGACATTTATTCTATATTAGTGGCCATTACAGCTTCACTTTCAATAAAACTGGAACCTCATTATTTATCATTTGTTAATTTGTATCGTAACTGAGGAGCCAATTTGAAATCAACTTATGGAAAATATGGCCTTGAACAGAGCATAATGGATAAAAAGGATTCTTGCAGTCAAAATCAACAAGTTCATGAATGAAACTCAGTTTAGTTGTATTGGAAAACTCACTTTGCTAATAGACTTGATGAAAGTTCAAGAGCGAGGAGGGTAGCTAACGCACCCCCCAAACTATGACCAGTCACATAAACATGCCACTTGTGCAATGGCTCAGCACCATCATCTCTGCAACAGGGAAGAGCGAGAGCGAAAAGAATTCTGATTATTTATGTAGCACTCCAGTCTCAGCCCCAATTGAAATATAAACTTACATTAATCACACATTCACTATATCATGCAAACTATTATGCCAGAGCCATCATCACCGTTGTTAGAACTCAATAGTTTTGCTCTCAGTCAATATTACCACATTGGAATAATTCTTCAGTATTATACAATTAAATTTAAAAAGAAGCACAACTTACTTATAACCTATTGACAGTTTGATGAGGGAGATGATCCTTATCCTGACTGAATCATATGCACTTAAAAAGCCACTGTGAACCTTCAAAAAATATACCAACACTTACTAAATTGTAAAAGAGAAGTTGATATAAATAATCCGTGCATCATATAAGTATTTCACATAAACATCCAATCCTTGAATTATATGCACACTTGAACTTCTTGCTTGAAGTCTCCGCCAATCCTTTCAGGGTTTAGCCTATAGAGTTGAGAAAAAAAAAATTAGCATTACAAAGCTACAATGCATAATATACAAAAGAACTAAAACAAACTCAGGCTGTAATAAATGTCTTATGGGATTAAAAAAGAATATATAATTGCAAGAATAACAGAGAAAGAGATAAAAGAAAAAGAATTGCAATGAACCACAACTTGAATTTTGATATACTTCTTGGGAGGAAGCTCGTTTCTATTGTGTTCTGTCTGTTTCTTTTCTTTTTGTCAAAGAGTAATGACCGAATTGCAATTGCATATTATTGATAGACAACTTTTGCATGGTAATCCATGTGTAACAAATCAAAAGGAGAGCTATTTTCAAAATGCTTAGCTGTTGAATAAATTAGATACATTGACTGAAATAAAAGAATTCAAAGAGAAAAGAACTACTATACAAGTCAAACTGTGGATAAACGTTAGACCTACCCAGCAGGAACTAGCATTAGATCAGTTCGCAAGTCCTTCCACCTTGACTGCAAAAATCAATATATGCGAGCAATTTAAAATGAAAGCTAATTAACACAACTCCACTTAATCGAGAAAGAAATATTTCCTACTTGTTCTGTCCCCCTAAAAGCAACAACCAATCTTTTCCGTGCAGAATCACGCCAAATTGCCACCTGTAGCTTTGTTCTATAACTTAGTTATTGAGGTATTTCACAGCATAGGTAGTTGAAGAAAATGTTAAATCTTTTTTTTTTTTTTTTTGGAGTCTATAAAGAAAGGGACATCATTAGTCATAAGATAAAACGTCACCTGAGTATCTGTAGATGCATTATCTAGAAAATATATTTTCTCAAATTCAGACTTGATAAAACTTGGATGACCCAGTGAAGTGGCAAGCATTGCCCAAGCCTCCATGGCACTTTCTGCTGTTGAAAAGAGTGCTTTCATCTCCTCAGCTTTCTTTTCATCCAATACTGAACCGTCCACTGAGCTAGGAAACTTCTTAAGATACCGTGACACATCATCTTCAGCTTCGGCAGAAGATTCTCCTTTGGTTTCAGACTTGCCGAAACGTGCTTCCATTTTTAATTGAGAAACTGCTGCAGTCAGAACCATTAATGCACCTAATACAGAATCAGTTTGCTTTAATAAATCCTTCATCGCCTTCTTTATGTCTGGAAGTGAAGATTGAATTGTAATAATGGTAGGTGAGCCACTGGCTTTGTCATTATCAACACCCCGAACTTGTGGAGTTGCCAGCCCTGATTCAACATAGGCTGCTTCTGCCATTTTCCGCGACTGTGAGCCAACTCTGTTTAAAAAGTCAAATGCATCCCACTTTAATTTTTCTGGAACAGGGAGGCCAAGTTTCTTAACAACATTTTGATTGATAACGTCAGCAAAGTTCTTCCAGAAATGTTTATCAGAATGCATAGGTTCAGTAACTAGTGTCATCTCTACAGGGTTATCTCCTTTATCCTTGCCATCTTTATCAGTGTAAATCTCCTCCAAATTGCTTTCTTCATTGCAGCTTGTGTTGTTCATAGAGGCTTCTGAACTATTCTCCATCTTGGAAGGCATATCTGACACAACTGTACCATTCTCAGATGTCCCTTCTCCTTCTGTTTGATAATTATCACTGCTTGGAAACTGCCCCTTCAAAATATAGGAATCATTGAATGACTTTAATTGCCCAAAAGCATATTCTACAAACTGGTGTGCTGGCACAGACTCAGAGCCAACAAACATATTCAGAGCAGACTCAAAACCATTTTTCCTAAGAAATTCTGAAACAAAGGGGAGCCTCCACCACTTCTTCTCATCTTCGATTTCTTCAAAACTTTTATACTTGACCTGAAACCTCACCAATTGAAATTTTGAGAGGGAAAATCAAGCAGAACTACTGTGTGAATAAAATTTTGATTGAGTTTACACCAATAAACAAGCCTATTTTCAAAGCCAAGAAAAATAATCAAAATATTAGTAACCAGCATAAAATATGAAGCAACCAAAAAAGTAAGAATTTACACTGTGAGAAAGAAGTTACAGAAAACAAATTCACAACTTTTTATCAGCCTCTGCATGACAAAAAAGTTAATTCAACAATCTATAGAAATTTTCCTTTTGTTTCTTTCCCAACTAAATTCTTGATTTCAGAATTTTAAAACTCTTTTGACACTTAAAATTTGAAGAGGAAGAGAATCGGAAAAACAGAAACAAAGAAAGAAACTTTGCAGTCAGTAGTTCCCAGCTTCCAGCTCAATATTATAACACGTAATGCAAAACAATACAAGCAGGAAAAATTAAATATTGCCTCAGATAGCACATGTCAATTAATAAATGTATCATTTCCACAGTGTATGCCCTACTTGTCAAAAACACCCAAACTTTGAGATTTACCAGTTCCCTTAATCAGATAGTTAGGTTGAAGTAGCAAAAAAGCCTCACAAACACTTCGTGAACTCAACTTTTGTGCTAAACATTACAGAATATCATATGACCAGTTCGAGAAAAGAAAATTTTAGATCTGAATGACAATTTCAAAACTTGGACCTCTACAGTCTTAGAGCAAAAGCCCCAAAATTTAGCCCATCAAAAGTGCTGGCATATATCAAACATCTTTGCACCTCAAAAAAGGAGATCAGTATTCTTGTGATAAGTTGATGTTTCTAATCAATAAGAGTCTCCTCTGAAAGATTATGCATAGAGTTCACAGATTCTGAAGAAATGAAATATCCATCCAAATGGATTTTTTTCTGTAATGACTAGCAGCTTTGCAAACAACCTCTCAGATACTTTTTCCTTGCAAAGTGAACTCAATTCTAAAAACTGCACTCTCTTGACAAAGAAGTAACAGAAAAATTCTTTCTGATCAATAGCAAACTTTTTCTTTCACCAGAAAAAACTTACCTCTAGCTGTAACTTTCCACCACCTCCCATTCCTTCCAACTCCACCAGCACCTCATGCAAATTTCCTAACAAAACACATGTTTAATTTGATCATTCTAAAGTGATACTGCAGGCCTACAACCCAGCTTAATATGGTCTATACAAGAAAGTTTTCAAATGAAATTTGTAGAAAGTTCCATTTCAAGTATGATTACAAAAATAATATTCTTGCTCAAAAATGGATGCATAACTTCAGCCACTTAAAAACTGAGCCAATATGATGTTCATAATTTTCAAAAGATCAACATCAAGTAGGGGTGGACGTTATTGAACCAAACCGACTGTTTGAATCAATTTGAAAAATCATCGGTTCAGTTCCGATATGAAGAAAATAAAACCAATAGGTTTTGGTTGGTTTTCGGTTTGGGCTTGGTGTGAATCAAAAAAATCGACCCGATCCAATTATTTTAAAATTTATGTTTTATATTTTATTTCATTATTTTAATCATAAATAATGACTCATTTAAATTTAATTAATATAAAATTTCAGAAAATCATTTTTATTTTTGAGTTTAGAGTCAATAAAATAAAAATAATAATTTATATCAACTTGTCGGTTTGGTTTGGTTTGGTTCGGTTTGTCCTTTATCATCGGTTTGGATTGGTTTGATCCAAATTAAAACCGACAATTTTGGATTGGTTTGAAATCTAGCTCCAAACCGAACCAAATTGAAGATGCCCACCCCTAATTTCAAGCATGAGATTCGTTGAGTTTGCACCATCACAGAGGCTTTCCAGACTTAGGCTTGCGTTTCCCATGCGTTTATGAGGAGTAACAAGGTTTGCATCCCAAGCTGCAATCTAATGTTGAATACAGCATGTTAGAAATGTAATCCCACAATGTTGCAATTTCAATTCATGACTAAAAATTTGAAAATACATTAATAATTTGATTAGGACTGAAGCTTACACTATTATATTAAATTAAATTTCAAATAATGGAATGTATTATACAAGTAACTTCAGTGTGCAAATACTTAACAAATTTATAAGGTACTTAAAATTCTATAACAGTGAAATTAATTAATTAATTTTTTCTGTATATGAAAGAAAAAAAATCTGGTGGAATTTGTCTGAACATCATCGATTTCTGTATATCTGTCATGATGTATCAAGGTAACAGCTAAAAGAGTATAGTAAATGAAACAGTGGAACTAAGAAAATGTACACTGCAAAAATTAAAAAGTGATTCAGAGAGAAAGCATATTGACCTGAAGACTTCTTGTTGCGGGCAGCTTAATATTAATAGTTAGGTCCTCATTCCATGTTGGCTCCTTCGTCCTACCATCATCCAGTTATTTGTATATACAATTAATTTCAATTATAAATAGAACCAAGGCATGTCACAAGTTTTCTGAATAAAGCTGAAACATCCTTATAATGTTCAGGTTAAGATGCATAAAACTAGATTAATATGGCATGGAAACTTCACAATATCAGTCACATCACGGGAACGGTTACACTGAAAGAAAAGTGCTTATAAACTGTCTCAGTTATATAATTTAGCAATTAAGAAATCAGACTTTCCTGTGTTTCTTTAACCGCAACAACTCCTATTTTATTGCATAAAAGTTTTTTCAAAATCAAAATCAGGCATATAAACATGGTGGTTCCAGAAAATGAAGTAAAATCAAAGGGACAGCCATAAAAAGAGAATAACTTCTTACCCCCATTTAATCTTGCTTTTGACTACCTGACCATCCAATTCCATGACCACATAAGGATCACTCGTTCCCTGAAAACACACTACAAGTTGTTAATAATATGACAAAAATGGAAACCTAATCAGTGACTTTTAACTTATGAAAATAAATTTTGCATTTGAGAGAGACAAAAAGTTTGTAGTGATATCGAACCAATGTCAAATAAATGGTTTTGATCAAAGGAACGGAAATATCAATAAGATTCACAATCATATAGCAAGTCCCCAATGCAACAAGAACTGAAAAAGAAAATGAATAACCTACCCAAGGGTCCATGGCAGGGAGATTTAAACCCTTCTTTAAATTTATAAATAATTGACCATCATATATCTCACGGACAAAAGACCTGGCGCATACAATAACAATAATCAAATTTGAATTCTTGCATAGGTTTAAAATATAATAATTCGATTACCCAATTCACTTTTATGCATTAATTGACATGGTATTAGCACAGACATGGACGAATGTTGTTAACCAAAATCCAACAAAATAGGAAAAAAGAATGGAAAATATCGAAGCATCAACTAATGCACAAGCCTGTGAGTGTGAAAATGTTAACATACTCTGAGAGATACACAGTCTTGCAACCAGTAGCATCAACTTCCTGCCTCCCAAAATTTTCCTGATCACAATTCACAAAAGGAAACACACACAAACATTAATTCATGCACTTTATAGATTTAATTTTCAAAAAAGTTCAAACTTAACCCAATAAATTACATGGGCACAAAAGAAAATAATAAAAGAGAAGTTTTGTAGAAGAGGTATTTACTGGTGGGCTTGTGTATGCTTCAAATGCAAACCCAGCAAGAATAACAGCGAGATTGATATCAAAAGGCGGCCGTTCGTCTTGCTCCTCAGCATGAACCATTTCAACCTCAGCATCCTTCGTTTTACAAAAGCAGCAAACTGAATTGACCCAATCCCTTTTGCTTCTGCAACTTTCTGGGCAAGTGAAAATCAACTTAACTTTCCCAGAAAGTGGTAGCCGAGGAAAGTTGAAACATTGAAGCTGCTGAAACCTGGGCAAGGAAGATATCGAATTGGGACAGAACTGAAACTTTATGCTGTGAACTTGAAGAGAAGCCATGTTTTTTTTTTCTCCTTAATTAATTTTAAGAAAAAAGAGATGGCTGGCGAAATTGAGTGAAGTGTTAGTGGCAGCAGTTGGGGTTAATAAAATATTTAATGTTTGTGGATGGGTGCGTGTTATCGTGTAGGAAAAAGAGCACATATTTGGAGAAAGGGGAGAAGAGTGGAGAAGATGTGGGAGATTGTGGCAAAAGCTCCGTTGTACAAAATCACGGCATCAATCCACCATACAGTTTACCGTTGACGAATCCGTTGGAGTTTACTGTTATAAATTAATAACTCACGTAAGGATGGCAACAATGGCGCCTTCAAAGATCATGCAACCAAAATTTGGGTTCGATATTTTATTATTAATTTGTTTAAATAAATATTTAATATTTATTAAACTCTGGTAAACATGTGCATAAAAAATTTAAGATTTTATATCTATTACATTAAAAAAGATGATATTATTTTGGTGTTTTATTAAAAAA
>JAXCLQ010000007.1:8989650-9001621 GCA_035584115.1 Cedrela odorata
GTTTACATATTAAAAATTTTAAATTCGATATATTATTAATTATGTTGTGTCGTATCTATTTATTTAATAATTATATTATTTTATATCACTTTAAACTAATAAATTTGTATTGAGTTGGTGTTGATTTTGTAAATCGGGCAAAAATTCTCACCGCGGTATTTTATAAATTTATTTAATTACTTGATATATATATATATATATAAATAATATTCTTACTGCTACGCTTAGCGTATTTTATAAGTTGTTTCAAAAGTGAAAAAAGAGAGGAAAGCAAGCTCCAAGGCATTTCGGACAAATGGCGAACGTTCAACAGAGTTCCAGAGAGCCGTAACGAATTCATTTTCAAAAAGAGGGAATTTAATTCTCATCCGATGCTCATGCTCCTTTTAATCTTTTCTTCTTTATATTTTTCTCGAGAGAAATAAAGCAAAAATGACACAAAAATTGTTGTAAAGTAGCAGTTCAATCAATCTCAAACATGAGGGGATCAATATGGGCGGACGATGCGAACGCGCCATTCAGCTCGACCTCTCAGTCGCGATTTCCTACGCAAGCTGCTCCTGACAATTGCAATTCGGGGATAAGGTGCTCAATTGGTTCCGAATTGTGCGAATTATCATTTGGCTATCTCAATTTTTGTTTATTTTTGTTTTGAAATTTGTGTAATTTCGAATAGGGAATAGATTTTTGTTGTTAATTTTGTAGCTCTAATATTTGGCATTTAATTGGGGGCTTAAATGTTAATTAATGTTGCTAAACTATTTACAAGTTATGTATTTGCTATGTAAATTAATGAATTGTTGTTTTTTAAATCGCATTGCCTCATTAACCTGAATTTTTCTTGTATTAAATTAAAATTGTGCTTGATTTTGGCTTTAATTTTTCTTTTTGTCTATAAAGCTGTTGGTTGAATTTAAATTTCTGCAGCAAATCATTTATAATAGACAAAATAGCAATTTTCCTTGGAGAAATGCTAGCCGTAGTTGCTTAATAGGAAATGTGTGAGTCAATGTGCCGGCGGCTGATGCTAGCACAACTCATTTGTTCTATTTACTTGGTTAATAAATTGGAACTAAGGATGCAGCAATTGACATTTGGGCTTCTTCTTGTCTTAATATTTCCATTGGCATTTGCAATATGCTTAATATTCTTGGTTTAATAGATCATATTGTCTACTAATTTAATTTTGTTTTACAAATTTTCTAGTGGTAGTAATGTGTTTGGTCTGTTGGTACAAAGAGAGGTTTCTCCTCGGACCAAGCATTCATCCAAAAGACTATTTAGAGAATCTGGTAGAAAAGGTTTTGCTTCCTTTGGAGCAATTTTTGAAGCAGGGCGGGATTCAAGGCGAGGTCTTGACTCATGGTAAATCCTGGATTTTCTATTTCTTTTTATCTTAATGCATACTACAGAATGTCAGCAAGCTTCTTCCATTTTAGGTGGTTAAATTCCTTGTGGTTTTTAGGTATTAGGCCTCGTTTTTCAGATTTGAACTTGCTGCAATTTTTTCAGGGTAGAAAGAGAATCATTACAGCATTTGAAGCCCAAATATTGTCCATTGTCGCCTCCTCCAAGGTCGACTATAGCCGCAGCCTTCAGCCCTGATGGGAACACACTTGCTTCTACACAGTGAGCTAAGCTTTTTTTTTTTTCCCTTCCAAATTGATTCTTGTAGTTAAGTGGGATTTATTGTTGAGTTTAATGCATGTCGAGAGGTTATTAAAATTTCAAGTTGCATTTGATTATGTTCATGCAGTGGAGACCATACAGTAAAGATTATTGATTGCCAAACAGGGAGCTGCTTAAAGGTTTTGCGTGGTCACCGGAGGACACCCTGGGTGGTAAGTCCATGTTATGTTCGCTTTGACATACTTTTATTTTTCTTGTTTTCCCATCGGGTTTTGCATCCTTCAAAGAACAATTACTTAATATTAAAGCTGCTACAGTTCAAATATTTGGTAGCATGAAGCTGTAGTTAATACTTGATAGCATGAAGAAGCAATTAGCTTATAAGATTTTCCATTACAAGTGTTTCTATGATAAGAGCTCTATGGGAATCATGGTCTATTAGAAAGTGAATACTAACTGAGCCCTTTCTTCTAGTCACAATTGTGCTTACGACCATTGGCATCAGATCTGTGGCAACCATTGGATTTGACTTAATAGGTAATAATTGGCGTTTTTGTTTACTCATTTTTTGGGTACACAGAAAGCAGACAAACTCTTGAAACCAGAAGCTATATGTTTTGAGCATCCTTGTATTTGCAATTAACTTAAAATCTTCCTAGTGCTTATTTGTAGGTTTAAGTTTTCATAGTTCTTGCATACCTAAGACAACTCATCATAACCTTTTTTATTTAACTCAGGACATTTTTGTAAATCGATTATTTTGTTTTAATATCTTAAGTATGATTGCCAAAGGTTTTGTGGAAATTATGGTTGTAAATTGAGTGCATGGATAGAGTGCTGAATTTTTATGGATAACATTGAGTTTTTATCTCGGGAAATATCTTAGCCATCACATACCATTGCCCTTATCTGACAATAATTTGATTATTGTGACAAAAGATGTTGTCTGGAAAAGAGCCCTGCTTTTGCTCTGTTAAAGATTCTTAATTCTATATTATTCGTGGTGGATATGCATTAGGTTACTATCTTATCTTCTGAAATACAATTTGTTACACTAAAAATTTCTGGATCAAGATCTATGGCCATCTAGATTTGTAGTTGAGCATTTTCTGTCTCATTCGTTGTTTACACTTGTGTATAACCTGCTATGGTATTCTTGATGTTTTTTTGGAGGTTCATATTAGTCTTTTTTTAATCATATTCTTCAATAATACTGTCTCATTTATTATTTGCATTTGTGTATAACCTGCTCTGGTATACTTTAAACTTTCTGGAGATTTATATTAGTCTTTTTTTTAATCATTTTCTTCAACTGCACTGTTTATGCACAGAAACTTGCTTATCTGTGAGTCTATTCACTTGTCTCTGGATGTATTGTGTTGAACGTGCCACCTCTTTATGTTACATCGGCTTGTGGTTCATTTTCAGGTTAGGTTTCATCCATTAATTCCCACGCTTCTTGCTAGTGGAAGTCTGGATCACGAAGTCCGCTTGTGGGATGCAAATAGTGGAGAGTGTGTAGGATCACGTGATTTTTGTAAGTACTTATCAGAAATTTTTTTATGCAGCATTCTCATGATAGTCTTATACTCCGGTGATAAATCTGTGCTGTGAATATGATCTTACTTTGTTTTCTTTTTATGTAGACCGTCCAATTGCATCTATAGCTTTTCATGCCAATGGGGAGCTTCTTGCTGTAGCTTCTGGTCACAAGGTAACAATTCAGGATTTTCAAACTAAAATTTAGGAGTTTGATCCTTGCTTGCTCTTTGATTGCTTTGGGTTGGAACTTCTGTGGTAGCTATATATATGGCGCTATAACAAGAGAGGGGAAACAGGTTCACCAAGAATTGTATTGAGGACACGCCGTTCATTGCGGGCTGTGCATTTTCACCCTCATGCAGCTCCATTTCTTCTAACAGCTGAGGTGACATTTTTGGTTGCCCAGAATTGCTATTTGCTTCTATCTTTCTTCTTGTGTATCCTTACATTCTGCTTATTTGCAGGTCAATGACCTGGACTCATCAGAGTCATCAATGACTATTGCAACTTCTCCAGGTTATTTGCGCTATCCTCCTCCTGCTATTTATATGGCAGGTGCTCATTCTAGCGGTCGTCCTGGCTTGGCTGAGGAAATACCTCTGAGCGGTCTACCCTTAATGGTATGGCCTTCATTTGTTAGGGATGATGAGATTATATCTTTGCAGCACACCAATGGGGTTAGTAGTGCAAGTCGAACACAACAAATAGTGGGTTCTTCTTCTTCAGTGCGCCTAATGACATATTCAACTCCATCAGGGCAGTATGAACTTGTGCTATCTCCTGTAGAATCTGATAACTCATCTCCTATGCCTGAAGGAACAGGGGCTGATTCTTTCATGAGTGAAATGGATGGTGCGCTTCCTCAAGCTGCTACGGATATTGTGGAAAATATGGATGTGCAGCCTGTAGAGAGAAGTAATTATTTGTTCCCTTTTGGTGATCCAACCCATTGGGATCTTCCTTTCTTGCAAGGCTGGTTGATTGGCCAGAGCCAAGCTGTGCAACGCACAACTGGTTTGCTTAATGGTTCTACTCGTGAAAATCTTCCAGGTTCTGGTGAAATGGAAAATCTGCCGACTTCCTCGTTAATGCCAACAAGTGTTGGTCAATCTAGAACCACTGGTAGATCTGGTTCAGGGCATCGATCCTTACATTCCCACACAATGCCTACAGCTGGATCCAATGAAGGTACCGCTTTTATTAACGTCCCACGGAGTGACAGTGGTAGGCCACCAGTTGTTAGCAGATTCCCAACGGAACTTCCTGCTTCTTTGGCCTCTGCTGCGGCAGCTGAGTTACCTTGCACTGTGAAGTTGAGAATTTGGCCACACAATATTAAAGATCCATGTGCACCTCTTGAAGGAGAACGTTGTCGTTTAACTATACCACATGCTGTGCTTTGTAGGTATAACCTTTCTACTGTGTTAAATATCTTGGCACAATGCTACTATGTTGAATATTTTGAAAAGATTTAATTAGTCAAAAGTCATTGGCGCGGGGAAGGATCGTTGGAGTTTTGGCGCCCCCCGCGCCACCCCCCTCTCCTTTCTTTTAACCTTATAATATATAGCTATTACACAGGCAACATTTGAGCTTGAAGACGCAGAGATCAAGATTAAAAAAACAAATTATTATACGAGTATTGGTGATCTTTGGCTGTCTTGTCGGTTCTAGTTGTTATTTTACAATTAGATTGTGTAGCATCACGAGGTACATTTTCTGAATTAATTGTTAAACATGCTTGCAGTGAAATGGGTGCCCATTTTTCACCTTGTGGAAAATATTTAGCAGCCTGTGTTGCGTGTATTCTTCCTCATTTGGAAACTGATTCTGGATTACAAAGTCAAGTGCACCATGATGTCATGGGGGCTGGAACATCCCCAACTCGACACCCAATTTCTGCCCACCAGGTTATATACGAGCTTCGGATATATTCGCTTGAGGAGGCAACGTAAAGCTTCAAGATCTTATACTTTTGAATTTTCTGGTCATTGAGTTTTTTCATTCTTCATGTTGTAATCAGATGTTG
Organism: Cedrela odorata; assembly: GCA_035584115.1. Classification (NCBI taxonomy): domain Eukaryota; kingdom Viridiplantae; phylum Streptophyta; class Magnoliopsida; order Sapindales; family Meliaceae; genus Cedrela; species Cedrela odorata. The sequence continues at coordinate 8,994,851 of JAXCLQ010000007.1, forward strand.
TATTTGTCCATCTAGATTTGGTTTGGTGCTCGCATCTCGGGCAATAAGAGCTGCTCATTGTTTAACTTCAATTCAGGTTAGTTAAAATCATGGTGATTGCTCTATCACAGTAAATTGGTCCTCCCAATGGGATTAAGGATTATCAATAATAATCTATTGTGGAATTTTTTTTTTTCATTTTTTTTGTCTTCTTGAAATATGTGAGAATACATGAAAATGATATACAGGATTAATAGAAATTGATTCTTTATTCATAAACTGCTACATACCTGCTGCTGTGGTCCCTTTGTGTCAGAAATGTCCCTGGGTGTTTTTCTGTAGTAGGCTGGAGGTTGTGCCTGCCCAATTTATATTGTTTTGTTATGACATTGCCTTGTGTAAAACGACATGTGACAATCCAGTGAAGTGTTCTGCATTTTTGACAGATCTGTCATTGTGGTACGAGGCTTTTGATTTGTATTTGTGCTGTCAAAATTTTAAATGTTGAAAAGAATCCTTAAATTTCATATATTCTTGGGACCTGTGATTCTCCTCCTGTTTTTGGAATTTTTTACAAATTTCCTATGCACACTATTTTTCCAGAAAGGTATCAAAAATATATTTCTAGTTTGCCGCATTTTTTAGCATAGTTGAGGAATGTAGATGTAAATAATACTATAAGCAGTTAATAGCATAAGTTTTACTTTGAGTGTCTCGCCATAATATGATGTGACTAAAATATTTTATAGTTGGAAGAAAAAAAAATGTTAATGTAAGTTAAAATTAATTCATTAGCGTGTCATCATTGCTTTGTGTTCTAAAATTTTCAGAACTGTTGCGTAGGCATGTTTATTTTGTTTCTTCATAGGCCTGCATACCCTTGCCTTCTGTGGCTGGGAAGATAAAGAGGGAGGAAAGGAAAGGAGGGAAGGAAAATGAAGGATAGGAGAAGGAAATGGGATTTCCTACATCTTCATTTTAAGTTGAATGGAAAGAGATCAAGGAAAGAAAAAGCATTGGAATAGCTTTTCAGCCTTCGAACTCTTTATGTATTGGGACTGGCAGATTATTTGGTCTTTTAGTTAATTGTAGCCTTCTAAATTCTTTTCTGTTTTTGTAATAATTGACTTCAGGTATTTTAACAACTAATTCACCTCAAATCTCGTAATTATTTTGTGAGAGAGGAGAAAGTTTGCCATAGAAATGTATTATAGGATTTATGAACTGCAAGGCCTACTTAACAAAACTAGTGGCCTTTTAAAAATGAAGGATCGGTGTCTCTTTCTCTCTTTTAAATTAACTCTAAAATTCATCATCAGTATGTGAGTCTGATGGAGTCGACTGTGAGAATAGATTCTATTTTTATTTTGCTTAAACTGTTCTAGATCTTTATTTTTTCAACCATAATTGATTATTTTTTATCTTAGCTTCATTCACCTTGATTTCTGTGCTAGTAGATAGTGTGGCAATTGACTGGTTATGCTTTGACTTGGAAGGATGATTGTAGAACACCAGTAAGATGAATGCCTATATTTGTTTTTTACACATTTACAGAACTCACATGTGATTTTCACATTTTCAGTTCTCACCCGCATCGGAGCACCTATTGCTTGCCTATGGTCGTCGCCATAGCTCACTTCTAAAAAGTGTTCTCATTGATGGAGAGATCACGGTACCTATTTACACGATTCTGGAGGTATTATTATTTTATTTTTTCTCTGTATTTCTCTCTCCTCTTTTTATGTTCATGTACTACTTTGATTAATAGAAATCCAACCCTCTAAAGCTAAACCCTTGATATTTGAGGTTAGTTAAGTAACAACCTAACCATGGGCAGCAAAGAGCCTTGGTGATTTATTATGGCTTTCAGTTGAACCGAATGCGAGTGATTATGTGATCTATTATGCAAATAGGAAAGTTGTACCTCTGACCTTACACTGGTTGGTTTCAGTTTTTATCTATGCTGGTTGGGTTCAGTTTTTATGGTATGTAATAAATGTTGGCGGATTCCTTGTTCTCAACAAAAAAAGGAAATCCTTTGTTGTTTCTTATTTACCTTATTCTTTGAGGTACCGAAAGACTTGTAATTTTAATTTAGGCAGGTTTTCTTATACTTTTAGGTCTCTTTCTATTTTTCCTTGTAGGATTAGGTTTCTTTCTATGTTTTAGCATACAAGCAACTCTATAAATATTGTTCATATATTTTTCTTTAGTAATAAGAAGAAATTGAACTTTTTTACAATAAATATAACTAAAAGTGCATTAGAAGAGATGCTTCTCAAGTGTGCAGGAAGTAGTTACTTATATGATACACGTTTTTAGCCTCACTCTACTTATTTGCAGTTCAATTTTTGAATTTCTATATATTTTTTATTCTTTCCTTTATGTCTGTTGGTTTACTTTTAGGAACTACACTTTTTGAATGTTTAACTATATTTCATTCCTTTCTTTGTGTGTGTTTTTCTGTTATCTTGATTAAAATTTTGGTGTTGACATTCAGGTCTACAGAGTTTCTGATATGGAACTTATGAGAGTTCTTCCCAGCGCAGAGGATGAGGTCAATGTAGCAAGCTTTCATCCTTCTGTTGGAGGTGGCCTTGTTTATGGAACTAAGGTAAGTAGAACTTGGTCTAGGGTTTCTGCTTTTCGATGGTGCAGCTAACATCTTTGGCTTATACTATTGATCTGCTATAAATTTCAGGAAGGGAAGCTTAGGATCCTGCAATTTGATAGTTCTTATGGCAGGCAACACGCAACGTCCTCTTTTCTCGATGAGAACATTCTTGAGGTAAAAGTAGGGTCGCAATTATAGATATACTGATTTATCTTAAAAAGATTATTTAGCAGAAAAAGTTGTGATTGGTGTTTTTTACATTTTTTTTTTTTGGCAGTATCATAACAGAACTGTGGCTTAGTAATTTACTTGGAGATTCATTATGTTTTTAATTGGCTGTTCTGAAAATTGTTTGAGTATATAAATCAAATTTGGTAGTATGATGTTTTGCTTGAAAATTGTTCTCTTAAACTCTACTGGTCTGAAATATCTGTTTGCCAATGTAAGTCCTGGTTCTGAATTGAGACTTCTGATCTTATCCTTCTAAAAGACAATGCAAAAGAATAAAGATGATAAAAAGAATAAAGTACTTCAATTTACCAATACATCACCTACATTTTTTTCTTGGATATAACCAATACATTGTCTTTAAATCACTAGCAGGAAGTATGAATTCTAATGAGCTACTTTGTTATGTGACTTTTTGGTAAAGGCCAGTGCATTTCTTTGCTTGCATTAGGGTCTCTTTGAATGGTCTGTCAATTGAATAACCCTGTTTTAATCAGTGCCTAGTCAGATTATTGTACAATGTTGGTTGTTTAATAAGAGGTGAAAACATAAAGAACTTTCCCTCTTTTTTCAATGTTAAGAGTTTGAAGTTGCTTAGTTAACAGGATGTGATTATTTGATAGACTTCATCCCAGGGATGCGAGCATAGAGAGAGAGAGAGAGAGAGAGAGAGAGAGAGAGAGAGAGTGTACGTAGAAATAATCATATTTTTCTGTACATTAGCTGCCGACTTGTTGATAGATGTTATTGTGCCTTACTTTTATAATGTGATTAAGACAATGATTTGGGATTTTTTTTTTAATTCTTATTCTACTTGGTTGCCTATGTAATTATTTTCTACTCTATTGTAGGTCCCAACACATGCTTTAGAATGCTAATATTAAGTCTCACAACCCACAAATGAGATCCACGACTCCAGTTTGAGGTTTGCTTCTTTAAGGACATTTTTGTTAATTAATGTTGGTGCATTTTTTATTGATCTTTCCTTCATCTGAATTTTGCTTATTGTTAGCATGGAGTATTACCAATTGTTTGCTCGATTTGAGATGAATGAGAAATCATTCCCTTCCTGTTACCTTACCTATAAGTAGCAGGTTAAAGGAACAATTACAGAATAATGAAACTGTATTAGTGTTTGAGAAGCTGTCTGTCTGGTCTTCTTTGAGGAACTTGTTTTGTGGGATAGAAGCTATGTGATTTCAGTCATGCTTTATTTCGAGCACGGGTGGGTTGAAATTCAGGTGTTCTGAACTCTGGATGGATAGTTTCTTCGGTTTCTGTAGATATAGGATATTGTGACAATTTGTGCATTCAGTCTACATTAGAGTATATAATTGGTTTATATTCTTCTTCTTGGTTCTATAATCTAGCTGGGGTTTTTGGGAGAGTATAAAAGACGATGCAGCCTCTCCTGTGAGAAAATGGAGGCAATTTATGGTTAGTGAAGATACTTTATGAAGCAGGTATATATTGGGTTTCATATGTCGAGGGAAATTAGAATATACTACAAACAAAATATGATAAATGGCTATTTGTCTATAAAGGTCTTAAAAGTGACTATTTTGGCAGGAAACCTTTGTGTTGTGCTTTAAGTACTAGTTTCATAATACTATTCTGTCACCTGACATTTAATTTCCATTGTGTGATTTGTATTTTATATATTTTTCAATAAGAGTGGTGCTAAATCCTGAAGTAACAGTAACTTCTTTTTCAGGGTGCACCTCAAACCTGGATCTTTTTAAATCAATTGGAACAAACCCTCCAGGAATCCATGTCAACTCTTAATTTGTCTTTAACAAACTCTAATCCATCAAAGTTGGGGAGGAAGCCCATCATTGCATCTCTCCTGCAGCTCTTAATAGCATCATTGTACTCAAAAGGCAGGATTCAGAAAAACTCAGAGCAATGAGAGGACAAGAAAGATAAGTGAATAAAGATGGGGATCTCTCCTAGATGGAGCTAATGGGTAAATTATAGCTTGTTTTAGTTGCGCTTGCATCAGCATATGTAGAATAACAAAAGAAGCAGTAAATCAAGGGCATTCATTGAGTAAAATAGGTGCATTTGGAAAGTTCAGGTTATACTCTGCTTTCTGCAAAGTTAATGTTTATGTATATATTTGGGTTGACAAGGCATCTCCCAAACAGAGAAAGTCCTTTTAATCAATAAAAACCAAGTTTGAACTTTGTATTATGACTTATTTTCAAAAGAAGAAATTTGATTTTGCAGGTTGTCATTTGTGTAAACATAATACATTTATTTGTTTGATTTTGAGTGGTTTGTTCCTCAGTTTGCAAACAAAAACTCAACCTCTTTTCTCACTTGAAATACAAATCCTAATTACATGTTCAATTGTGCAAAATAAATACATCATATGCTTTACTGGGGGTTACACGAATGCAAACCATTTGTATTTTTCAAAATAATCACATTTACAAATCAATTTACTAAAATAATCAATTTGTTTATCAAATTTGTTTGAAACATTTGTTTTCTGTGTTGATGTTTAATTTGTTGAATTAAGCAATTTTTTTTTTTAACTTAGTAGGATTTTTAAGACACTTTTACTTAAAAAAAGAAAGAAGTAATTTTTTTATTTTTATTTTTTTTACATTTTAACTGAATTTAAAATTCTAAAATTTTATATATTAAATCTCTTCTAAAAAATATCTCTATCTAATTAATTTATTTGCACCATTAACTTAGTATGATTTATCTTTTTTTTTTCAAAAGCATATATTTTTTTTACGCTCCCTTGCCAAATTCATTTGTTTCATTTTTTAATTAAAATATTAATTTATTTCATATTTATATAATTTTTATAGTAACATTATATCTTAATATTTTGTTTGTTTATTTATTGCATATTATTATTATTATTATTATTATGAATTGTATAACTCAAAGTACTTGATATTCTAAATAATTTGAGTTTTTTAATCTTTTGTTTTATTCTAATTTAGATTTATTAAGGTTTTTTATAAATTAAAAAAAAATTTATTTTTCATATAACATCAATTATAACAAAATTCACATTAACATTATTTTTGTTTATATATAAGTGAAAATTAAAGTAAAAAATATTTTATTTATATATTTTTAATAATATTTTATTATTTATCTAACATTTTTCAGATTCAAAGCTTTTGAAGTTTATTTATGGTTATTATTATAAACAAAATAATGAGGTACACATACTTTTGAGAAGAGAGCCAAAAGTTTTAAAATTTTTTTTCTTAAACTATTTAAAAGATTGATTAAGTTATAAAAAAATAAATATACTTAATTATCTAAAATATTTAAATTCAACATATTAAATATTAAGACAAAAAAAAATCCCTAAATTTGTATTAAATACAAAAACATGCATAAATTATAAAATAATTTTTCATAATTATTTTATTATTAGGTGATAATTTTGAATAAATATCATATTAATTAAAATATTTAATTATGCTTATATGCTTTATACATTCGTATAATAATTCTCCTAAAATTGTGAATAAATTAAAATTTTAATAATATTTATTAGATATCTACAATCCTTGAAAAGGTTTATGCTTAAATTTTGAAATTGAAAACAGGTTTTCTTTTTTTTTTTTTTGGGATTTTGGTTTGATTGTTTATTTTTTGAAATTTAAACCTCCCTCTTGTTTTTTTTGTTTTTTTCAAATAAAAACAGATCTAGCATGCGCAGATATTTTCAAACAGTCAGGAAACATCAGGGCTTGCTGAGCCTGTAGGTGTTAGTAATAGCCAGGTGACAAAAGAGACGAATGATGACTTTGTAAAATGTTCAAGTGGGTAAAATGTTAGACGTACGGGAGTATGTCCTACCAAAATTTCAGTCTACTCCCTCAAGGAAGGCGAGATTATGATAGCAATGCCTGTAAATCTAGTTTTCAAGGGAGGGAGAATTGCAGTGAAAAGGAAATAACGGTTTTTCAAAG
>JAXCLQ010000007.1:9003026-9024236 GCA_035584115.1 Cedrela odorata
GTTAAGCTTCCTATAAATCAATTAATCTATAATTTACAATTATATCATTATGATTAAGAATTTATTTCTGACATGTCGCACTTCAAATCAATTTTCTTGAATTCTCAAATATTTCAATCCAACTAAACACTAAACTCAACCACCGTTTACATATACCAATATCAAATCTAACAAAATCACAATAAATTTCAGCAAACCCAAAAGGAAAAAAGAAGAAAAGAACTTAATTAAAATACCTTAAAGAAAAGCCTCCTGCCATGCCCATTTGTAGCAACCCTTAAAACGGACTTAACTGTCCTTACAGTATTAGCTAACCAAGCAATTTAAAAGAACAACTCTGCTGTTGTAACCTTGAGTGTGTATTTGGCAGCGAGATGGAACTAAGTAGTGAAAGGAAATGAGGCAAATAGACAAGAAATGAGAGCTAAAACGAGCTTCAAACACGAGGATTTAGAGAAAACTTGAAGGCTTCTCACCATTCCACTCTCTTCTTTCTCTCGTCAAGAAAAAGTGTAAATGAGTTTCTCCTTTCTCTTTGTGCTTCCGTTTTGTTTCTCTTCTCTTCTCCCGTATGCTTTCTTTGCTTAAGCTTATTTCTTATTTTTTTTCTACTTTATTCTAGAAGAATAGCTAAGTCTCCTCCTTTTAGAATGAAAAATAAGAAAATAAAATAAAGAGAATAATTACTTAATTTACTTGCAGAATGGTCCAACCATATTACTTAAGGCTATTGGGCTTAAATTTTTGTTTAATTTTGTTAAGCCCCATTTCTTAATGATTTTATGGAATTTTATTAAAATCCAAATTTTATTTCATAAAATAGCCCCAAATTATTAATTAAATGGGCTTATTTTTACATTATTATTTTCTAAGCCCAAATTGAAATTGTAATAACCTAAAATTATTAATTCACTTTTCGAATTATTAATTTATTATGTTCGAAAAAAAAAATTCGGCCACCAAAATTATATTATAACTATTTCGTAAAATTTCGATTATGACAATTTTATTTATAAAAAAAGGCATCACACGATATCGATGTGGGAACTTAAAAAAAAATTGTTAGAGGACTTAAAATTGAGTAATAAAAAAGAGTTAATATTTTTTTAATATTATAAAAAATTGAGAAAAAGGAAAAAGTTCAATTGGAGAGAGAAAAAAAGAACTTGTTTCTTTGAGTTCTTATTTGTTTAAAAAAAAAAAATTATTGGGACTTATGTGATTCATAGTGTTTTAGAAATATATCAAATTAATTATCAATTTTATTTTATTAATAAAATTAATAACATTAAGAACTCGCGCAAAAAAGTTTTTCACAAACTATGTCCTTTTTATTATTGGGATAAAACTTGCAGACTAATATGTTATTATTATGTTTTTTTTGTTCTTCTTAAATGTATGATTTAAAATTGATGGCTTACTTGTGATTTAAAATTGACAATCTATTTTATCAATTCAATAATATTATGTTTAAAAAGTTATGACATGAAAATTATATTTTAAAATCTCAATAAAAGTATAAGATCGTATTGTCAACTAATTGAGAATTCTGACAAATAATAAGTATTTATTAATTGACAATATTGTGGTAATAACAGTGTTTTTAAAATACATATAAATATGAAACAAGTTTTAAAATTAAGTATTAAAAAAAAAGTTTTGTGGGTTGAATTTCAGGAATATATTTTTTTTGAATAATTTTAATCAACAATGAAAATTTAATTAAAAGTTTCAGAGTAGTTATAATCATTCATAGAAAAAAAATTGATTAGTTCTTAGTAGTTACATTATGACAGTCATCTCAACTTTAAAGTGTGCGGTTGGCGACGAACAATAAACTGGAACATGTCCGGACACTAAATACAAAGCACATTCTATCCAATGATCTATGCATACTTTGATTGGGATCTATAAAAAGTCGACAATCGGCCACATCCCGTGCAATCCATCATTGATATCTGACACATACTGCTCTACATTGACGTTTGAGTAAAATGTGCCATTTACAAGCTTACCCTCCAACACACCCTGCCGCGCAAAAGTGTTAGCTGCAATACGAGAATAAAACACATCAGAGGAAGCAAAGCGAAAGAACTTAACAAAGCTATTACACTATGCTACACTTACATATAAATGGGATAAAACGATTGTCCAATGTTAAGGCATTAATCACTAAAGATATATTACGATAGATTACTTATAATATCCTCTAACCAAACGGCATTGTCAACAATACCACGAATCCATTGCGATGTAATGCACACAGATCTCGTCTCTAAGTATGCATATGACATCTTCATCCAATGCAATAATTTTGTGTAAAGCTCTCCAGAGATAGGAGTAAGGAGATCGATGATCATTGAGACCAAGTCATATTGTGGCCATGGTTCTTAATGGCATCACACATTGTCTCTTAATGGGGATTAGTCCAAGAGCTTCGATTGTGAGAGCCTTTATGTTACCCATCCAAACGTCGACCAGAGTCTTATGTGTAACACGAAAGCTTGACTAAGGTGTTGGATGTAAAAACGTACTATCCTCACCTTACAATACAATTGCAATAAATTAAATAACAATTAATTTTAACTATTTAAAAAGTTTCACTTTCTAATCTCATTAATAAGATTTGTGAATATGATTGGTATATTTTACTTTTGACGATTTTGAAACAACCTTTTGTGATGGATAATGTTATCATTAACTACAAGTTGCAATTTCTTTTTCATTTGAAGCTAATAGTTTTTCAGTATAATTATTTTGTTTGTGTTCTTGGAACCCTTTATTAAATGATGAATGAGGGTGCACGTTATCCAAAATAAAATAATCTCATTAAAACAGTTACTTTCAACTGTCTAGCAACTCCACTTATTAGTCTAATTAATATGATTTTGAAGGGGATTATGATATCTTAGTTTTTACATTTTTGCTTGCATTATTAGTCTAATTAATATGATTCTTGAATGGGATTATGATATCTTAGTTTTTTGCATTTTTGCTTACATTTTTTGTTATTGGCAATGCTGTCATGCCTTGTAAAAAGTTGAACTTACTCATTGTATGTCTTCACCATATTTGTTTTAATGAGTGTCGTCTAAAATTTTAATTACATTTATATTTGTTCATAGCTAAACAAAAATAGTTCTTGACTGGCCAAAAGAGTTCTTCTGTAAGTCATCTTATTGAGAGGATGAGGAAACTGAGTCAACAAGAAGTTTCTGAAAAATCTTATGTAAGAAGCGGTGAAAATGCTAATAACAAATTTGAAGACGTAAAAATCATTTATTTTTCTCTAAAAGGTGGTAGTTTCTTCAAAACTTTTGTTCCTAAACTGTAATGTTAAACTTCCCAAAATATAAAGGCAGAAACGATTCTATAAAGTGGATTTGTAAGGCCAAGAAATATTTCGCACTTCATGAGATTGAGGAATATATAGTGGTCACTCATGCTAGCCTTTTTATTATTATTATTATTTGAATAGAGATGCAGATTTATGGTTTCCAATATTGGAATATCAGCTTATTTACATCACTTAGGATTTTAAGAATGGAATTCAATTAACATTCGACTCCAATCAATTTGAAGATCACTTTGATCAGTTAATCAAGCTACGACAAACGAGTTTTGTGTTGGACTATTAAAGCAAGTTCGAAAGGTTGCTGGCCAAGATTGAATCTCTAGCATAAGATAAGAAGGTGAGCTGTTTTTTGGATGGATTAAAAGATAATATGGGGACGTATGTACAAGTGAATAGACCCAAGTTGCTTACCATGGCAATTAAACTAGCAAAGCTATGTGAAGCTGGGGATATCTCGTTATGAAGGCCATCGGTTCAAGCTTTTCAACCATTGTTTCTACCGCTAACACTCTTGGAATTCAATAGTGAAAACCTACACCTGTTGCAACGGTTAAGTAAATGACATTAGAAAGGTTAACATATGAGAGAATGAAAGAATTGTATTTCCATTGCAACGGCAAGTATAACTCAATCCATAATTGCCTAAAGCTTTTTAAAATTGAAGCTTGCTGGAATGATTTGTTGTATATAATTATTGCAACTGACAAATACAAAGGTGTAAGAATGAACGTCAAAGGTGCAACAAAAAAGTTAGCCACAAAAATATCTCCTCATACAAGCAAGCACCAAAAACTATGAGAATTTGGGGTTGATTCATAGAACAACTTGTAATGGTTCTTGTCAATTCAAAAAGTACTCACATTTTCATTAGTTCACAATGTATCAAAGAACTTAACGATATTCAGCGTTCGATAAGGTGTATTATTCCACTTCCGCTAACCCGCCTGCGTCACCAGTAATTATACTCAAATACTCATCAAGCTCCAAATGGTACCAGTTATAGTCACTTTATTTATTTTACCTGTATTTTACTTCTTAACGTTAAGGGACATGATTTAGTGCTTGGTACCTAATAGTTACATGCTTTATGGCTTATAAAGTAGAACTTTGGGAAGTTGTTTATGAAGTTTTCAAAGGATAACAAGGGGTCAGCTTGTATGGAATTACCTACTCGCACAATAAGTGATTTCTGATACCCTCGTTGATTATAATTACTCGAGCATAACATGGAGTCATCTTTCAACTCATAGGTGAAAAACTTATGGGTCAAAGTGATCCACTTTCAGGCCTAATTTAACAACTATTGTAGGAATATTAACAAATTTTGACCGAACTTGTGGGATTACCACTTTTACGAAATGATGATCATTGTGCTTTCTTACATTTAGGTCATGAATCAGCGACAATGTGGTCATACCGTTACTCCTACTTTCAAAAAAAAATGAGATTGAAAAGTTGGTTATGGAGATGCTTGTTGTGAGGATCATTCGCCCTATTATTAGACCACACTCTTCTTCGGTGTTGTTAGTTAAAAAGCATGATGGATGTTAGAGGATGTCCTGAGATTATCGAGCTTTAAAATTACTGTAAATGACAAGTTCTTTTATGTATACGGACAGACTAAGAGCAATTTAATTTTACTCAATTTTTTACATTAATTTCTCAACTATTTAATCAATGTACTCTTAATAGTATAAAATAGATGTAAAATATTATCTTGGGTCACTGATTTAATAAAAGATGTAATTAAATATCTTAAATTATGTATTAAAATACTTAATTACTTCAGTATCTCGATTAATTTATATAATTGAAATGCATTATTCTCCTTGCGATAGAAACAAACATTATCGCTTCATCAGGACAAGTAAAACAATTAGTTGGTTGAAGTCCTCAAAATTTAGTCAAAATTTAAAATCCCAAACTAAAATTAGTTATACATTATTGTTCATTTTTTTACTTAACTTAATGTTAGGCTTGATATGAGTCACACTTTAAGGACATACTTAAGATCCTGAAAACTTGCCGCACTTTTTCCAAATTTGTTATTACTTATAAAATATTTCGTTTTCTTTCTTGGCTTAGGTGGTAACGACTTTTTTTTTTCTTATTTTTGATACTCCAATCCAATTATTATATGAATACAAAGTGAAAAATGTTGTGATAGTAAATATCATATATTAATGATCATATTGAGAAATAATATCAACCTTTAGCTTTAGCTTAAACTTTGATGGACTTAAAATGTAAAAATATATTTATTAACTAAATATAAAAAAAATATTGAGAATATATACAACTCATATTTATTAACTACATACATATTTTAATTATGATTATAAATATAAAAAATATTGAGAATAAAATATTTTTAATTGCATCAATTACAAACATAACGAATGTGGCAAATTTTCATTAGACAGACATAAAATTACAAATAACATTACACACCCTTCTTCTTATTTAAATTTTTTTTCAAAAAAATAAATAAATACATAATTTTTCAAACATTTTTATGATATGTATAATTATAAAATAAAATAAATCAACTATTCGTGAAGAAAAAGCTTGATAATTTGTTTAGCATAATAATAATTTCTACCATCTTCTCCGTATTTATATCACAAATTATCGTTGTAATAATAATAATAATAATAAAATATATTAAAATATTTTTAAAATAAATGTGAAGAAGCAATTATTTGAATAAAAAAATAATATTTTCAATTTGATTATGACAATATAAAATTATTTATAGTGGTATTGTAACTTAAAATAGTGTTTGATACATTTTGAATTATTGACCAAATTTAAATTTGATTCAATGACTATAATTGAAAGGGTGTCTATGAAGTTATGTTCCAAATGAAGCGGTAGTGTATATATAAAGTAGAGCATTATCATACTTGTCTTATCTCCTACCGTTTTTCAAAATAAAATTTTGCATAAATTATTTGTATTATGTGCATTAAAACTATAATATTTTATTAATTTACAAAAACATAACACCACTTCTTCTTATGCTTGCAACAATTCAAGTATTTAAAGCATTCTTTTGTTTATTTTTTAATATTTTATATTAATTCACTTGCAAGACCAATATTTTAAAATTTAAATATAGTACGAGTATGACACAAAAAATAAATAATTTTAAAATTTTAAATTATATAACAATTTTATTAAAAGAGAATATTAATGAATTTTTATTGAAAATATGGTTGTTTTTATTTTTATTTTTATTTTTTAAAAAAAAAAACTCAAAGTAATTATGATAAATTAAAGAAACAACTAAAAAAAGAGGCTTCATCACATCAAAATAATGTGGTTTTCGGATATATTAAAATATTATACACAATAGTTGCTTCTTAGGAAATTAGACCCACTATCTAATATCTATTTCAATAAAACATCCTATAAAATTCTAGTAGAAAGAAAGCAAAATCCCCACAACAAATTATTATTTATTTCACATACCAATTGGGTTTTTGTTTCACAAATGCAAATTCCGGGAGAAACTCTTGCAGTTGGTGATACGGGAGGCCTTTTTCTTACAGTTGATAATTCTGAAACTCTGCCTCATTATATCAATATCTCTTTCCTTTCTGTACACTTCATTTTCCGCCGAAGCCAACTGTGCTTTCAGAGCTTCAATTATTTCTTCTTTTTCTTTCACTTCCCTCCTCAGCTCTTGCACTATCTCTTCTTCCTCTGCTCTCCAATATATTCCATCTCCTAGTACAAAACACCAAGTAGAAACTTCATATCTCAATGATAATTTGATACCAAATCCATCAATATAAAGTTATGAATGCATGTAAAAATTTACCCACTTATAGAATATATGTATAAATGTAAATATATATAGAGAAGAGAGAATATTAGAGAAGCATGTACCATGTGTTCTTTGAATGAGATCATCAAGTTCAGTCTTGATAGCAAGATACAGCTGCTTCCATTTCTCGATCATCTCATCTCGACGTGCTCTTTCCTCTTTCATCTGCTCTATCAAGAAGCTTGTTCCCAATAATTGCCACTCTTTTTCATCATCTCCATTTTCTTTCACAAACCCACTGTCCATTTCCCTACTTTTCTCTTCCAAATTCTTCCTCAGCCTCTTCACTTCTTCCTTAAGTTTCTTTCTCTCTTGCTTCCACTCAGCTTCTTTGAATGCAAACACCATGACTTCTCTCTCATAAGCTCTGCTCTCTTTCTCCCTCTCATGCATCATTCCATTGATTTCCCCTCTCAGAAGCCTTATTTTCTCTGTCAAAGTTTTCACATCTTTCTCACATAACTTCCTCTTTTTCTTGCTTGATACAGTACCCATGATTGTTAATTCTTACTATTATTATTTCCTTGCCGTTCTTCTTTTATTTTGATAGAGAAAGAGGGGAGAGAAATATGGTGGTGGGTCTTTGGATCAAATTAAAGAGAAGTGTATGAATGACATAAATTCCTTGTAGTTTATACAGAGGCTCCAATTCATCAATGAATAGCTCATTGCACATTAATGGTACAAACAATGCGAGTATATTTATAAAAAAAAATAAAATAAACTAAATAATCTAGTCAGCAACACTATTACATGATGTTGTTTTATTAATTCACAACTTTTTTTGTAACAAAGACTCTAATATTATATGTTATGTGAAGCATACATTACTAGAGAAAATGATCTAATGAATCACGTTACTCATGTTACAATGAATTAATATTCTACAGAATTATATCACATATTGAGTTGTATCTTATAAAATAATTGATTGTTTTTACTACATTATTTTTTATATATTAGTAACATGCCAGCCATGCATCTCTCATCCCTTCTAACTAGCTTAATTATTGATGGAGCGTCGTAGATTCCCGTGAAGAGTGCAAAATTTTCTGTGTGATTGATTTAACATAAAGATAGACATAACAAGATGTGTACATGCAAAAATGTTTTGAGTGGAAGAAAGATATATGGGACTGCAATGTTATTATCACATCACATGCTTCAGTTCTGTATTGGAACATGGATTTCAGTCGCAATCCAATTATTAGCAAATATATATAATGCCAATTCTTGAGTGGTCCTGCATTCTCTGCAAATACATTAAAGTTGCTTGTACCAGAGCACTTTGCATTGGGCATATTTTGTCTCTCAATTTCAACTCTCGGTTTTGCAGTTGGGTTCTCGTAATTTGTAGTGACACCTAGAGTTTCCTGGACCCGGAGAAAAATTGTCCTTATTATAAAACTTTTCGGAACCCAATAATCACACTTACTTTATGAATTGAAATTTGAACATGTTGGTTAACTTTCTTTTGCACAATGAGTTAAGATATTGAAAGGGCATGAGGTCCATATGCATAACTATACATTTATTTATCATTTAGAATATGAAATAAAATATTATAAAAGCATAGCAAGTATGGATGTGTTTCGACGAAATTGACCCAAAAAGAACCATATTGTTCAAATAAAGCACAAAGTTACAGAAATAAAGTTTTTGTTATATCATTGTGGACTTTTTACCCACCCCACCTTTGCATTTATTGTATGCCATAAACACCCAATCATCTTGTATTATGAACTCTTGTGGTCCTCACTACATTAAAAAGAAAGTTCAAGATGCTTTAATAGGCCAATTGTAGTTTTGTGATTACTATTTAATTTATTCGTTAAAATTTTTTTAGGAAGAAATTTGGTTTACATCGTTTTTAAAAACAAAAACAACTAATGTCTTACTTTAACAGCGACTCTATAATATAAAGCTAGTTACAAGTTTGGTACCAAACAGATCCTTTACGTAGAGATTTTGTATGCTGTACTTATCAACATAATTACACGCGTACAAATTCATTTATGTATATCTTCGGATTCCCTGGCCCGAAAATGACTTGCAGCAACCCCATCCGGAACATGCATACACAAGAATGGCAACTTGGCAAGCATGTTTTCAGCGATAGTTATTTCAACACACACTTTGCTGTGGTTTTGTTTGATGTGTTGAATTTCAAGTAATGGACGAAATTGTGGGGTAGTAATGGACGAAATTGCTAGTTAGCATAGAATGGTTGGTGTCAATTGCATTTGCGTATTCCTTTATTCTACTTTGAGGAAACTTCTGTTCGATGAAACGTCAATACGAATGAATGTCTCTGTCTTTCTGCACGAAATGGTGACACTGACAAATTTTACCTACTCTAACTAGTTTGAGCCTTCTTTCAACACTTTGTATTTTTTTAAGAGCTGTATAGACTACAGTGTTAGACTGACTTGTTAGGTTGGGCCTGCAAAATTGCCACAAATGGTATTCTGCAATAAATGATACTGTGCTACAACTCATACCAAAATTGGTGGGTTGTTCATAATCATTAACTATTGGTTGCTTTCTCTCGGCAGACCTACCTACACTTTTGCTCACTGGCCACGTGGGATCTATGTATATAAGAAGGGAAGGGATGATCATCAGCCATGTTTCACACACCAAGCCCACCTCCAATATGACACTGTGTGATCATAATGGCTCAATTAAGTAAGCCCAAAATACTATATGTCCAATAGTCAAAAGCCCAGTAATTAATAATTTGATTCCACTCTCATTTTTTATAATTAAATATTAAATAATTTATGTAAAACAATTTGCTCGTTTAATTCATTTGTGGGCCTAGACCGGACTGGGAGGTAAAGATATGTCGCAGACTCGTACGGGCCGTTGCAAATCTATTTATTATATTATATTATACATTTATATTTTATAAATAAATACTAAATAATTTAAATAAAATTATTTGTGCATTTATTTCATTTATATATTAAATAATTTTATTTTTTTATTTTAAATACCTCCATAAAATTTTTAATATTTTTAATATTATATAATTAGTCACATATAATACAAAAAATAATCATATTATGAATTAAGTTCATACTTTATTAATACAACATTAAACGAAAGTTAAATTTTACTTAAGAGGGTCAATGACACCATTATTTAATAAATTTGAATATAATATTTAAAAACTCAACAATTTTCTATTGAATTGGATCGGAAGACTAATAACTCGATGTCACATCTCTTAACTTAATATTCATAATACAAACATCTATTAAAAATTTATTTTTTTATAACAAATTATAAAAATCATATAAAACATTTTTTTTCAATTTTTTTGTCTTTCACTTTAAAATATTATATATAAAAAGAAATATATTTTAATTTTTAAAAAATTAAGGTGCATAAAAAATATTTATGTGGCGTAAATGAATTTTTAAATAATATAGATAATAATTTAATTAATAATTGTTTATTTATTTATTATTTCACTAAAGATAAAATTGTAATTATGAAAAAGAATTAACTTGTGGGGTATTATTACAAAAAGAATAAAAGAAAAAAGCAAACTTATATATATTATTGATTGAAATATTATGTTAAAAATGATATAATTAACTTTTTAACATGTTAATTAAACTATAATTAACTTTTAACAATATAAATAATATTTGACCAACATTTTTTATATAAATAATATGTAATTTAAAGAGTAAATATGTCTTTTAACACTTTAGAATGTTATTATGTCACCATTTGAAAGTTCTTTTAACTATCAAAATAATTATTTCATCTAATAATAACTTTAAAAATTGAGGGATTTGATTAACGAATTTCAATTTTTAAAATTTTTTATTTAAAAATAATACTGAGCTTATGTTCAAATTATCTTAAATTTATATTTATATTAACAAAAAAAAATATTTTTCCACTAATCATATATTACTAATTTTCATCTTCTTATCTATAAAACTTGTGTAATATTTTATTATATAAATTTTGCTCTTGCGATAGATTTTATTATAGAATTTTTATTTAGTGATAAATTTTGTCATATAAATTTAACTTTAATGTGTATTAAAACATGTAGTTCTTTAAATTTGACAATTTTTTTATTTAAAATTTTAAATATATAATCTCTTTTTTTATTATTTAAATTTAACTTATAGTTCTTTTAACTACCTTACAAAATATTATTAGAACAATCACACAAACTAATATCATATCATATAATAAATTATAAATCACTAAGCAACTTCTCAATTAATTTTAGGAATTTTATCAAGCTATCAAATCACTAAGTAGAAGATAAATCAAAAGATACAAAATATCAGATCATGTTTCTAATGGTATGTTTTCTTTTCATTAAAATTTACAATTTTCACAACCATTTGGGACAGTTGACTCATACGGCTCCAACCATAAACAATTGTTCAACTGAACATTACTCCCACTTTAGCAGACAATAAGTGGACTACTCTTTTGGTCTTTTTATAAGCAATGATTTTCATTTTTTTTGTAGCATCAAACAAAAGAGATATATAAAATTGTATAATATAAGATATTTATGCAACAAATTATTTATGATTATGATTAAGCATAAATGTATTATGTGATTAAATTTTAATATATTTATTTTTATTTTATTAATTTTAAATTAATTTTTGCTCGTTAAAATATATAACACATTTTTTATTATTTTTCATACTTACTAATATCAAGATACCAGTGGCAAAATGGTCTTAATAAATTGGTATTTCATTACGTGGCAACAGCAGAGTGGTCACATCATGAATTGCAGAAAATGTCTATGCACAAGATTAAAGATCCTCGAGTAAGCTTTCCTTAAATTTTCTCTCTTTTTAAACGCAAGCCCCGAAGAACGGATCCCAGTTAGACTGCGTCATCAACGATTGTCAACTCATTCACCACATGTCTCTCTCTTTCTCAAATCCAACGGCTTATTTCCATGGAAAGTAGAGCATCAAATCTCATCTCTTCATTTCATTTGGTCTGTTGGAAACAACGGTGGCCCCGCAAGGCGACAAAGTGGACGTGTTAATAAGAGCGGGAAGAACGTAAGCAATACATAAATATTTCTGTCTACCGGATATATATTTTTAAATTGTTTAATTTGGTGGGCCGATATTAGGAGAAGAGATTTTGACTGCTGATTTCGAAGTTGGGGCCCGATGATTACCTCATCAACGGCCAGGAGTTGTGTTTTCGTCTATTGTTAAGAAATGGACAAAGTTATTCCGATGTTGCCCCCAACTTTCAACGGAATAACAAATGGGCCATTTCTACGTTTTTATTGAATATTAGAACTTGAAGGGAAAAGAATCCTTTAAATAGGATGAAAAATATTAATTTTATTTTTAGCTCGTAACTAAGTTTAAAAATATTTATTTCATACTGTTTTAGGGTTAATTTTAAATATTCTCATTATTTTCACATTTATCAACTCATCTATTATTTGAAAATACTCATTCAACTCTCAAAATAATTACTAAAATTACGATGATAAATTTAACTACAATATAATAAGTGTGTAAGAATAAATTTATCCCTAAAGTTTATTTTTTTTCTTTTGATGAATAAGAATACATGTAAAATCAATCAATTATCATGATACTTAAAATATTTTACACAATTAAAAAAAAAAAGTATTTTCATTATTTTAAAATAATTGTGTAAAATATTTTAAGTAACCTAATTGTTTTGACCAAGTTGCATGACTAATAGCCCGAACCAATTTACATGCAAAGTCGACTTAAACATGATAAAAAAAAAAAGGTTAGAATTAGTAGGTATAACATATGGTTTTTAGTCTATTCATCATGACAATCTAACTCCAAGCTAGCTCAATCAAATTTATATAATAATAATAATAATAATAATTATTATTATTATTATTTTTACAAGATTCATTTATTATATGCATATACACCTATATATATATATATATATATAAAGAGTGAAATGATATGTCTATCTTATACAAAGATATGTATCTTACTATACTTAATTAAAATATATTTAGAATTTATGTCAATGGAAAAATAATTTACATATTTTGTTTAGGAGGAACCAAAAAAGCACCAACTTAGAAAAGGGTACCAAAAGACACCACATACTTCTTATATTCAACATAAAAATTGTAAATATTTGCTCTACTAAGTATCCTAAATTCTTTCTTACTTTTTATTAAAAGTAAATATAGAGAAGAGAGACAAAAATTAACAAAAAGTAGTTGAGAAAAGAAAAGGTAAAAACAGAGTCAGTTAAATAAATGAGACGTGAGAAACAAAACTAGAAACAACAGCCCTGGCAATATTCGCAAATACGGCCAAGATCAAGGGGCAATTACGGAATTCAAGAATTTTTATATCGCCTCTACGCTTTCACGTCGTTGCGGCTTTTACAGGCGAATGCCAAACAAGGGAGGGAGAAACAGAGAGACAGAAAGCGAAAGAAAGAGGAAGAAAATAACGGAAAACATAGTTGCAGAGGAGAGTCTTGGTTCAATTCTTTTCTCTGTTTAAGTTTCGCCGTTGTAGCCTCTGCAACTGCGGCAACATTTTCCCTCACGACGACAGAAAGCGAAAGTCCTTTTAATCGTTAGATACAGAGAATCCAACACCGGAAGACGTTGCAGTTATATAGCAATATACATCTCTCTATGTATATGGAGAGATAGATACGGAAACATTTAAGTGTTCTTCAGATTGTAGACTTCTGGACGTTTTGAAGATTTTATGTTGTCTCATTTACGTGATTTTAACTAAGATTTTCTGTTCTTTTTGTAACATTTCTCCGTGAGGAGGATCTAGGGTTTATCGGCGCAGCCGTTTAATCTGAATCTTATCAGATTTTGGTGAATAATGGTATGCCTTTTTCAATCTTTCTTCGCGTTTCTTGCTTTTGAAGTAAAAAGGAAAAGTTCGTATTTTTGTATAATTTTTTTTTTAATCTTTGTGTGTGAGTTATGTTATTATTGTGCTCAATGTATCAATTTACGAGTTATATTGAATTATTTTGGTGATTAATTGGCGAAATGTGGAAATGAATGTGAAATATTTTTGTTGCATTTTCTGTGCCACTCAGTGAGTAGTCTGTTTGTTGATTTTTTGGGCTGCCTTATGTATTACGGCATTACACGGGAGGGTCAAGTTTGGTTTAAACAATATCAGTTGGCTAGTTAATCAGTTGTTTGTGCATTACTGGATACCTGCTCGGTGTTCCCCATAATAGTTTATTAATTTGTCGGTCTTATTGTAATATGTTTCTTATCAATTAAATGGCGTGGAAAAAGTGGCACCGTCTTTCTTGCTGCACTTATTTGGTTAGGATTAAATGTTTGTGATATGTAGCCAGAGTGTGTTGGATTAGTGCTCTTGTCAAGTTGTTGATTACCATTAGACTATACCTTGAACTTGGTAAATAAGGCATTTCACGTCTGAAAATGCTGATGTACGTGGAGCTGATTTCGTATGTACGAGGGAGTGAAAATAAATTGAAATGTTTACGGTACATTCTGTTTTCAGAAGTGTAGAAAGGGCAACGTCAAATTCTTTCTTGTAATTGTTTATCCCATGCATGATGATGGTCACCCTTGAGGCAGATTCCATTACCATGTTTTCTGATACGTTGAGGGACAAAGATGTGGATTATTGTTTTATGTTTCAAATGCTAATGTTATTCTGCTTCACTTTGGAGGCTACTCATCTTGCTTATAGATTCATTTGTCTTTTTGCATGGCTTCAACTTTTTCCTAACGCTATATCTTATATATGGAGATGAGACTGCTTTATTAGGCTGACGTACTCTTAATTACATTGTTCACTCAGGCTGCTCCAGTCAATTTAGTGGTCGGTTCTCTTGTCTGGACTGAGGATCCAGACGAGTCTTGGATAGATGGGGAAGTTGAAGAAGTTAACAATGAAGAGGTCAAAGTAACCTGTACGTCAGGAAAGACGGTGTGTAATGCCTTTTAATTTTCTACCCAACTCAACGAGATATCCTTTTTGTTTTTATTCAAATTGGTATGTGAATTTATTCTTTTGTTTGATGCTTTCATTTAATTATTCATTTAGTTTATTGTGACATTATTGGTTTGTTTGCTAATAATTTTTTTTTATTGGACATGAAGAATTGTTAAATGTGGCATCAATACTTCATTGAAACTTATATATGTAGGACAGATTGTAGTTGTCCCGGCTGAGATGTTGCATGGGAGTGTCTTGCATGTTGAATAGCCTGTATTGCTAAAATTGGTTACTGCTTGTGATTTTATAAATTTACAAGCAACTTCCTAAACTATCATAGAGAACATCATGACATAATTTAAACACATACAAGCATGAAAAGGAAATGGTATCAGAAATGTGATTGGTTATTTCCTATGGGACGACTTTAAAAAAATTAAAGGAAGGAGATAGTGGTTCTTAAGCTCTAGTTGGAAATGCATAACACGTACAAAGTTTCTTAGATATGAGGACACAAGTGGTTTCTAGAAAAGTTGGTTGCATATTTTTTAATGACTGATAAAGAAAAAAAGAAAAAAGGTTCATACGAGGAGATATTGAATTTGGAGGTCAAGTGAACTTGGACATGCATGTGACCACGAGGGGATTTTCTGGTCATTTCATATAGGAATGACTTTTATGGTCACGTGGGGAACTGATATTAGAAGATACTTACTCAACCCTTGTTTGAAATGACTTGGTACAATAACTAGGGTCATGATAATTACAATTAGTAGTGAGAATAGAAAATAGGTAAAGACCCACCTTAGTGTTAGTGGCTGCTAGCAAAAGCTAACCTTTAACCGGATAGACCATTAAAATAACTCGTCCCTACCCACATAGACTTTTGAATGGACATTTTTAACCTTTCAGTTACATAAGATTTGCCAAAAGAAATATTTTATTTATATAATTAGTTATAAAAAATCATTTGAAAATGAACCTATCATGATTATGAAACAGAGAAGTCATTTATACCTAAATGAAGCCATGCTGTTCAATATTTGGTTGAAATTTTGAATTATCCATACAAGTTTTGTCTTCTTATAGCCACCAACCATGATATTCTAGGAACCACATTTTTTTATGGCTTTACATCAGACAGCTTATGTCTAGGCCATATATCATCAAATCTAACATGCTTATGAACAATTGAATTCCCAGAAAAAGAGGTCCATTTTGATATTTCATCTAACGCTTCCCTACTAAGTTCAATTACCTCAAACTCAGACTCAAACTCAAAGCAACAGCACAACAGCATATACTTTCTAGTTAATTGGGCCAATGAGAACTTTTGATCAAACATACAACCTATTAACTTCTCATCCACTTTACTAACCCACAGATGTGAAAAAGCTCAGTACACCAGCCTCAGCTACCAATATATGGAAATTTAACAAAGAGAAAAGTGCATTGACTAGTAGCAATGATTAGTATTAATGTGGTGAGGGCAATATTCTTAACATAAGAGAAGTGGTCTTGATCTACTGAGAACACTTCATAGTTTTTCAATCATTTGGCAGTAATGGTGATGTCTAATCATTGTGACTGAGCTTGCACGTTCCATGGCTAAAATGGGTACCTTTAACATATCATGTACTATTGTATGTGTGAGGCTGACACTGATGGCAATGTTATTATTAGTATTAATGACGATTTAACTATTTTCGCTGAATCAGCTGCTGGTTTTTTTGGCCAATGGTTTATAGGGTGAAGCTAGGATTTTGGCGTTTAGTTGTTGGGAAAGCACGAGAAAGTTGAGATTTTCTTAGAAAATGGGTTTGGTATGATGCAGGGTATGGGTTGTATGGCTGGTGGAAAAGAGTGGGAAAGTTGATATATTTTTAACATAATCAATTGTTTCTGCTCTGTTTTATTTGCTGGTCCGTTTCATGTCTTTCTCTTTGCTGTCTCCATTGATTTTTTGCTAAGGATTTCTGATTTGAAATATTGTTGAAGGCCATGACAAAGAAGAATAAACTGCGTATTTTTTTTATTTAAATTTTTTGAGTTTAAAGTTACTCTTGTGAGCATACTATATCAGGGGAGAGGTCTCTTCCTATATTTTGATTTTCACAGCTGTTTGTAACTAGGCCTTACCTTGGGAGGTTAATAGAATTTACTTGAAAGAAAACCAAATTTGCAATCTGAAGATACTCATTATTCATCAAGCACTGTGCCTCATTATTTGTCAAGAATGCTAATGTAACTTCAGGTTGATTGTGTCTTTATGAAATCTGGTGCCTGGTTTATTTATTGTTTGATTTCAATAAATTAGTGGTTCTGATAAAGCCTCCCTGGTTTATGTATTATTCATGTTTTAGGTTGTTGCTAAAGCTTCCAATGTCTACCCAAAGGATCCTGAATTTCCTCCATGTGGCGTGGATGATATGACAAAGCTGGCTTATCTGCATGAACCTGGGGTTCTGCATAATTTAAGATGTAGATATGATGTAAATGAAATATATGTGAGTATTAGCAGATGATTTTCATCTTCACCTTCTCTTTCTTGGTTCATTATTTGGTATTACGTTTTGAAGTGTACTAGTGTTGTTAGCTACTTCATGTCATTTTATTAATGTAGCATGCATTTGTGTCCTTCTTGTGGCTGTGGATTTGGACGCGTGCTTCATTTTGCTAGTGGACATGTTTTATATCTTGGTTGTTAATTTCTTTGGAGTCTTCTGCTAGTTTTGTTATACGGAACTAAACTCATTGGTGGTAATTCCAGACTTACACAGGAAATATATTGATTGCTGTGAACCCTTTTCGAAGACTTCCCCATTTATATGATAATCATATGATGGGACAATACAAAGGAGCAGATTTTGGTGAGCTGAGTCCTCATCCATTTGCTGTTGCAGATTCTGCATACAGGTAATTTATATTAAGCCTCTGTCGGTATCGTTGTGATTTCTGATGCACCTCACATGCATAAAAATATGTACAATACAGACAGATGATCAATGAGGGTATAAGCCAGTCAATTTTGGTGAGTGGGGAAAGTGGAGCTGGTAAAACAGAGAGTACAAAGATGCTTATGCATTATCTAGCCTATATGGGAGGAAGAACAGCAACTGAGAAACGGTCTGTGGAGCAGCAAGTCCTAGAGGTAGCAAATTTATCATGCTTTTACTTGTGCAATTTGACGGTACATGAAATAGATGTTTCTGTTGCTGCATACTGAAATGCCATAGTTTCTTGTGGGGTAGTGAGCTTGCACTGTTAATATATCACATTCGTTTGTCCTTTTTATTTTATCTTTTGTGCTTCTTTGTTTGGTAGTCTAATCCTGTTCTGGAAGCCTTTGGCAACGCAAAGACTGTCAGAAACAATAATTCAAGGTGGGAAAGCTTACGGTTCTAAGATTTTTATTGAATATTATGCTTTGTAGCAAATTTTGCGTTGGATTTAATGTATGTACTTGTAGTCGATTTGGTAAGTTCGTGGAGATTCAGTTTGATCAAAGGGGGAGGATTTCTGGAGCTGCCATTAGAACTTATCTGCTGGAACGATCTCGTGTCTGTCAAGTTTCTGATCCTGAGAGAAATTATCATTGTTTTTACATGCTTTGCGCTGCCGAGGTAAGACAATTGTGTCTTGTTTGTGATATTTTGCTCAGGGATAAATTGAGTGATATGTTATAACATTTTTTGCATGTGCAATTATTAATCTTTTCCATATACAAGTTTTCACGTGACTTCTTTCTACTTTGTCTAACAAGGTCAGAACAATCACTACATAGTGTGATGCCTAGTTAATATCACTTGAATCTCTTTCTTTTTGTTCGGTGGCTGGCAAAGGGATGAGTCCAGTTTCAATCACTCTCTTTATTATGCAAACTCTCTAGTGGTGTAGCCTGCTATAGTGTTGTGTTTTATGGGGCCATAATACATGAAAAGATTTCTACTTCATATTTTAAAGGACAAAATTTGTCATAAATTGATCATGCGAACCCAACTGTAGTAGTCTCTTGTCATCATTTGCTCTTGGATTTCATAAGAAATTGGTTTCACAAAATGAAAGCATGCTGTTTTTGGCCTCATCATCCTGATTTTTTCTTTGGGATTATCTATTATTATTGTTTTTTGCTATGAAGTAGACATTTTTACGTCAATAATACAAAAAAGAATAACAAATAGAGTGGAGAAGCAGTCTAGCAGAACCGAAAAAAGAAAAGAAAAAAAAAATACTACTAATCCATAAAGAAAACATCAATATCTGCCCAACAACTAAGGCTCTTGTCCTTTCCGGTCAGAATGTATGAAAAACAAAGGAGTTTCTCTCAACTCTTTAGAAACCAAGGCCCAAACTGATGAGGGCATGAATTCTATCTGCAAAATCTTCCAATTCCTCACTGGACTAATCTCAATTATCATTTCATTTCTTTCCCACCAAACAACCTTAGAAAGAGCCAAAAAGAACACCTTTATAAAACAGACGCTTTAATCCTCTACCAGGAGCATAACATTCTTTCGCAAACAAAGAAATGGTTTCACTGATAGCAGCTTGACTACCTTAAAGACAAAGTTTCATTAATCTTATGTTGATGCAACGTGACATTGTAGGAAAAGATGATCAATACTTTCAGCATGCTTCCTACACATAATGCTGCAAATAAGGGGATAAGCAATTTTAAGGTCTTCTTTGGGATACTGACTCGATGGGAGATCCTTGATATTATATTTAAGATATTTATAACCCATAAATGCTGCTGCAAGTGCTAGAACTATGAATGCTTAATTTGTGGTGATGCCAATTTCTTGCATTCTAATGTTTAATTTTAATGTTGCTTACATTATATGTAAATGGCTAGAACATATATATCAAATTTAAATTGTTGGAAACAAATTCTGTCTGTTGTAATCATTGGATTCTAATCTTATTGCCATATTTGACGGGTATAGTACAAATAAATTAATGCCAAGACCTTCACTGATACTTGTAATGCAAACTAATCCAGACATGTTTGAGGATAGGATTTTTTTTATGCCTCCAACAATGTTATGCTATATCACTATGATCCCTATTCATTAAGCCCTGAATCAATGGCAGTGACATTTCTAGAAAGATGCTCCCCAACTATAATGGATAGCTTGAGATTCCCAACTCTATTTCTCTATTGTTCTTCAGAAACTTGGATGTTTTAAAAATGAATAACAACATTTGTTACAAATCTGTGACATTAGTGATAGAAAATGTTTGAAGCGTGGAGAACACTATTTTGTCTTAGAACTCAAAGAAATAACCAATTTTAGACCATTAAAATCAAGTTTCCTATGAATTACTTCTTTCAGGGTCAATGAAATGCAGAAATGCTAGCACATACATTATGGTCCCTAAATAATATTCTGTCTTTGGTTGGAGCAAAGTCTATGCCAAATTGTAGATTAATTTTCTGAAGGACACTTCTATTGATAACCGATGGAAACTTGGGAAACACAATGCTAACAACAGACAGTTGCAAGAATGCCCCTTGATTTGCCTAAATGTATGTAACATTTTGAGGATGCTATTTGAATTAGGTTTTAAAACTCTGACATTCTTACAAGCCTAATAATTTATTTACTTTTCTATGGTTCTTCTACTGGCAAACAAGCACGATTATAGTTTAGTATTATAAATGCACAGACATCCCATGTATAGCCATATCCTAATGTCTAGAGTTCTGTGAGTTGCCATGTCCAACATCCCATATATATTTATGAAGATCATAGGATATAAGGTTCTTGGTCATGGACACAAGTATATATTGATGTAATATGCTTTAGAAAATATAGCCTCAGCTTGCATTTGCAGCTTAATTACAAGTCAACAGTAATTTTATGCTTAAATTTCATGCCAAATTAGTTCTGAGATTGGTTTCACCAGGTTGTTTGAATGCCCTGTATGCACATATTTTGTTATGTCCACTCTCAGGATAATGAGAAGTACAAATTGGGAAGTCCAAGAATGTTTCATTATCTAAATCAATCTAATTGCTATGAACTGGATGGAGTGGATGAGTC
>JAXCLQ010000007.1:9028987-9050274 GCA_035584115.1 Cedrela odorata
TGTGTGTGTGTGTGAAATTGAAATCTAAAGTCAATAAAATAACTAATATTTAATGTTGTGAACTTAGTATTTTATTTATATTTATGCTTGTTGGTAAATGGTAGAAGACAGATCAAAAGATACAAAATATAAAATCATGTGTGTAATGTAATATTGTGTTTTGTTCTCACCACAATTTACAATTGGCACAACCTTTTGTGACAGTTGACTGATTGGCTCAATTGAGCATTAAGTAAGGTAAATTAGTCCAAATCTTTTGAACAATACTCCCACTTTGGCAGACAAAAAGTTGACCACTCTTTTGGCCATTTTCAAGCAATGATTTTTAAAGAAAAAGGAGACACATATAATACATACACAAAAGTATCTTAAGCAACAAATTATAAGACAGGTCAATGGTTATGATTAAAATATTCATTTAGCAGAAAAGCAATACCATAACTATTAGGGATTGCAATATGGTCCTATCAAAATGCATATCATCCACGTGGCAATCGCTGTGTGGTCACTTCATGAATTGCAGCAAAATGTCTATGTACAAAATTGATTAAAGATTCTGGAGTAAGCTTATCTTTTTAGTTATTAACTTTTAATCTTCAAATTTTCCCTGAATAACGGATCCTAGTTGACTGCGTCATCAACCGTAGTCAACTCATTCCCCACACCACGCCCCTCTTTTCATCAATTCCGACGGCTTCTATTATACGCAAAGTCGAACATCAGATCTCTCTCCTTCATTTGATGGTCCATAGGAAACAAACGTCGGCCCCGCAAGCCATGTCATCGCAAGGCGACAAGTAGACTTGTTAAAAAGAGAGGGAAGAACGTAAGCATCAAATATTTCTGACAAGCAAAAGGGCCTACGTATTACCCGCATTTATATTTTTCTGTTGTTTAATTTGGTGGGCCCGGTATCAGGAGAAGAGATCACGACTGTTGACTTCGAAGGTAGGTCTCCGATGATTAGGCTCATCAACGGCCAGGAGTTGTGTTTTGCTTTGTTACGAAGAAATGGATAACATGATTCCGATGTTGCCCCCAACTTGTAAACGGAATAACAATTGGACCATTTTTACAATTTTCTTCACAAAACAAATTTCAAATAGGATATTAAAGATATCTATCTATCTATATATATATATAGATAGATAGATAGATTGAGATGACATGCCTAATTACAAAAGAGAGGTGATATTCTTATTTTTTTTCTTATTCTTTTTAAATAGATCATGCCTAATCCAAGCTCATGACACGCATGGTCGATCATTTCTATAACCTATGCCCATCATGACATGCTAATTTAATATTTTTCACACTTACTTTAATAAATGAAACAAAAATAATTTATTTTAGGCTAATATAAATTTTATTTAAAAAGAGTAATGCTACACATTTTAAATTTGTGTTTTAAAATTTTATTTCGAATGATGTGACATTTATTAATTGAGCAGTAAAATAGTACTATAAATTATTTTTAAATTGTCGTTTGGGATAAAAAAATAATAAAAAAAAGGATACAAATTTACAATCCATAGTACTACTCATGTAAAAATCATGCCAATTAAAATTGATTTACATATTTTATTTTTGAGAAAACAAAAAATACCTTGTTAAAAAGAGTACAAAAAGATACCTTTTATTTCTTATTTTCAAGATAAAATTTGTAAACATTTACTTAAGTATCCTAAAATTTACCATTTATTATAATGTAAATCTAAATTAGAGGGATAAAATAACGGTTTTGTTTTAAATGACCCAATTATGAGGCTCATTTATGTTTATAGCTCAACTTATAGATTTCTAATATTCTTGGCCAAATTTATAACTTTTGGAAGAAAGTGCTCTTGTTTCTTTGTTTTGCCACTAAAACAGAAAAATTCAAAGAGTTTGCAAAATAAACAAACTCTCAAAATAGGAAATAGACACTATGAATATCATCCAAAGGCTGAAATTGTGATTACGTTAATCATAATTTGAAGGACGATGATGGAGGTGACAAAAACTAACAACGAGTACATCTTCCATAACAAGAATGTAAAATATGCAAAATTAAATTTTTGATGCTATTTTTTTGAATTAGGATTAGTCAATGCATGAATAAGGTTTAGAAA
This sequence comes from Cedrela odorata, assembly GCA_035584115.1. Classification (NCBI taxonomy): domain Eukaryota; kingdom Viridiplantae; phylum Streptophyta; class Magnoliopsida; order Sapindales; family Meliaceae; genus Cedrela; species Cedrela odorata. The sequence goes on from JAXCLQ010000007.1 coordinate 9,031,099, forward strand.
CTATTTTTAAGCTAGATTGTATGCAAAATTTCTTTACTTTGGGTGTGAGTAGTTGTGTGGATTGACGGAGAATGTGAAAACTAGTGGTCTAAGGACGATGATGTACAATTACTTACTCGACGAACTTCGTCGAGGGAGCTTAGTGATTATAACGAGCTTCCTCAACGAAAATTCATCGAGCGATTGATAATTTTTGTTAAGGAGTTTAGTGATAATAATGATTTTCTCAACGAATTTTATCGAGTAATCAATGTTACCAGTTTACATTGTTAATATGTAATGTAAACAATTTATATGGCCATCTAATATATTCCATTGTTGTACTAACATTTTAACTGAATTTTTTATGTACTATGGACATGAATAATGGGTACAATGAGTGCCATTGTTAGTAATTTGGTCAAAATACTTGTGAGTTGAATTCTTATTATATCATATTGTAGAGTATGATACATGTACGACAATGGCAGAAACTGTGGCACTGAATTGATTGCTATAAGTTGAAGAAGCAAATGAGTTTGCAAAATTAGTTTGCACTACGCAGACTAGAGGCTACATAACCTGTACATTGGGCGACATTGTAGCTTTTACTATATCTCAATGATCAAATCTGATAAATAGTCATGTAAACTCTTCAAATATTGAAACTTGATTATTAACTTAAAAAAACATATATGTATTATTTCTTATATCACTTAGTTGTGAGGGAAAAATGGAAGAAGACAAGCAATATTCGTATAAAACCCTCATTTGAATATTAAATTCAATTGGACTTATCCGAAATAAAGAATACAATTCGTTCACAAGTTCTTGATACTTTATATTTTTGTCTTAGGTCAAATTGAAGTTGTCATCATAATTGTAAACCCATCACTATTTGTGAACTCTCTCGTAATCTTTCAAAGAAAATCATCAAAGAAACTCTTGCTATCTATGTTAAAAATAAAATAATTATTAGACATTCTTTATGAAAAAAATAATAAAATATTATTAGAAATGTAAATGTCGATTTTTATTTTTAAATTCGTCGAGGGTATTGTTTTAAAACTAGCTCTCTTGACAAAATTTTGTCAGGTAGCCAATATTAACACTAAATTCCCTCGATGCTTTGAGTTTATTGTTAGTACTGAACTCTTTCAACGAAAATCATTGAGGGAGTTACTGTTTATTTTATTTCATGATCATACAATAGCCAAATTCACCACATCATACATTAAATCGCATCCAAACACAAAATGCATTCATACAAACCACCCTAAGTTAATTTCTAAGCTATTTACTGATATAAACTAAATCTAACTCAAATGAAATTGCAACACAATTTTTATTTTTCCAACTAGTCCTTGAAATACAAAACATACTTATTATTAAGAATGTGGATTCACTAATGTTCTCTTGCTTGTTCAGGTTTCGGTTGCTGGGATTGCAACATAGTCTTTTGCTTGTTGTTAAGTATTGTTCAGGTTCTGGTCTTTGGGTCTTAGATTTTTTAATTATGTTTTGCAATCAACATGAGCCAATTTTGGATGAAAACAAAACAAAGAAACATGGTTATTTTCGTCTAAAAATCAGAAATTTGGCTAAACGTATAAAAAATCTGTAAGTTGGGCTACAAACGTAAAGGACCTAATGATTGGGCCATTTTCAAAAACAATCCCAAAATAATTAACAAAAAGCAGTTGGAAACGACAAAAAAGAGGGTAAAAACAGAGCCAGCGAAGAAATGAGATATGAGAAGGAAAACGCCAGCCCTGGCAATATTTGCAAATACGGTCAAGATCAAGGGGCAATTACGGAATTCAAGATTTTTGATATCGTGTTTAAGCATTCTCCTCGTTGTGGCTTTTACAGGCGAAAACCGAACAAGGGAGGGAGAAACTGAGAGAGAGAAAGCAAAGGAAAGAGGAAGAAAATAACGGGAAATACAGTTCCAGAAAAGTCTTGGTTCGATTCTATTCTCCCTTTAAGTTTCGCCATTGTAGCCTCTGCAACTGCAACATCATTTCCCTCGCGAGACAGAAACCGAAAGTTCTGAAACCGTTAGACGCAGAGTATCCAACGCCGGAAGACGTTACAGTTATATAGCATTATACATTTCTCTACTTTATGTATATAGAGAGATAGAGACAGAGACATTAAGTGTCTTCAGATTGTCGACTTCTGGATGCTATGAAGATTTTATGTTGTCGCATTTCCATTATTTTAACTATGGTTTTTTGTTCATTTTGTTACATTTCTCCGTGAAGAGAATCTAGGGTTTATCGGCGTTAATCTGAATCTTATCAGATTTTGGTGAATAATGGTATGCATTTTCATTCTTTCTTCGTGTTTCTTGCTTTTGAAGTAAAAGGGAAAAGATCGTATTTTTGTTTATTTTAACGAATTTTTGATCTTTTTATATCAGCTATGTTATTTTGTGTTCAATGTATCAATTTACGAGTTATATTGAATATTTTGGTGATTGATTGGCGAATTTTGAAATGAATGTGAAGTTTTTTTGTTGCATTTTCTGTTTCACTCAGTGAGATAATCTGCTTGTTGATTTTTTGGGCGGCCTTATGTATTATAGAATTACACGGGAGTGTTAAGTTTGGTTTAAACAATCTCAGGTGGTTAGGTAATCAATTGTTTGTGCATTACTGGATAGGTGCTCGGTGTCCCCCATATATATCTTATTAATATGTCAGTTTGTCTCATCGAATAGATTTTGTTTCTTATCAATTAAGTGATGTGAAAAAAGTGGCATTGTCTTTCTTGCTGCACATATTCTGTCAGGCTTAAATGTTTGTGCTATGCAGCAAGAGTGTGTTGGACTAGTGCTTTTGTCAAGTTGTTGATTACCTTTGGACTATACCGTCCACTTGGTAAAACTAAGACATTTCATTGCTGAAAATGCTGATGTATGTAGAGCTGATTTCCTATGTATGAGAACATGAAAATAGATGGAAATGTTTTTGGTAAATGATGTTGTCAGAAATGTAGAAAAGGTGACGAAAGATCCTTTTTTGTAATTGTTTATCCCCACGTGGTGATGGTCACCCTTGAGCCGGATTCCATTTACCATGTTTTCAGATATGTTTAGGGACAAAGATGTGGATTATTGTTTTATATCTTACATCTGGAGATGAGACTGCTTTAATAGGTTGATGTACTCATAATTACATTGCCCACTCAGGCTGCTCCAGTCAATTTAGTGGTCGGGTCTCCTGTTTGGACTGAGGATCCAGATGAGGCTTGGGTAGATGGGGAGGTTGAAGAATTTAACAATGAAGAGCTAAAAATAACCTGTACAACAGGAAAGACGGTTAGTACTGCCTTTTGATTTTCTACCCAAAGCTTTTACATAATAGAAATAAGGAATTTTCGTAATGTTTATGAAAATTTGTTTTCAAGAGATATTTTTTTTGTTATTATTCAAATTGGTATGTGAATTTATTCTTTTGTTTGATGCTTTCATTTAATAATTCATTTAGTTTATTGTGACATTATTGGTTTGTTCGCTAATAAATTTTTTTGTAGGACTTGAGGAGTTGTTAAATGTGGCATAAATACTTATTGAAACTCATATATTTAGGACGGATTGTACTTGTCAAGATGCTCAGCTGAGATGTTGCATGAGAGTGTCTTACATATTGAATAACATGTATGCTAAAATCTGTAACTACTTTGTGATTTTATAAATTTACAAGCAACTTGCTAAATTATCATAGAGAACATCAGGACATAATTTTGTTCTTATTATAAACACATAACAAGAAGGAAATGGAAATAGTATTAGAAATTTTATTGCTTGTTTCCTTTTGGATGACTTTAAAAAAATTAAAGGAAGGAGATAGTGGTTCTTGAGCTCTAGTGGGAAATGCATAACACGTACAGAGTTTCTTAGATATGAGGACACAAGTGGTTTCTAGAAAAGTTGGTTGCTTATTTTTTGAATGACTAAAAAAATAAAAGAAGAAAGGTTCATACAAGGAGATATTGAATTTGGAGGTCAAGTGAAATTGAACATGCATGTGACTATGAGGAGATTTTCTAGTCATGTCATATAGAAATGACTTTTATGGTCATGTGGGGAACTTATATTAGAAGATACTTTCTCAACCCTTGTTCGAAAATACTTCGTACAGTAACCAGGGGCATGATAATTGCAAGTAGAAGCAATGATTAGTATTAATGTGGTGAGGGTAGTATTGCTTAACATGAGAGAAGAGGTCTTGATCTACTGAGAACATTTTAAAGTTTTTCAATCATTTGGCAGTAATGGTGATGTTTAATAATTGTGACTGAGCTTGCACGTTCCATATCTAAAAGGGGTATCTTTAACGTATCATGTGCTATTGAATGTGATGAGGCTGGGCGCTGATGATGATGTTGTTATTAGTATTACTGAGGATTTAACTATTATCGCTGAATCAGTGGCTGGTTTCTTTGGCCAATGGCTTTTAATGTGAAGCAAGGATTTTGGAGTTTAGTTGGTAGAAAAACATGAGAAAGTAAATATTTTCTTAGAAAATGGGTTTGGTATGATGCAGGGTATGGGTGTATGGCTGGTGGAAAAGAGTGGGAAAGTTATATTTTTTAGCACAATTAATTGTTTCTGCTCTTTTTAATTTGCTGGTCCACTTCATGTCTTTCTCTTTGCTTTCTCCATTGAATTTGTGCTAAGGATTTCTGATCTGAAATATTGTTGAAGGCCATGACAAAGAAGAATAAACTGTGTACTTTTTGGTTTGTTTAACCATATAAAACTGAAGGGATAAGAATTTTTTTTTTTATGATTGTTTTAGTTTAAAGTTACTTTCGTGGCATACTATATAGAGGAGAGGTCTCTGCCTGCATTTTGATTTTTACAGCTGTTTGTAACTAGGCCTTACCTTGCGGAGGTTAACAGAATTTACTTAAATGAAAACTAAATTTGCAATCTCAGGATACTCATTGTTTATCAAGCATTGTGCCTCGTTACTTGTCAAGAATGCTAATGTAACTTCAGGTTGATTGTGTCTATATGAAATCTGGTGCCTAGTTTATCTATTGTTTGATTTCAATAAATTAGTGGTTCTGATAAAGCTTCCCTGTTTTAGGTTGTTGCTAAAGCCTCCAATGTCTACCCAAAGGATCCTGAATTTCCTCCATGTGGCGTGGATGATATGACAAAGCTGGCTTATCTGCATGAACCTGGGGTTCTTCATAATTTAAGATGTCGATATGATGTAAATGAAATATATGTGAGTATTAGCAGATGATTTTCATCCCCACCTTCTCTTTCTTGGTTCATATTTTGGTAATTACATTTTGAAGTATTACTTGTGTTGTTAGCTACTTCATGTCATTTTAGTAATGTAGCATGCACTTGTCTCCTTCTCGTGGCTTTGGATTTGGACACATGCTTCATTTTGCTAGAGGATATGTTTTATATCTTGATTGTTAATTTCTTTGGTACCTTCTGCTATTTTTTGTATACTGGAAGTAAACTCATTAGTGGTAATTCCAGACTTACACGGGAAATATATTGATAGCTGTGAACCCTTTTCGAAGACTTCCCCATTTATATGATAATCATATGATGGAACAATACAAAGGAGCAGATTTTGGTGAGCTTAGTCCTCATCCATTTGCTGTTGCAGATTCTGCATACAGGTAATTTATCTTAAGCTTCTGTCAATATCTTTGTGATTTCTGATGCACCTCACATCCATAAAAATTTGTAAAATACAGACTGATGATCAATGAGAGAATAAGCCAGTCAATTTTGGTGAGTGGGGAAAGTGGAGCTGGTAAAACAGAGAGTACAAAGATGCTTATGCATTATCTAGCCTATATGGGAGGAAGAACGGCAACTGAGAAACGGTCTGTGGAGCAGCAAGTCCTAGAGGTAGCAAATTTATCATGTTTTTACTTGTGCAACTTGGTGGCACATGAAATAGATGTTCTGTTGCTGCATACTGAAATTCGATGGTTCTTTCTTGTGGGCTAGTGAGCTTGCACAGTTGATATATCATGTTCGTTTCTCATTTTTACTTTATTTTGTGCTTCTTTGTTTGGTAGTCTAATCCTGTTCTGGAAGCATTTGGCAATGCAAAGACTGTCAGAAACAATAATTCAAGGTGGGAAAGCTTACAGTTCTAGGATTTTTATTACATATTCTGCTTTTTAGCAAATTTTGCATTGGATTTAATGTATGTACTTGCAGTCGATTTGGTAAGTTCGTGGAGATTCAGTTTGATCAAAGGGGGAGGATTTCTGGAGCTGCCATTAGAACTTATCTACTGGAACGATCTCGTGTCTGTCAAGTTTCTGATCCTGAGAGAAATTATCATTGTTTTTACATGCTTTGTGCTGCTGAGGTAAAACAATTGTCTTGTTTATAATATTTTGCTCAGGGTTAAACTGAGTGTTATGTTATAACATTTTTTGCATGTGTAGTTATTAATCTTCTTCATATACAAGTTTTCACATGATTTTTTTCTTCTTTGTCTAACATGGTCAGAACAATCACTATATAGTATGATGCCTAGTTAATATCACTTGAACCTCTTTCTTTTTGTTCGGGTGCTTGCAAAGGGATGAGTCCAGTTTCAATCGTTCTCTTTATTATGCAAACTCTCTAGTGGTGTAGCCTGCTACAGGTTTGTTTTCCATGGGGGCATAATACATGAAAAGATTTATACTTCATATTTTAAAGGACAAAGTTTGTTGTAAATTGCTCATGCTAGCCCAACTGCAGTGGTCTCTTGTCATCATTTGCTCTTGGATTCATAAGAAACTGGTTTCACAAAACGAAAGCATGTTGTTTTTGGCCTCGTTCAGTCCTAATTTTTTCTTTAGGATTATCTATTATTATTATTTTTTGATATGAAGCTCACATTTTTATATCAATAATACAAAAAAGAATAACGGATAGAGTGGAGAAGAAGTCTGGCAAAACCAAAAAAAAAAAAAAAGGATACAAATAATCCATAAAGAAAACATCAATATCCACCCAACAACTAAGACACTTGAGCTTTTCGATCAGAATGTATGAAAAACAAAGGAATTTTTCTGAACTCTTTAGAAACCAAGGCCCACACTGATGAGGGCATGAATTCTATCCACAAAAACTTCCAGCTCCTCCCTGGCTTAATCTCAATTATCATTTCATTTCTTTCCCACCAAATAACCTGAAAAAGAGCTAAAAAGAACATCTTCATAAAACAGCTTTAATCCCTCTCCTAGGAGAACAACATTTTTTCACAAACAAAGAAATAGTTTCAATGATAGCAGCTTGACCACCTTAAAGACAAAGTTCCATTATTGTGATGTTGATGCAACATGACAATGTAGGAAAAGATGATCAATAGTTTCAGCATCCTACTTACACATAATGCTGCAAATAAGGGGATAAGCAATGATAAGGTCTTTTTTGGGATAATGACTTGATGAGAGATCCTTGATATTATATTTAAGATTTTAATACCCCATAAATGCTGCTGCAAGTTCTAGAACTATGAATGCTTAACTTGTGGTGATGCCAATTTCTTGCTTTCTAATATTTTATTTTAATATTGCTTATAGTATATGAAAATGGCTAGATATTAAGTATCAAATATTAATTGTAGGAAACAAATTGTGTCAGTTGTAAGCATTCGGTTCTAATCTTATTGCCATTTTCTATGTGTATAGCATCAATAAGTTAATGCCAAGACCTTCACTGATACTTGTAATCCAAACTAATCCAGACATGTTTGAGGACAGGGATTTGTTTTATGCCTTCAATAATGTTATGCTATATCATAATGACCCCCATTCATTAAGCCCTGAATCAATGACATTTCTAAAAAGATGTTTTAAAAATGATATTTCTAGAAAGATGCTCTCCAACTATAACGGATAGCTTGAGATTCACAATTTCTAATTCTCTATTTTTCTTCAGAAGCTCAGATGTTTTAAAAATGAAATAACCAATCTTAGACCATTAAAATCAAGTTTTTTATGAATTACTTGTTTCAGGGATAATGAAATGCAGAAATGCTAGCACATACATTATGGTCCCAAAAGAATATTTCTATAGGACGCTTATATTGAAAACCTGATGAAAACTTGGGAAACACAATGCTAACAACAGACAGTTACAAGAATGCACCTTGATTTGCCTAAATGTATGCAACATTTTCGGGATGCTATTTGAATTCGGTTTGACACATTGACATCTTACAAGCCAAATAATTGATTTACTTTTCTATGGTTCTTCTACTAGCAGACTGACACGATTATAGTTTAGTATTATAAATGCATCGACGTCCCATGCATAGCCATATCTTCTTGTCTAGAGTTCTGTGAGTTGCTTTGCTCAACATCCCATATTTATGTCTGAAGATCATAGGATATAATGTTCTTAGTCATGGACACAAGTTTATAGTGATGCAATATGCCTTAGAAAATTTAGCCTCTGCTTGCATTTGCAGCTTAATAACAAGTCAGCAGTAATTATATGCTTAAATTTCATGCCAAATTAGTTATGTGATTGGTTTCACCAGGTTGTTTGAATGCCCTGTATCCACATTTTTTTTATGTCCACTCTTAGGATAATGAGAAATACAAATTGGGAAGTCCAAGAATGTTTCATTATCTAAATCAATCTAATTGCTATGAACTGGATGGAGTGGATGAGTCTAAGGAGTACCTTAAGACTAGAAGAGCTATGGAAGTGGTTGGGATCAGTTCTGATGACCAGGTAATTGTCTGTAACAACTTTGACATGAATTACTCGTATAGAAATTCTCTACTAAGATTTTTGTTTTCTTAGGATGCAATATTCAGGGTTGTTGCTGCAATACTCCATTTGGGAAACATCAAGTTTGCTAAGGGAGAGGAAACAGATTCTTCAGAACCTAAAGATGAAAAATCTCGATTTCATCTTAAAACAGCTGCTGAACTTTTCATGTAACATATATATTCTATGCATTTATTAAATATTTACATTACTGTTTTGATGTCAAAAGTTGTGAAAGGCAAATCCTTGATTTTGTACTCTTGTTTAGGTGCGATGAGAAATCCCTTGAAGACTCCTTGTGTAAACGTGTGATTATGACTCGGGATGAAAGCATAACAAAATGGCTTGATCCAGACTCTGCAGCTCTTAATAGAGATGCTTTGGCCAAAATTGTTTATTCGAGATTATTTGATTGGTAAGCTTAACAGTATAAGTTTATTCTAAAAGGATAAATTTGTATTAACCTCTCATTACTCTATTTGGTTTGTTGTTAATGCCTTAAAGATTTGTTGCCCCAGGCTTGTCAGCACAATCAATAACTCAATTGGTCAAGATCCTAATTCAAAAATCCTGATCGGGGTTTTGGATATTTATGGATTTGAGAGTTTCAAGACAAACAGGTGCTTAACCGGTACGCTTTTGCTTTCATCATTTAAGGAATTAGTTTCTTGTGGTGAACTGCATTGATCCTCTGTTTTTTAAGATTATAATGCTTAAGGAAATTAAAAATTTGGTGTTGATGTTGTCATTTGTAGGTTGGTGCGAGGATTCATCATATTTATAATCATGTTAGATACCCTCATGTTTCATTTGATTCTTCAATTCTTTCAAACATTTTCAAATTGTGGAAATATTTGGGCTGTAGCTCTTTGCTTACTTCTGGGGTTAGCTTTGGAGCTTTTGTTCGAATAATTGCCACAGCTGTAGATATTTGGATTCAGAACAGATTTCTTTACACGTCAATATATAAATATATGTTTTTAATCCCCTTGTGTGAATTGCTATTTTGTGTACATAGTTGGGAATTTTTATGCTTTATAAGATGTTGATTGTTCTTATGCAGTTTTGAGCAATTTTGTATCAATTTGACAAATGAAAAGCTGCAGCAACATTTTAATCAGGTTTAGCTTGAGATCTATGCCTTTAGCATTTCTGGAACTCATAAACTGCTTTCACTTCAACATTAATAATCTGTTTACAGCATGTTTTCAAAATGGAGCAAGAAGAATATACGAGGGAGGAAATTGATTGGAGTTATATAGAGTTCATTGACAATCAGGATGTTCTTGATCTCCTTGAAAAGGTGTGTGAATCTTCCTGCTTCCAAATGTTCTGTGTTAAACTCATTTATCAGCTTGCAAATCTAAAAAACTCATCTAATTCTAAGGAAAAATTTATTCAATATTTGGAAGTGAAAAGCATGAACTTTGATTGACAAGCTAGAACTTGATGAAATGAGAAATTCCAAATACAACATATATCACATTAGAAGAGAGGGATTTGGTACAGGATAACTGTTTGTTTTTGGACATTAATACTTTACAATTTTTTTATTATTCTTCTGGATTGGTAAAGCAAATATTAATGTGTACAACAATCCAATGGTATTTTTTTTCTCATTTTTGGATATATGTATTGGATGCTTCTGGTTCATCTGAAATGTACATGAGGGATTGATTTGGTACACAATAATTGTTTGTTGACAGAGTTACAAGAAGCTCATTTTTGTTTGAACTTGTGAATATACACGAGGTAATGATTTAGTGCTTTTTCGTTGGCACTTTCTAAAAAATTTTATTAAATGCCTAGTGTTACCTATAAAATACTTTAAGTACTATTTTAATTAGTATGTAATAATTTAAAAATCACACTTAGTGATAATTAAATTTGATAAGCTCTTATATAAAGTTAATAGCCAAACACTTAGATACGTACTTATATTTTTAGTTTAGTACTTATGCAGTGCTAATTAGCACTGCCAACGGGCACTGAGTTTTCTTTACAATTCCTATTTTTATCTAACTTGCTGTTTTTCCAGAATGTTTTTATCTTCCCAAATTTTTTATCGATCTCTGAAAAGAAGAGCTCCATGTGATGAATGAAAGAAAATTTGTTTTGGTTCATTTGTATTTTATCTTTCTAACCTATAATTGATAATTTCAGAAACCTGGTGGTGTCATTGCTCTTTTGGATGAAGCATGGTATGGATTGAATATGAATTGACGATCCAATCATCATCTTTCTTTTCTTTCATTTGTTTCCTCTCTCTATGAGAATCTGAGACATTGACGTATCTTATTATTATATTTTTTTGTAGCATGTTTCCTCGATCAACACATGAGACATTTGCAGAAAAGCTTTATCAGACCTTCAAAGACCATAAACGTTTCAGCAAGCCAAAGTTGGCACGTACTGACTTCACAATTTGTCACTATGCTGGTGATGTAAGGATTTGTTTTGTTTCAGCTGCATAAGTAATATGCCAAGTTAGTCCCACATGCATAGGAAGAAAATGGTGATTTCATTATTCATGGGGAATGATTACAGGTCACTTACCAGACTGAGCTTTTCCTGGATAAGAACAAAGATTATGTTGTTGGTGAGCATCAAGCTCTGCTGAGTGCTTCCAAATGCCCCTTCGTATCAGGGTTATTCCTACCCTTACCTGAGGAATCTTCCAAATCGTCGAAATTCTCATCAATAGGTTCTCAGTTTAAGGTCTGTCTTAATATGCATAAATTTGATGCAATCATTTCTTTTATTTTTTCAATTTGGATTCTTATTATGTACTTAAATGCAGCAACAACTGCAAGCATTGCTCGAAATATTGAATGCCACTGAGCCACACTACATACGCTGTGTTAAGCCGAATAATATACTTAAGCCAGCAATCTTTGAGAATGATAATGTGCTGCAGCAACTACGCTGTGGGGTGCGTTATTGCATTTTTGCAATCTGGTGTTGAGTGCTGCTAATGAATATGTTGTGCAATATATCATACACCTATATCTGATTTCAGGGTGTTATGGAGGCAATTAGGATCAGTTGTGCTGGATATCCCACTAGAAAGATGTTTCATGAGTTTTTAAGTCGTTTTCGCATCCTGGCACCAGAGTTCTTGGATGGGAGGTAACTTCTTTGAATTATGATAATGTTATTGAGTTTTTACCCATGTTTTTTGTTTCTCGTTGGGAATAAAATTTTGAGTTCTTGTAGTTGCATTAACATTATTTGGCCATTAATTGTGTATTGACAGTTGTGATGAGGTCACTGCTTGCAAGAGGCTTCTAGAGAAGGTGAACCTTCAAGGTTATCAGGTACATTTCACGATTCTGTGGCTTTTTGACAGTTATTTTGAGTTACCATCCTTATTGTCATTAACAGCTGTTGGATGGTATGTATAAAACCATTTTTTTATATGTTTACTTTTTTGTGTTTGTTGCATGTGTGCATTGAGTAGAAATGTATTGGCTTATTGATGCATAGGTTTAGGGTTCTAATTGCATCGTAATGTTGTTGATAACAGATAATCGACCAATCCAATATTTATGCTATTGTAGACTGCTGGGAGTGACACAAACTTAGTGTATTTCTGTGAATGACTTACCCAAAAAATCTTATCAATTCTATGCTGTTGCAGATTGGAAAAGCAAAAGTGTTTCTTAGAGCAGGTCAGATGGCAGAACTGGATGGTCGTCGAAGTCAGGTATTAGGAAGATCAGCAAGCATCATACAGAGGAAAGTTCGTTCATATTTTGGTCGTAAGAGCTTCATCTTGTTGCGGTGTTCTGCCATACAAATTCAAACCTTTTGTAGGGGTAATAATTACATTTGTCCTTCTTGATAAATTTATTTCTCTTTATTCTGCAAAATTATGCGTCAAAAATGCTATTGCCTCACAATTGAGATGTGTATGTCTTCCTGTTATATTTCCTCTGAACTGATTGCAGGACAAAATGCGCGCTATCAGTTTGAAAGGATGAGAAGAGAAGCTGCTTGTGTTAAAATTCAGAATTATTTACGCATGTGTCTTGCAAGGAAAGCTTACCATAAGTTGTGCTCTTCAGCTGTTTCTATCCAAACAGGCATGCGTGGTATGACTGCTCGTAATGAACTTTGGCTCATGGAGCAGACAAAAGCTGCAATTGTTATCCAGGTAAATTGAAAGTCCCATTCAATTAAAGAAGAAACAAGAATTGGTATTTATTTATTGTTCGTTTTATGTACTATTTTTTCTATTTATTCCTTTCTCCTATTTTGGTGAGTAAAATATGTGGGAACTTTTTAGCAAGACATTTACCTGTGTCAAAGCTGCCTAGACAGCTTTTCAGTTAAGGATTAATGTTGACTGTAAAATATGTGCACTTAGGCAAACGTTGATGCTGTATATAACAGCATCTACTGGTTGAAGTTTCTATCACCTTTTATGTGGTTGAAGTTTCTTCACCTTTCTATTACAGAGTCAATGTCGACAATACTTGGCCCGCCTTCGTTATTTAAAGATAAAGAAAGCAGCAATCGCTACACAATGTGCCTGGAGAGGAAAAGTTGCACGCAGAGAATTAAGGAAGCTTAAAATGGTGATATCTCCATTTCTTGTTTCATTCATATTCTCCTTTAATGACTCAGTTTTAAGCTTATAATTTTGTTTAGAAACACATGCTTTGCATAATTTTTTCTCCTGTTCTGAAAATAATCTTCATATGTGTCACTAGTTCTAGAATCACACTTCCTCTCACTTGCATGGACATCTTACTCTAGAAAATGTAGCTGTAGGTGTCATGATTGTTATCTATCGTATTTATTTTATCTTTTTTTGTTGCAAATAATGAAACTAAACTTTTCAAGCTGGTCCAAGTCAATTATTTCTGTTCCTTGTGCTCATTTTTGTTGAACTAATTATGTGTGAATAATTCTTTTTGTCCTTCCTGTCTGCCTGTAGGCTGCTAAGGAAACTGGTGCTCTCCAAGCTGCCAAAAGTAAATTGGAAAAGGAAGTTGAAGAACTCACCTGGCGCCTGCAGCTAGAGAAACGAATGAGGGTAGAATTTCTGTCGTTAAGTTTATATGAATAGATGAATACATTACAAATGATTCATTTTTAAACAAAAGTTATGCTTGGTATATTACTGCCTCTAAGGTCATATATATGTTAAAGGCAATAATGTGTCATCTTTTAGCTTTTGTTCTCTTTTAAAGGTCTCTATCAATATTGATGGATCATTTACCTTTGCTTCAAGTTGTTATTTTCTAAATTTCTTTGGCCTCTCGAGAAGAATGATAAGAAGCAGATGGAGTATATGATGATTTTATGCTTAATGATTTTATAAAGCACATAGTCCTCTTGCTTTGAAAGAAGAAGTGATAAAAAACTATTTTTGTTGCTCGTTTCTTATTGATATTAATGCAGGCTGACCTTGAGGAAGCCAAAACACGAGAAAATGCTAAGTTAAAGTCTGCTTTAGAAGAGATGCAACAACAATTCCAGGAAACCAAAACACTACTTATCAAGGAATGCGACGCTGCAAAGAAAGCAGCCAAGCAAGTTCCAACCATTCAGGAGGTCCCGATTATTGATAATGAAATAGTGAATAAGCTTACTGCTGAAAATGAACAACTTAAGGTTAGTTCTCACATATGTTGTTTCTGCCTGAAACTTTGGTTTTTAATTATTAGTACTAATGCTTACTTAGCATTTGATAACTGTTTTATATTGATGCTTATTATTATTTGGTCGCCTGTGACACTTTCTAGGCTCTCGTAAGTTCGCTAGAAAAGAAAATTGATGAAACAGAGAAGAAATTTGAAGAAACAAATAAGCTTAGTGAGGAGCGATTGAAACAGGCTTTGGATGCAGAGTCAAAAATAATTGAGTTAAAGACTACTATGCAGAGGTCAATACAATGACTTATCTAATTTTGCTTGAAATGTGTCTAGATACATCTGTGGTGCAATTGATTTTTTCCTTAGTTCGCTCAAGTTTATTATTTTGGTTTGCATTATTGGCTACATCTGTTGTCAGGCTTGAAGAAAAGCTTTCTGACATTGAAACTGAAGATCAAATTCTGCGGCATCAAACATTATTAAATTCATCCTCCAGAAAAATGTCAGAAACTCAGGTAAATTATGCTGCAGAGCATTCTTTTTTGTTTAAATTATTTTCTTTTTGCATTGCTCATTTGTTTTGATTCTTTCTTCTGCAATTTTGCAGGCTCTTCAAAATGGTCATCCTGTAAGTGAAGATAAAGCCATTTTAGTTTACAGCTCTTTTTTCTTCCATTTTTAGTGCCTTGTCTTTTTTTTTTTTGTAATTCTATGAGAGAGCCTACTTCTGCAGGAACCACAAAGTTTCACCCCTGCAAAGAGTTTTGGCACAGAATCTGATAGTAAATTGAGGAAATCCCAGATTGAGCGACAGCATGTACGTGCTTTACAAAAATAGAGAAAAAATTATCTCTACCTTTCTGTTTATTTTCTTCTTTTTTCAGTTTAAGTTCAATTGGGTTTATTTTAATTTTGGGGCCTCATCTGTTGTACAGGAGAATGTAGACGCTTTACTCAAATGTGTGTCACAAGATCTTGGGTTCAGTCAGGAAAAACCTGTAGCAGCATTTACCATTTACAAATGTCTTCTCCACTGGAGATCATTTGAAGTGGAAAAAACTAGTGTATTTGACTGTCTTATTCAGTTGATTGGTTCTGCTATAGAGGTGATTGGATGAACTTTACACTAATAGAAATTGATGGCTCCTTTAATTTCTTTTTTCAGTGCAGACGTTCCAAAAGTTTGTTGCGGGTGAATTGATTGTCAGCTGAAGCTTTTACCTCGCAATCTGTTATTTAAACAGAAAATAAGTATAGCTGTCGACAGCATATTTCTGTTTTCTATAAAAAAAAAAAAAAAAATAGACTAGGGACTGAATCTACATCAAACACTTTGAAGCCAAGACTTCTTAAGGAGAAATCTAGGAACAAGTTTTAGAAGTGGATAATTCTTAAGTTTGGAGAAATTACTTTAAATTTTTGCTGCTGGAAAGCTGATTATATTGAGAGGTTTTTGTTCCCTTATCATACAGCCTTCAACATCCTTTTTAAGATTTTCTTAATTATTTCTAGGATTCAATTGACAGTTGTCTTAAGTTTCATAGGCTAGATCTACTAGTGTTTTAGGAAAACTAGATGGAATTTGATTCTTTGACTCTATTTAACCACAAAACATTTTCCATCCAATTTTTACTGACTCAAGTTCTTTCCCAATAAAATATGAAATTTCCATTTCTGTTTATTACTTAAAGAAACCTTGATTTTTATTCTTTCTCATCTTTTACCTTTTCCAAGGGTGAATGATAAAAATGTCGAAGTGGATCAATAAAATAAGAATCTATAGTATGAAGACTGAGTTATCAAGAAAGTTGGGAACCTTAGCGCACAAAGAACATTCGTCTTTCATCATTTCTAGTCTCTGATTGAGTTAAATGCTTTAAAGACTAGTTCTTTGTATAATTACTGTTGTTTAAAATCTGAATAAGTGGTTGAATTTCTTTCCTCTCTCTCACACATAAGTGGTGCATTATGTGTAAAAGGGATGTAGAGATGATAAACCACTTTTTTTTCTTCATTGTAAAATTGCATTTTCTCTATGGGCCAAGCAATGAAAAGAAGCTAAGATTTCTGGGGTTACTCTGGCATCTTGTGATGCCTTGTTAATGGAGAATGTTTTTTATTTTGGAGAAGGTAGAAAAGATAAGACTTTATGGAAGTGCATGGTGCTTGCTTTATTATGTGTTATAGGATAAAATGTTTTTTTGCTTCTCTAAGGATTTTGGAGACACTTCTCTCTTCTTCATCAATCTCTATTGGGAAGGCTTTTCGGTTTATTTTTGTTTTGTTTTGGGGGGTGCAAATTTAGGGTTTGATATTATTGTTTAGAGCGTAAATATGCTGATTTTGTTTTTAGTAGTTGATGGGTTGCTTAAGGGTTGTTTTTGTTGCTCTTGTGGACCTTTGTTTAGTTTTATATAAAAAAATTCTTACTAAAAAAGGTAAAATAAAAACATGCTTATTGTATGGCCTTGCAGAATCCAGATAGCAATGATCATATGGCTTATTGGCTGTCCAACACATCTACCTTGTTGTTCTTGCTTCAACATAGTTTAAAAGCCAGTGGTGCAGCTGCATCGAGTGCACAACAGAAGCCACCTCAACCAACTTCATTTTTTGGGAGGATGGCCCAAGTAATTATACATTTATTCATTTAGTTTTTTTTTTTTCCAAAATGTTTGTGCACGAAAAATGAGGATATTTAGTTTGTCTATGTCAGACACTTACTATTTTTCAATGTCATGTAATGTTTCACAGGGTTTTCGTTCTTCATCTGCCAACCTTTCAGTTGATGTATTGCGCCAGGTTGAGGCCAAATATCCAGCATTGCTTTTTAAGCAGCAGCTTACAGCATATGTGGAAACTTTTTATGGAATCATCAGAGACAATTTGAAAAAGGATTTGTCACCACACTTGTTTTCTTGTATCCAGGTAAAACGACCTCAGTTTCCGTCATTTGATTTTTCCAGCAAGTTACAGTTTAATTACTGACTTCAAATCCAAGTTAAATGAATCCTAGTTTTCCACTGATTTTTTCAACGAATTATTTCCTAATTTTTTATTACTTTATGTGCTATGTATTGGTGAGTCCGCTTTTATACCTTAGGACACAATTTTCCCATATAATTCATGACTTTTTGGTTTAAAGCTAGGAAAATTCAAAAGTGAAATGTTTGTTGTGTAATCAATTGAAAGTTAATTTACTTATTTTGACATTGCATCCATAATGTTGATTAGTTTTGGATCCGAAATTTGAATATTGCATTTTCTGTTTATGTTGTGGATCTCTGTTTTATTTTTTTCCCTTTTCTCTTTTATGTTGTGGAACTCTGTTTTATACCTGTATTATGGCTAGTTTTTAAATTTTTGTGACAAGATTTTGTTCGTGTCAACTGAAGATGCCAGCTTGGTTGGCTGGATAGTTTTACTGAAGATCTGGCTTTGTCTTGCCTGGCATTGTTAACATTTTTCTGGTCATGTAAAAGTATTATACTGGATAACAATATAATAGGGTATGGGATATGAGTGGCAATATGTCATTCTTGACTGAAATTCTGTCCTGGTCTTTTGCCCGGGATCGGTGACTTTTACCCTAGAAATGAAATATATGAATTCTAATAATGTGTTAACCAAATTATTTAGGCACCAAGAATATCCAAGGGAACTGCTCTAAAATCATCTGCAGAGGAATCTGGCAAAGGTCCTCCATCTAGTTCCTGGAACAACATTATTGAGAGCCTTAATGGACTGCTTAGTACCCTGAAAGAAAACTGTGTATGATATTTTTCTTTGGTCAATATCAAATTCAATTATTATTGCTATTTTAAATGCATGTTAAACTTAGCATTTTTTCAGGTTCCCCGAGTTCTTGTACAGAAGATCTTCACTCAAGTTTTCTCATATATTAATGTACAGCTCTTTAATAGGTAATTTATAGTTGTCCAATCTTTTGTCCTGTTTTTGTTAAAGTTATATGCCTCCATTGTGCATGTTAATTGATGTTTTTATCTCTTGGTGTAGTCTTCTCCTTCGTCGAGAATGCTGCACATTCAGCAATGGGGAATATGTGAAGTCTGGGTTAGCTGAATTAGAACTTTGGTGCACCAAAGCAAAAGAGGAGGTACTCTTTTGATTTTTTGACTAGTGCCAGAGAAATGTTGCATTTACCAAGGTGTCAATTATTGCTTGCCTGAATATTCCTGTTGTTGCAGTATGCAGGTTTGTCTTGGAATGAACTCAAACACACAAGGCAGGCTGTCATATTCTTGGTATGCTTCTTTTGTTGTGAGAAAATTTAAATATGGTTGCTTTACATTCCTTTTATGGTTTTTGAATACTTTGGCATGCCATTCAATTTGAACCTTGATCCTTTTTTTTTTTCTGAATTAGGAAAAAGGTAGTATTAGAGTTTGCCTGATAATTTTGCTTGTACTTTGTGAGTTGTGGAACTATGGCTCCTGGCTTTTGGATCCAATTATAGATTGTGTAGGATTGAGGACAAAGTGACCCTATTAGAACCCACTAAATAGAATATATGTAATACTTTTATAGCACATAATCACAAAATTTTTCTGATTGTGTTGATTATGCTGCAAGTGAAAAAATGAATTGCTAACTTTTCAAAGATTTGTAAAATGAATGTGTTAGTCAGTCAATAGTGCTGTAGTATTGAGGCAGTAATGATGCTGTGTCATGGGGCATGTTTGCAAATTCTTGTCACAATAATTTTCTTTATATGTCCTTTTTTCAGGGTTTATATTTTTTGTATGTCTTTTATTGACTTGAAAGGAAATTGCATTATTCTAGCGAGTCAGAAAACTGTCTTGT
>JAXCLQ010000007.1:9062400-9145543 GCA_035584115.1 Cedrela odorata
GAGGAAACAGATTCTTCAGAACCTAAAGATGAAAAATCTCGATTTCATCTTAAAACAGCTGCTGAACTTTTCATGTAGCATACATATTCTACGCATTTACTTAACCTTTACGTTACTGTTTTTGATGTCGAAATTTGTGAAAGGCGAATCCTTGATTTTCTACTCTTGTTTAGGTGCGATGAGAAATCTCTTGAAGACTCCATGTGTAAACGTGTGATTCTGACTCGGGATGAAAGCATAACAAAATGGCTTGATCCAGACTCTGCAGCTCTTAATAGAGATGCTTTGGCCAAAACTGTTTATTCGAGATTATTTGATTGGTAAGCTTAACACTATAACTTCATCCTAAAGGGATAAATTTATGTTAACCTCTCATTACTCTATTTGGTTTGTTGTTAATGACTTAAAGATTTGTTGCCCCAGGCTTGTGAACACAATTAATAACTCAATTGGTCAAGATCCTAATTCAAAAATCCTGATCGGGGTTCTGGATATTTATGGATTTGAGAGTTTCAAGACAAACAGGTGCTTAACCGGTATGCTTTTGCTTTCATCATTTAAGGAGTTAGTTTCTTGTGGTGAACTGCATTGATCCTGTGTTTTCTAAGATTATAATGCTTAAGGAAATTAAACATTTAGTGGTGATGTTGTCATTTGAGGTTGGTACAAGGATTCATCATATTTATTATCATGCTAGATACCCTCATGATTCATTTGATTCTTCAACTCTTTCAAATATCTTCAAATTGAGGATATATTTGGGTTGTAGCTCTTTGCTTATTTCTAGGGTTAGCTTTGGAGCTTTTGTTCAGATAATGGTCACTGCTGTAGATATTTGGGTTCAGAACAGATTTCTTTACACGTCAATATATGAAATGTGTTTTCAATCTCCTTTGGTGAATTGCTATTTTTGTGTACATACTTGGGAATTTTGATGCTCATGTTTATTTATAAGGTGTTGATTGCTCTTATGCAGTTTTGAGCAATTTTGTATCAATTTGACAAATGAAAAGCTGCAGCAACATTTTAACCAGGTTTAGCTTGAGATCTATGCCTGTGTTTTTAGAATTTCTGGAAGTCATAAATTGCTTTCATGTCAACATCAATACTCTGTTTACAGCATGTTTTCAAAATGGAGCAAGAAGAATATACGAGGGAAGAAATTGATTGGAGTTATATAGAGTTCATCGACAATCAGGATGTTCTTGATCTCCTTGAAAAGGTGTGTGAATCTTTCTGCTGCCAAATGTTCTGTATTAAACACATTTATCAGCTTGCGTATCTAAAAACTCATCTAATTCAAAGGAAAAAATTTATTCAAGTAAGTGGAAAGCATGAACTTTTATCAACATGCTAGAACTTTATAAATGAGAAATTCCAAATACAACATATATCACATTAGTAGAGAGGGATTTGGTACACGATAACTGTTTGTTTTTGGACATTAATACTTAATTTTCTTTATAATTCTTCTGGACATTTTATTGGTAAAGCAAATATTTATGTATACAACAACCCAATGGTATTTTTTTTTTCATTTTTGGATATATGTACTGGTTGCTTCTGATTCATCTGAAATGTACATGAGAGAATGATTTGGTACACAGCAATTGTTTGTTGACATAGTTGCAAGAAGCTCAATTTTGCTTTTCCTTGTAAATATATAATTTAACTTCTCTTCATGTCTTAAGTTTTCTTTATAATTTCTATTTTTATCTAACTTGCTGTTTTTCCCGGATGTTTTTATCTTCCCAATTTTTTTTTCCATTGCTGTAAAGAAAGGCTACATGTGATGAATGAAAGAACAATTTTTTGGTTCGTTTGTTTTTTCTCTCTAACCTATAATTGATAATTTCAGAAACCTGGTGGCATCATTGCTCTTTTGGATGAAGCATGGTATGTGTTTAATATGAATTGATGATAGAATCATCACCTTTGTCTTTACTTCATTTGTTTCCTCTCTCTATGAGAATCCGAGATGTCGACGTAGCTTATTGTAATTATTTGTAGCATGTTTCCTCGATCAACACACGAAACATTTGCAGAAAAGCTTTATCAGACCTACAAAGACCATAAGCGTTTCAGCAAGCCAAAGTTGGCACGTACTGACTTCACAATTTGTCACTATGCTGGTGATGTAAGGATCTATTTTGTTTCAGCTGCATAAATAATATGCCAAGTTAGTCCCATGTGCACAGCAAGAAAATGGTGATTTCATTATTCATGGGGAATAATTTCAGGTCACTTACCAAACCGAGCTTTTCCTGGATAAGAACAAAGATTATGTTGTTGGTGAGCATCAAGCTCTGCTGAGCGCTTCCACATGCCCCTTTGTTTCAGGATTATTCCCACCCTTACCTGAGGAATCTTCCAAATCGTCTAAGTTCTCATCAATAGGTTCTCGATTTAAGGTCTGTCTTAATATGCATAAATTTGATGTAATCTTTTATTTTTTTCAATATTCATTCTTGCTATGTACTTAATGCAGCAACAACTGCAAGCATTGCTCGAAATATTGAGTGCCACTGAGCCACACTACATACGCTGTGTTAAGCCGAATAATATACTTAAGCCAGCAATCTTTGAGAATGATAATGTGCTGCAGCAACTACGCTGTGGGGTACGTTATTGCATTTTTGCAATACTGGTGTTGAGAGCTGCTTATGAGTATGTTGTGCAATATATTTATATACCTATATCTGATTTCAGGGTGTCATGGAGGCAATTAGGATCAGTTGTGCTGGATATCCCACTAGAAAGATGTTTCACGAGTTTTTAAGTCGTTTTCGCATCCTTGCACCAGAGTTCTTGGATGGGAGGTAACTTCTTTGAATTATGCCAATGTTCTTGAGTTCTTACCCATGTATTTTGTTTCTCGTAGGAAAAAAAAATTCGAGTTCTTGTAGTTGCATTAACATTATTTGGCTATTAATTGTGCATTGACAGTTGTGATGAGGTCACTGCTTGCAAGAGGCTTCTAGTGAAGGTGAACTTTCAAGGTTATCAGGTACATTTCACGATTCTATGGCTTTTTGACAGTTATTTTGTGTTACTGTGCTTATTGTCATTAATAACTGTTGGATGGTATGTGTGAAACCATTATATGTTTATTTTTCTTTGTATATTGCATGTGTGCATCTAGTTGAAATGTATTGGCTTATTGATACATAGGTTTTCAGTTCAAATTGCATCATAATATTGTTGCTAAAAGATAATCCACCAATCCAATATTTATGCTATTGTAGACTGCTGGGGGTGACATGAACTTAGTGTATTTCTGTGAATAACTTACCCAGAAAATCTTATCAATTCTATGCTGTTGCAGATTGGAAAAACAAAAGTGTTTCTTAGAGCAGGTCAGATGGCAGAACTGGATGGTCGTCGAAGTGAAGTATTAGGAAGATCGGCATGCATCATACAAAAGAAAGTTCATTCATATTTTGGTCGTAAGAGCTTCATCTTGTTGCGGTTGTCTGCCATACAAATTCAAACCTTTTGTAGAGGTAATAATTACATTTGTGCTTCTTGATAAATTAATTGCTCTTTATTCCACAAGATTATTTGACTGAAATGTATTGTCTCACAATTGAGATGTGTATGACTTCCTGTTATATTTCCTCTGAACTGATTGCAGGACAAAATGCACGCTATCAGTATGAAAGAATGAGAAGAGAAGCTGCTTGTGTTAAAATTCAAAAATATTCACACATGTGTCTTGCAAGGAAAGCTTACCATAAGTTGTGCTCTTCAGCCATTTCTATCCAAACAGGCATGCGTGGTATGGCTGCTCGTAATGAGCTTCAGGTCAAGGAGCAGACAAAAGCTGCAATTATTATCCAGGTAAATTGAAAGTCCCATTCAATTAAAGAAGAAACAAGAATTGATACTTCTTCATTGTTCCCTTTATGTACTATTTTTTCCATATATCTTTTTCTCCTATTTTGGTGAGTAAAATTTGTGGGAGCTTGTTAGCAAGATATTTACCTGTGTCAAAGCTGCCTAGACAGATTTTCAGTTAAGGATTAATGTTGACTGTAAAATATGTGCACTTAGGCAAACGTTGATGCTGTTTATAACAGCATCTACTGGTTGAAGTTTCTATCACCTTTTATATGGTTGAAGTTTTCTTCACCTTTCTTTTTCAGAGTCAATGCCGACAATACTTAGCCCGCCTTCATTATTTAAAGATAAAGAAAGCAGCAATCGCCACACAATGTGCCTGGAGAGGAAAAGTTGCATGTAGAGAATTAAGGGAGCTTAAAATGGTGATATCCCCATTCTTCGTTTCATTCATATTCTCCTTTAATGAGACAGTTTTTAAGCTTATAATTTTGTTTAGAAAGGCATGCTTATCATAATTTTTTTCTCCTGTTGTGAAAATAATCTTGGTATGTGCCACTATTTTCTCAAAAATTCAAAAGCTATATGAATATTTATGTTATTGACTGTACGGAGACACAAACCAAAAACTTAAGTTATTAGGCTCAGACGCAGACTAGTTTTAGTTGCCATGCAAAATACTGAAATTATTTTCTCAATGTGGGAGACACAAACTCCTCTTTTTACGTTCAGGCCATTAGAAGACTTGACTAAATGGGCTTTGCATGTTGCCCATAAATTAAATGAATCGAGGGTAACCAAATATAATAACATTAACAAATTTGGCTTTAGTACCATGTTATGGAAAAACTGATAAAATGAAAATATCACCCTCAGTGGGGAGATCTGGTGTAATATATACCAGCATAAAATAAGATGAATATTTTACTTAATATTTTTGCTGACTTGAAAGAACTCTCAATGTTTCCTTCAATTTTGGTTTGTTTGGATTTTTCACTTGGTGAGTGATGGCCATTTTTAGAATCTCTGTATGTTTTTGAGTAAGGGTGAAGTTTTTTGTAGCCTGGATCTGCAAATACCTGCTTCTGGAGGACAGTGACTTATCAAGCTCTGGAATCACCCTTCCTCCTCTCACTTGCATGGACATCTTACTTTAGAAAATGTATCAGTTGGTGATGTAATTGTTATCTGTCGTGTTTATTGTCTTTTTTTGATGCAAATAATGAAGCTAAACTTTTCAAGCTGGTCCAAGTCAATTATTTCTGTTCCTTGTGCTCATTTTTGTCGAACTAATTATGTGTGAATAATTCTTTTTGTCCTTTCTGTCTGTCTGCAGGCTGCTAAGGAAACTGGTGCTCTCCAAGCTGCCAAAAGTAAATTGGAAAAGGAAGTTGAAGAACTCACCTGGCGTCTGAAGCTAGAGAAACGAATGAGGGTAGAAGTTTTATCGTTAAGTTTATATGAATAGACAAATACATGACAAATGATTCATTTTTAAACTAAATTTATGCTTTGGTATATTACTGCCTTTAAGGTCATATATATGTTAAAGGTAATAATGTGTCATCTATTAGATTTTATTTTATTTTAAAGGTCTTTGACAATATTGATGGATCGTTTACCTTTGATTCAAGTTGTTATTTTCTAATTTTTCTTTGGCCTCTCAAGAAAAATGACAAGAAGAAGATGGAGTACATGATGTATTTGTGTTTAATGATTTTACAAAGCACATAGTCCCTGGCTTTGAAAGAAGAAGTGGTAAACAGCTCTTTTAGCTGCTCGTTTCTTATTTGATGTTAATGCAGGCTGACCTTGAGGACGCCAAAACACAAGAAAATGCTAAGTTAAAGTCTGCTTTAGAAGAGATGCAACAACAGTTCCAGGAAACCAAAACTCTACTTATCAAGGAACGCGAGGCTGCGAAGACAGCAGCCAAGAAAGTTCCGATCATTCAGGAAGTCCCCGTTATTGATAATGAAATAGTGAATAAGCTTACTGCTGAAAATGAACAACTTAACGTTAGTTCTCACATATGTTGTTTCTGCCTGAGTTTTTGGTTTTTAATTATTGGCACTAATGCATACTTTGCATTTGATAACCATTTTCTATTGATGCTTATTATTATTTGGTTGGCTTTGACACTTTCTAGGCTCTCGTAAGTTCGCTAGAAAAGAAAATTGAAGAAACAGAGAAGAAATTTGAAGAAACAAATAAACTTAGTGAACAGCGATTGAAGCAGGCTTTGGACGCAGAATCAAAAATAATTGAGTTAAAGACTACTATGCAGAGGTTAATACGATGACTTATCTAATTTTGCCTGAATGTGTCAAGATACATCTCTGGTGCAATTGATTTTTTCCTTAGTTTACTCAGGTTTATTATTTGGTTTGCATTATTACCTACATCTGTTCTCAGGCTTGAAGAAAAGCTTTCTGACATAGAGACTGAGGATCAAATTCTGCGGCATCAAACATTACTAAATTCATCCTCTAGAAAAATGTCTGAAAATCAGGTAAATTATGCCACAGAACATTCTTTTTTGTTTAAATTATTTTCTTTATGCATGGCTCATTTGTTCTGATTCTTTCTTCTGCAATTTTGCAGGCTCTTCAAAATGGTCATCATGTAAGTGAAGAATAAAGCCATTTTAGTTACAGTTTTTTTTCCCTCCATTTTTAGTGCCTTGTTTTTTTGTTGTAATTCTATGAGAGAGCCTACTCCTGCAGGAACCACAAAGTTCCACACCTTCAAAGAGTTTTGGCACAGAATCTGATAGTAAATTCAGGAAATCCCAGATTGAGCGACAGCATGTATGTGCTTTAAAAAGTAGAGAAAAAAATTATCCCTACCTTCCCGTTTGTTTTCTTCTTTTTCAGTTCAAGTTCAATTGGGTTTATTTTAATTTTGGGGCCTCATCTGTTGTACAGGAGAATGTAGATGCTTTACTGAAATGTGTGTCACAAGATCTTGGGTTCAGTCTGGAAAAACCTGTTGCAGCATATACCATTTACAAATGTCTTCTCCACTGGAGATCATTTGAAGCAGAAAAAACTAGTGTATTTGACCGTCTTATTCAGTTGATTGGTTCTGCTATAGAGGTGATTGGATGAACTTTACAGTCATAATTACTGATAGCTCCTTTAATTTCTTTTTTCAGTGCAGATGTTCCAAATATTTTGTTGATGGTAAATTGTGGTGAATTGATTGTCAGCAGAAGCTTTTACCTCGCAATCTGTTATTTAAACAGAAAATAAATATAGGTTATTGACAGCATATTTCTGTTTCCTATAAAAAAAAAAAAAAGACTAGGGACTGAATCTACTCCAAACACTGTTGAAGCCAAGACTTCTTGAGGAGAAATCTAGGAACAAGTTTTAGAACTGGATAATTCTTAAGTTTGGAGAAAATACTTTAAATTTTTACTGCTGGAAAACTGATTATACTGAGAGGTTTCTGTTCCCTTATCATTCAGCTTTCAACATCCTTTTTAAGATTTTCTTAATGATTTCTAGGATTCATTTGACAGTTGTCTTATGATTCATAGACTAGATTTACTAGTGTTTGAGGAAAACTAGTTGGAATCTTGACTCTTTGACTCTATTTAACCACAAAACATTTTCCATCCAATTTTATTTTTACTGACTCAAGTTCTTTCCCAATAAAATATGAAAATTCCATTTCTCTTTATTACTTGAAGAAACCTTGATTTTTATTCTTTCTCATCCTTCACCCTTGGAATCCTTTACCTTTTCCAAGGGTGAAGGATAAAAATATTGAAGTGGATCAATAAAATAAGAATCGAGCCCACAAAGAACATTTTTCTTTCATCATTTCTAGTCTGTGATTGAGTTAAATGCATTAAAGGCTAATTCTTTGTATAATTAATGTTTTTTTTAAATCTGAATAAGTGGTTTGATTTCTTTCCTCTCTTTTTCTCTCCCCGCAAATATAAGAGACTTACATTCCTTATGTTTTTGGTATGCTTGAAGTAATTGTACACCATTTAAGCAGATTGCCCTAGGGAATTTCTACTTGCCCATTCACCTGCCACACCACATGCCTTTTGGCTTATAAAAAAAAGAAAATGAACATCTACACCTGATTGAAAAAAAAAGAAAATGGAAAAAAATGAACAAAAGGATAAACCTTAAAATGAGCAAAAGGAAATTATTTTGGACCTAGAGAATTGCAATCTAACTTGCCTTTTGGCAATATTTTTGTTATTTGGGAAGAAATGAATATTTGAAGATGCCTGTTAGGAGGAGGTTGATCTTTAGAGGGATAAAGTGTGTTTGTAGCATTCTGTGGCTTCAGTTTCAAAAGTATTTCAGTACATTTCATTACTCTTTATTCATGTAAATTAGGATGCTCTTTTGTGCTAATTTTTTTTTCCTTTTGAGTACTTTGCATATCTGTTGGCATTCAGATGTGTTGTTCTGTTCTTTACTGGTGACTGGTGGTGCTTCTTAATTGCACTCCAGTATTAATCCCTTTAACAAATTTTGTTTTCAGATATCCTAAAATGAGTTTTCCCCTTCTTGGTGCATTATGTGTAAAAGGGATGGAGAGACAATAAAACACCTTTTTTTCTTCATTGTAAAATTGCATTTTCTCTATGGGCCAAGCAACAATAAAAAGCTAAGATTTCTTGGGTTACTCTGGCATCTTGTGATGCCTTATTAATGAAGAATGTTTTTGTTTTTGGATAAGGTAGAAAAGCTAAGACTTTATGGAAGTGTCTGGAGCTTGCTTTATTATGGTTGATTTGGCAGGAACAAAATAGCCATATTTTTGAAATAAAGAAGGAAGATGTCAACGGGTTATAGGATAAAATGTGTTTTTTGCTTCTCTGGGGATTTTGGAGACACTTCTCTTCTCTTCATCAATCTCAATTGGGAAGGCTTTTCGGTTTAATTTTGTATATTGAAGCTCCTTTCATTTTTTTTGGGCAAATTTAGGGACCTTTATATTGTTTAGAGCATAGATATGCTGATTTTGTTTCGAGTAGTCGATTTGTAGTTTTAGGGTTGTTTTTGTTGCCCTTGTGGACCTTGTTTTACTTTTATATAAAAAATTTCTTACTAAAAAAAGTGAAATAAAAACGTGCTTGTTGTATGGCCTTGCAGAACCCAGATAGTAATGATCATATGGCTTATTGGCTGTCCAATACATCTACCTTGTTGTTCTTGCTTCAACGTAGTTTAAAAGCCAGTGGTGCAGCTGCATCAAGTGAACAACGGAAGCCACCTCAACCAACTTCATTTTTTGGGAGGATGGCCCAAGTAATTATATATTTGTTCATTTACCTTTTGTTTTCCAAAACATTTGTGCATGAAAATGAGGATATTTAGTTGTCTATGTTGGACACTTACTATTTTTAATGTCATGTAATGTTTCACAGGGTTTTCGTTCTTCTTCTGCCAACCTTTCTGTTGATGTGGTGCGCCAGGTTGAGGCCAAGTATCCAGCTTTGCTTTTTAAGCAGCAGCTTACAGCATATGTGGAAACTTTTTATGGAATCATCCGAGACAATTTGAAAAAGGATTTGTCACCACACCTGTTTTCTTGTATCCAGGTAAAACGATCTGAGTTCTTGTCATTTGATTTTTCCAGCAAGTTACAGTTTAATTGCTGATTTCTCATATCCTAGTTAAATGAATCCTAGTTTTGACTGATTTTTCCAATGACTTATTACCTAACTTTTATATTCTTTTATGTGCTATATATTGGTGAGTCCGCTTTCATATCTTAGGACACATTTTTCCCATGTAATTACTGACATTTTGGTTTAAAGCTAGGAAAATAAAAAAGTGAAATGTTTGTTGTGCAATCAATTTAAAGTTAATTTTACTTATTTTGACATTGCATCTACAATTTTGATTAGTTTTGGATCTGAAATTTGAAAATTTCATTTTCTCTTTATGTTGTGGATTGCTGTTTTATATTTTGCATTTTCTCTTTTATGTTGAACTCTGTTATACCTGTATTATGGCTAGTTTTTAAATTTTTATAACAAAGTTTTGTTCGCACCAATTGATGATGCCAGCTCGGTTGCCTGGATAGTTTTACCAAAGATCTGGCTTTGTCTTGCCTGACATTGTTAGCATTTTTTTTCTGGTCATGTAAAAGTTTTATATTTTAAACTCTTATAACAAAGTTTTGTTCACGGCAATTGATGATGCCAGCTTGGTTGGCTGGATAGTTTTACCAAAGATCTGGCTTTGTCTTGCCTGAAATTGTTAGCATTTTTTTTTTCTGGTCATGTAAAGTATTATACTGGATAACACTATAATAGGATATGGGATTATGGAGTGGCAATGTGTCATTCTTGACTGAAATTCTGTCCTGGTCTTTGGCCTGGGATCAGTTACTTTTATCCTAAAAATGAAATTTATTAATTCCAATAATGTGTAAACCAAATTATTTAGGTACCAAGGATATCAAAGGGAACTGCTCTAAAATCATCTGCACAGGCATCTGGCAACAGTCCTCCATCTAGTTACTGGAGCAACATTATTGAGAACCTTGATGGGCTGCTAAGTACACTGAAAGAAAACTGTGTACGAGATTTTTCTTTGGTCAATATCAAATTCATTTGTTATTATTATTTTAAATGCATGTTAAACTTAGGGTTAGCATTTTTTCAGGTTCCCCGAGTTCTTGTACAGAAGATCTTCACTCAAGTTTTCTCATATGTTAATGTACAACTCTTTAATAGGTAATTTGTTGTCCAATCTTTTGTTACTGTTGCTGTTAATGCTATACGCCTCCATGGTACATGTTACTTTATGTTTTTATCTCTTGGTGTAGTCTTCTCCTTCGTCGAGAATGCTGCACATTCAGCAACGGGGAATATGTGAAGTCTGGGTTGGCTGAATTAGAACTTTGGTGTGCCAAAGCAAAAGAGGAGGTACCCTTTTGATTTTGTGACTAGTGCCTGAGAAATGTTACATTTACCAAGGCTTCAATTATTTCTTGCCTGAATATTCCTGTTGTTGCAGTATGCAGGTTTATCCTGGAATGAACTCAAACACACAAGGCAGGCTGTCATATTCTTGGTATGCTTCTTTTGTTGTGAGAAAATGTAAATATGGTTGCTTTACATTCCTTTTATGCTTTGTGAATACTTTGGCATGCCATTCTATTTGAATCTCGCACCTTTTTTTTTTTTTTAAATAGGTAGTATTAGGGATCACCTGATAATTTTGCTTGTACTTTGTTAGTTGTGGAACTACTGCTTCTAGCTTTTCCAATCAGAAATTGGGTAGAATTGAAGACAAAGTGACACTATTAGAACCAACTAAATATAATATATATAATATTTTTATAGGGCATTATCACAAAAGCTTTCAAAGATTTGTAAAATGAATGTGTTGGTCAGTCAATGGTGCTGTAGTATTGAGGCTGTAATGATGCTATGTAATGGGTCATTTTTGCAAAATCTTGTCACATTAATTTTCTTTATATGTCCTTTTTTTGGGGTTTGTATTTTTTGTCTTTTATTGACTTGAAAGAAAATTGTGCTGTCTAGCACGTCAGAAAACTGTCTTGTAGAATTGTTAATACAATCTTGCCCATACTTGTCTATTGGTATGCAGTTGAATATGTTTCAAGGTTGCTGTGATCACTTTCAGCATTCCATGTATATAACCTTTATTATTTAACTGAAACCTATGTTGATAAAATTGGGGTTTGACATTCCTGAAATTTGCCATTTTTATTGGGCCATTTAAGAAGAAAGAGGCTTCTGACATTGTGGTAATAATAATCTGCTACTATGTAGTGTAATATTCCACCAGTTTCTTGCTCAGTTGTGCCTGTGAAAAGAAATTTTGAAATGTTTGCTAGAAATTCTAGGGCCTGTCTGGTTAGATTTTACAAATATTGTTTTAGATACAACACAGTTTTGTAAAATAAAAAACAAAATATTGAGTTTTTTATTTTTAAGATCTATTAAAAAACAAATTGTAGGGCAGGCAAATCTCGGTTTGGTTCAGTTTTTTTGACTTAAATGTACTTGAACTAAAACTTCATCAGTTTGGAATATATATACCAAACTGGACTGATTCAAACCTTCAGGCTAAACTGAATCAAAGCACCAACTGATTGTTTGTCTGAATGGCAAACCAATTGGCTCACTAAATCTAGTCAACATAATTGCATTGTTTGATTCTCTTTGCTTTCAGCGGTTCAGTTGGTTCAACAGTTTTTTTTTTCATCCTTATTAAGAATTGCCTATCAAGAACGATTTTCAGAGAACAAAAAAACAATAAAAGCGTATTTAGTGCTAGTTTTAGGAGAAGTAGAAGCCTTGAGTCGTTTTTGGATTTATAACTAGTTATGGAGAATGAGTTTTGTGTTTTCTAGATCATGTTTATATCAAATGCCATTTTGTATGTTTTTTAATTTCTGAAACAAAATAATGCATACAGTCACCATGTTAAAGATTAAGTTGCCATTTTGTATGTTTTTTAATTTCTAAAACAAAATAATGCATACGGTCACCATGTTAAAGATTAAGTTGCCATTTTGTATGTTTTTTAATTTCTGAAACAAAATAATGCATACAGTCACCATTTTAAAGATTAAGTTGATAGGTAAGGGCTTAACAATAGTATTAAAGTTCTAATATTAAACTTTAATATTTTTTCTGTTTTGTAAAGTTTTTAAGATAGTTGAAACAAAAATTCATTTTTCAGGTTACACATCAAAAGACTAGAATATCCTATGATGAAATTACAAATGACCTCTGCCCTGTAAGTCTCTCGCACTCTGTTTGTGTGTTTGTCTGCTTAAGTGAGCATGCACTGAGAACATATGAGTTCCAGCATTGTGGGAGTAATTTACGACTGAATTGTAAAAATAGCATGCAATAGCGGCTGAACTGAGATGACCACAACAATGTCATGATATATTTACAATTCAATTATCAATTCCGGTAACAACAATTCCAGTCTGGAGAATAGCTTATACAAACCTGTAATTTTCACATGCTTAGACGTGTCAGCTTTGTCGTTTTGACAGTATTTTTGGCAAATAGTTAATGATATTGTCATGCTTAAACGATACATTTGAGTTAAGAAGTATTGATTTTAATGTATACAAATAGTTGAAGATTCTATCACTCACTGTAGCTTGCTGTCTTCAGGTCTTAAGTGTTCAACAGCTTTATAGAATATGCACGCTGTACTGGGATGACAACTACAATACACGTAGTGTGTCTGCAGAAGTAAGGAAAATTAATTAATTCGAATATCTTTTGAAATTGCTTGGGAGGTTTATTTCTTGTTAATCTGGGACGTCACCTTTCCTCTGAACAGGTTATATCTAGCATTAAAATTCTGATGACAGAAGACTCCAACGAGGATGATTCAAGCTCCTTTTTGTTAGATGACAATTCCAGGTAATCAAAAAAAAAAAATAAAAATGGAACAATATTCATGTCCTTTGAAAATATGGTCAGTTCCAAACTGATTATGCCTTTTTTAATGCAGCATTCCCTTCTCAGTTGATGAAATTTCTAGTTCCTTCCAAGAGAAGGATTTTTCTGATGTAAAACCTGCTGCAGAACTTCTTCAGAATCCAGCCTTCCAATTTTTACAGGAGTAAGGCCGCGGTTCTAGCAATTTTCTCTCCATGATGTATCTCATCTTGCCAATTATCAGATAGAAATTCCAACTCCCAGTGAATGCCGCACTGTAAATCCACTGTCATTTTCTTTTCTCCTTCTAGGTATGTACTTTTTTTGGTCACGGCAACG
The DNA here is from genome assembly GCA_035584115.1 of Cedrela odorata. Lineage (NCBI taxonomy): Eukaryota > Viridiplantae > Streptophyta > Magnoliopsida > Sapindales > Meliaceae > Cedrela > Cedrela odorata. The sequence goes on from JAXCLQ010000007.1 coordinate 9,076,001, forward strand.
TCCATTGCCCTGTATGTAATATTATTCTTTTAAGTTAAAGTTTGTATAATCTCATTAGGTCGGCTCTGTTAGTTCTGAGGGGCAAGGATGGTTTATACTGACTTGAGTGGCTTTTTTCTTTTTTCAATATCTTTGTGTGTGTGTGTGTGTTTTTCTCGGTTGGTCACTTGGGGCTAGTAATCATTTTAGGAATGATAGGAAGGAAAATGTAGTATGATGGAGTAGTAGCTGTTGTTATGACTACATCTTAAGCCTTGAAATTTTCGTACTGTACATAGTAACAGGAGTTTTATTATAGTTGAATTTTCTGATTTTGTAAAACCCCTTTCACAGAATATAATTTGATGATGGTTTTTCATCAAATTTTGCTGTGTTACTCTGATTGGAGATTGGATAAATAATGATTTTGAGGTAAAGCTTTTATCTTTTCAATTTTGGTTTCAATTGAAACTCATTGAGCATACAAGAGCATAGGATAGAGCTATGATGTAACGTAGATGATCTGATAGATTTCTCCTATAGAAATCTCTCCTATGGCAACGGGTTGGGGCAAAGTGAAGACCAGTGTAAAATGGTGGGTCGGGCCTGGGCCTAATTAATTTTATTCCATATAAATTTGTGAATGGATTCAAGCCAACTTAATTTAGTTCCAACCTGTTTGTTGGGTCGGATTTTATCTGTTTTTTAGTCACTTAGCTCACTTATTAGTTATTATATTGGTAAATACAATTTAGTGGTCATGTATTTGGATATAATTTTAATTGATTGAGGCACTACTCATTGGAATCCTGAAAGATAAAATCAGAAGTGCAAAAAGTCGGCGATTTCCATATGTATCAGATTAGATTAGATGGAAAATTTTCATTGGCTCGATACTATGTGGCATAGATCATTTTACGGGTCAGGCCGAGCCGTATGTTTACATAAAATCATCAGGGATTTTGGACGGTTTTACCATTTGACAATAGAAAGACCACCCGGGAAAGAGATTTGGCAGAATTTGCTTTGCATCAGAAGGACGTGCAGAAGAAAGAAGAGGTTTTTCTTAATGGAAAAACTACAAGATCATCTAATATTTGCCGGATGAGGTTTTGATTGGATTGGATTTGATTTTGATTTCCGAATGACCAATCTAAATCTTTGTGAATTATATTTCCATTGCATTTATAAGATTTTTTTTTTTTGGTTTTGTTTTGTTTCAGCAATGCAACAGTTTTTATCCTGAATCTATGCCCATACCTACAAATTTTGTCTGAGATTGTGAATTAGCATGTATGGCTTCAACTCCACTCACGTTTTACCTGCAGAATTGCAGACAATAAAAATACTTGTTCCAGTGTTCCCTTCCTTCCATCTTCATCTGTCTGTTGTGGCTCTCTTCTCTCTTCTTGTAACCAAATTCAATCACATAAAAAAGGCACTCTGGATACTTCAAATTCAACACTTGTTAATATGTTGGGCCGAGACTAACAAATTTTGTAGCTTAGCTTCTAGTGCATGCTGCAATAAATTAATAACCAATTTGTCAAGCTTTAGATTGCTATATCCCAACTTTTTCCTTCATCCTAACGTTTACATTTTGAGAATATCCAAGCTATTCTCAAAAGGTAATTTTAATCTGTCGGTTTTCTCTTTTACAATTAGTTTTATTGCAACGTGGGTTGCTCTAGTTAATTTGTCTAAAATAATCAGTGTCGGCTGAATATGATACTTATTACATAATCTTTGACATTAGTTACTTAGCTAGTGTTAGAAGTGGGAAGGAGATGTTATGTCCAAATATAATATATGCATGTTATCATTTGATCAGAGCATCGAAATAAGATTATTTATCAGGGTTTTAAATGAGTATCCGTAGTTGCTCAGTCTTGAAAGGATCATTATTATTGTTTGTTTGTATTTAAATAGGTGAGAGAAGTGCACATGGTGATGTTGTGATTGCATAGATATTCAGTTGTCATTAAAAGCAATTGTTGACTCGTTTCTTCACTCTCTCTTCTTTTTTTTTTTTGCAATATTCATGTGATCACATGTATTGACATGTTTCTCATTTGATGAGTTAAAGACAACATTTCATTTGACTCCATTAATTTCAGTTATTACAGTTGAGGAGTTAGTTGCTGCTTATATTATGGCATATGGGCATTGCAGGAATGTGTTTCGTGCTTTTTTTTTGATATAATAATAAATCTAACCTGCTCATTTTAGTATCTATTTCCATGCTGTCGCAGAATGCCGACTTATTCATTGAATCAATTATGTTCAACATGTCTTAAAAGGGTTTGAATGGTTCATTCTGATTGGTCGTTGTTTGTTGGAGGGTGGGATTTTGTCCCGAATTCATTGTGGAGATTTGTCCAAAACTTAACAGTGAAATGTGGATCTCTGACGGATACAATGGACATCGGCACACCATACAAGCTAACCACCTCACATAAGAATAATCAGTCAATTGTCGCATTGAAATTTTGGAGATAAATTTTAATTATATTATTATTTACATTTTGATTTGTGTAATCTTCTCATAGGTTTGTAAATTTTAGAACATTACATAATGTAAATGATAATTATTATTTTTAAGTTAGGTTAGGAATTGGATTTACTAAATGTATTATTTACTTTGACTAGCTTGGGTGGACTTAGCCCATGGAAAGGTGTTCTGATGTACACCAAAATATATTTAGTTGAAGTACGTTCGTTATTTTTTTGGTATAACTATTTTCAATCACGACAAAGCCTCAAGTACTAATTATTTTTTTTTGGAAACTTTAATATATGCAAAATATAAGAGTTTTATATATTAATATTTCTTTTAAGAATAGCATTGAAAATATAATTTTTTATATAAATTGTACAAATTAAAATAAATTTATATTGAATGATTGTCACATAATTTACAATATTTATTCTTATTAATAATATTGACTTTGGTGTTTTTATTTAATTAATATAAATACAAATTAATGAATTTATATTAATATTATAAATTAATGTATTTATAATATTATTATTTTATTAATATGAAATTCACTTAAAAGTTGGTTAGGACATAAAATATGAAATAAAATACCATGTATATGCTAAGTTTTGTTTGACATTTTTATAATTTCAGGGCTCATTATTAAACTCATTCCAAAAGTTTAAGAAAAAAAAAATAAAATAACTTACACATTTTTAATTTCTCTCAAATTAGTCCCAATCACGATCATCCAAATTTATTAAGTAAAATTAACATATTTATAAAATTTTACCATTATACCTCTATTTTACTAAAAAACAAAGTATGACAGAAATAACTAAGTTCATCTAAATTTTAATTATAACAAATGGTCTCCGCAACATGTAAATTTTTCAAGTGAAGAAAGGGTGTAATATATTCACAAATTTGTCCTTGCATAATTTAAATCTGGCTACTGAATTTAAATGATAGAGATTAATTTGAGACAAGTGATAAATGTAAAATTTAATTCATTACATTTTCATATTATAAAGATAATAATAATCCATTACCAAATATGAGCAATTACTCAATCATATATATGCATTGCTAAATTATAACAGTTTAACTAGGCTTAGCAATTTTTCCTACATTGGATCTTTCTTTGTCTTGATGAATTTTCTCTTTGAAGACTCCCAATGTAGGGAGAATGGGAGAGCCAAATTTGAAATACTTTTTTTTAAAAAAAAAAATTATTAGAGAGAATGGAACAATAAAGATTCTTGTTGAGGGAAGTGCATGCAATCTATGTCAACGCCATAGTATTTGGATGAGTTTGGCTAAATTTCTTTCATTTAGGCTAAATTTGCATTCGACTTCATTAATAGAATATTGTCAATGGGAATCCCCACCCCCCTTATTAAATATGCTAAATAAATGAGAGCAGAACCCCACTTCAACGATTTTTTAAATCATGCTTATTGGCTTTATAATAATAAAACTAATAATAATTCTTTCTCTAACTCTTAATAATAACTGCTTTTTATTTTGCATTTTTATTAGTGAGATTCTATTTCATATGTTATTAAAAATAAACTCCTGAAAAGTTAAAAAAGAAAAAAGGGTATTCCATTCGAAAGGAAAATGATTGTCAAGATATTTTATTTGTAACAAAAGTATTGGCTTGTTAGCCATTGATCATCACAACTTGTTGATATTATATATTATTAGCATTATATATGATCATGTTATTTACAATTATGGGTTTTAAGTTTCAATCAAAATAAATATAGGTTTTACCAAAAATAAAAAGTCTTCAGTACTCTTATAGTGTATTGTTGTACCTCATTTATTAAATTTTTATTATATGTATTTTTCATTTAATTATGAAAAAAGTCAATAGGCACATAACATAAATTTAATAAAGATAGGATGCAATGCACTAAAAGTATTAAAACTCTTTTATATTTTACAATCACAATCACAATCACAATGATAATAGTATGAAATTTATCAAGAATGAATGTATCGAGCTTTATTAATTATCAAAGGTATGATAATTTGTAATTATTTGACTAAACTTATTTTGAAGTAAAGCCACAAATAATTTATAGAATAATGGTGTTCGATATTTTTAAAAGAGAAAAAAGATATTCACTATTACTCTTATCAAATCAAATATATTTTAACCAAATTAAGTTGTATTGATTCGATTATAATCTAACTAACATAAATACTAACAAAATAAAATGTAATTAATATTTTTGGTTTGATACGAGTATTATTATCAATTATTCCAATTTTAAGGGCACAAATATCCTTAATCCTTTCTAAACAAAATCCATGATTGAACCTAATTGCTCAAAATCCTAAACAAAATAACTATAAGAGAGTTATGAAAAGAGAATTGTTATTTACATAGTTGTGTTTTTCTGTTAGGTTTAAGCTAGATGATATGTTTGCCAAGATATATAATATTATATTCTTATTTATACATGATTATGTGGTATATATTGGTTTGAATTACTTATGTGTGATTAGTGAGAGCATTAGTGTTTTTATTTTCTGATTAGTCAAATGAGGAATTTCCAAGTCAAATGAAAGATTACAAAGGGGTTTTGCGATATTCAAATTCATTAAATATATATTAATTATAAGGTTCTGTAACAAAGTGTTAGCGGAAATGATGGCCATGGAGGCTCGTGGGAAGGCAATTTAATTATTTCATTTGGTTCTCAACTTCTCATGCTTTCATGTGACTCTTATTTCATTAATCCCAATCAAAAAGGGTAAAGAAAAGATTGGCAATCCTCACGTTCACAAGCCCATAATAAAGGAATGCTCTATTATATATAATTGAAAAGTTTTGAAATAAAAATGTAGGGGAAGAAAGGATAGAGATTGTTTAAGGATTTCAGAAATTAATAAATAGAACTTTTAATTTAAGAGAGGAAATCCTATGGGACCCTTTTCTAATCATTAAATTTGAGGCTACCTATCATTAACTTTGTCTTTTTGATGATCATCTCATTGAACCCATTTAATGATTCATATTCCCTTAGCTCTTATTTGACCAAGTCCAAGGATATAAACTAATCAAGAAACACCATACCATATATAATACATGTTTAATTAATTAATTTTATGAGAAAACTATATAATGTGTAAACAAAAGTGGAAGCCACCATACACATATATGTAAATTATATAGTGAACGTGTGACTGATAAAGAATTCTTAACAGTAATGGTTCTCTATATATATATATATATATTATAACAATTATTTATTATTATTATTGCTAATAACATTGTATTAGTGAAGTTATAATATAAAACTTGTATTCTAATAAAAAAAATCTATTTATAATAATTATGTGTGTTAACTTATAAATGTATTATTATTTTTGCCTTAACATGAAGTTACCTAATTGTTTTTTTTTTTAAAAAAAAATTTTGATTCGTGTATATTTTTATTTATGTAAAATTAAAATTATTATTTTTATTATGTTCTCATTTATCAAATATAGCAATCACAAAAATATATTTAGTTGTATAAAAATTTATATAAACACGAAATGTCGCATGCAGCGGAGTATTGCTAACAGTGATCGTCTTCTGGTTTACGCGTGGTTAATTCATGCATTGGTATTTCCACCAACGAAAATATGCATCAATAATATACATGTCATCCTCCTCCTAACTCCAAACAAAACCCCACCAAGAGAAATGCAAACAACCTAAATATTTATTAATAAATTAATCAAAATTAGCGATCCCATATTGATAATAATATGATATTATCGTATTAGTTTGTTAATTGATAAAAAATGATATATATATATATATATATATGCTACAAAAAGCTAGCTAGGTTGTTGGCTGAAGGTCACTGCAGTACCTTTCAAACTTTGCAAACTGCGAGGCTGGGATTTGGGATCAAACTTCAAGAAAGAAGTATAGAGAAAGAATGAAATTTATGTTACAGATAGGATGGAAGGGAGGATGGTTTTACTATATATATATATATATACACGTTGAAGATTGATCAATTGAGGCAAGCTAACCATCAGAAAATTGGCAAAATAAATTAAATTAATTGTAGTCGGTAGTTAACTCCATAGTCCATATATAGATTAATAAGAGAAGAGAAGAGAATAACGTAAGATTATTTAAGAAGAAGAACCAAAACAAACAGCCCCACATTATCTTGCATGAAAAGCATACACTCACTCCATGAAGCCGATCGAGGTTTCATCATCCATGGCCATGCACGTGCGCCGTCTCTTTTTCTCCCGCTACAGTTATCATTGATGATCCACGAAGTAACATTCATTTGACAAGATACCTACAAAGCCTAGCCAGCTGAAAATATTAAGGTGTATTAATTTAGAGATAACATAGAGTTTTGTGGTCCAAATACAACTGGTTCCAATGCAATAAATTGCGATATCTCGAAGACCAAAGTTTAAAGAATAAATGGTGCGGTTCCAAATTCCAATATATATGAATAGAGTAGTAGTAGGTGAGCCCCAAGGTTTAAGAATAATTTATTAACCAAACTACTGTGAATTCATCACATACTCCATTTGGCCACCACCACAATTGCACAATCACTACCAGCTTAATCAATTTCATTCAAATAAAATTGCTCTTTTAATCTAATTCTTTTTTTTTTCATATATCATTACTTACTTGAGAATTGAGATGCTATTATTTTTTTTAAAAAAAAAATTAATAAACAATGAGATAGTGTAATACATAATTTTAAAGACTTAAAATAAAATTTATTTATTTAATAAATAGAAATCATATGTGTATATATTTAAGTAAAAATTTAGAATAAGAAAAATCTTAATCCTGAATATTGTATTATCATTCTTGTCAACATTGCCTCGTGGACAATGAATTACAAGGATATTTATGATGTCAAGATGCTCTTTAATCCATAAACCGAAGAGTTAATACCACTTGCATGGTTGCATTTTCTATTTATGGAAACCACAATACTCGATTGCTTAAATATCAACAAAATCTTGGTCTAATCACATAATCCTCTGTACTCATTACTATAATTTTATTCTCAAATAATTTAAATTAATATTTAGTTAGGGTTTCTATATGGAGTCCAAATTAATGTATAATATTAATATTGTTCCTTATAAAGGTAATGCACTTCATCAATATATCATAACATATCAATAACATATCATAATTCAACATTAATATGTAATTATCAAAATTTAATTTGATTGATGAATAAGGAAACAAAGATATCATTTATCATTAACCATATTAAACTCAAATTCTTATTTGCACGTGAGTTTCAAACACTTGCACTTTAAACCCTAATAAGCGATTGTTACATGAAATGTGAACTCTCTAAAGATTGTGAAAATGGATAATACGAATCAGGTGGACTCACAATAAATAGACTTGGTGATAAAGGTATCATGTGATTAGATGAACGAAAATATTCCGTCTTATATCAAATAACTAATTTTAAATTTATAAATGTGACTAACAATCTATTTAATAAACCAATCTTTTGAGCTGTAATTGCGGAACTTGCAACACTTTATAAATATGTACATGTGCTAAGGATCAAAAATTCGAAATAAAATCAGCAATAGTTCAATTGTAGAAGAATTATATAATTAATTTCTTTTTGGTATATTGTGAAATTTCAATGCTCGGTTTTTTAATTTTTATACGTGAATTCTGTGGAATGTGTAGCCACCTGTGATGAAGCACAGCTACCTAATTTCATAGAGACTTGAAGTTGTAGTGGTGAAATGGAATTTGGAATATATGATATATCTCGGTCCAAGCTAAGATAGAACACCAAACCATGCAATTTTTTTTTTAATTTTTTTTTGAAAAAAAAATATTACAAGTCATATACATTCAGTTTTATTATGTCAATCTAAGAGGTCATTGCATGCGTACAATTCAAAACTAATATTGATTTAATCAATAAAAATAGTAAAGAGTAAATACAAGATCATTTATAAATTCAAGCATTTTATTTGACATATTTAAATATTAAAATTATTGTTTTCTTATTCATCAGTCAAATTAAATTTTATTAAAGTATAGAGAATTTCAATTTTTTAAATATAAATATACGATAATTTAATATTAATTTGTGCAAATCAGCACCCTTTTTTACAATTTAGTGCTGAATACTTCAAATCTATATTTTAAAGATGCGAACTTTTGCGAAATATTCTTTTTATGCATACATACTTAATAATAATAAATTAAATTAAATTTGTAAACAGTACTAATATATATTAAAATAAATTCAATTAAACACGAGTTTATACATATGTTTCTTCGCAAATTGTTATTTTTACAAGAAATTTTACATGCAACAATCACAAGTGTAATAATTACTAATTTTTATGAATACACTCTTAATTAATGTGACAATCGCTTGTGCTGGCAATTCATGTTCATTTTATCGATTAAACCACAGGATCTTACATTTGTTGACACCTGTTGTTTATCAGTTCAATCTAAAAACCAAAGGGCAAGATTTAAGAGAGTTGCTCTCTTAATTTGTACAGCTTCCGTACGTAATTGTTGCTTTGATGTCAATTTCAGCAATGCGGAAAAACCTTGCAGTTAACTGCTAGTGGCCCCGAAAAGAATGACTAAGTTTTAAATTGTTGTGGTCACCACATTGGTTTTTTGTCACTTATGTTGAAGTTCAACTATGACTCTTGTTTGAATTCTAACTTATATGATGAAATGAAATTAATTGTGCATGAATTTTCCAGCGAATTAGTGATTATTCTGAACACCTCCTTTGATGTAATCTAAACACGTGGATGACCATTTTGAACAATCAAACACGTTGAGCGGACTGCCCGATTTTGCAAATTATATGCAGAAATGAAGATCATGCCTTGCCAGCAGGCTGGCTAATCAGGACCACTATTGCAGTTATCAGTCCTTGTTAATATGCAATATCAAATCTACAGAATTCTTGAATTTTTTAGATGATTTAGAGTAATGTATCCACGGCCACGGCCACGGCCACAAACACAAGAAGAAACTTGTTAGAGAGATAGATGATCGATGTTGCCTCAAAATCCTTTCTCCAGATTCTGGTTTTGCTACCAATTTTCAGGTATATTAATCCAAACACAAAAGACTACTTTCATGAAGGCTATTAACGATATGGGTTTCAAATGATGATCATAGATGATCGATAATAAAGAATTTTGATTGAATTTTTTGTGTATGATTTGTGGGTTATGTTAATATTGTAATAATATAAACAAAAGAAGGCGGCCACAACACAAGCTTATCATTTGGAGTAAGAAAACATCATTTTCTAATCCCAATCACATGCCTACTCTACTTCATGGCCAAGGCTTCTCCCTATTTAATCCCCCATCCCTCTTACCCTCTCCACTACTGAGTTCTAACATATTATTCTCTTTTATTCTCTTCTCCAATCCTTCTTTGTCCCATCCACTTTGATACAAATTAGAGATCACATTCACACTTAGTTTCCTTTTCTTCAACAGCAACCATCTCCACCATTCTTTCAATACGTTTGCCGTCAAATTTTTGTTAAAAAATCTCTCTCTTTCAGTCTCTTTTACCACCCCAAAAAAAGGCGAACGTAATCTTTATACGCATGTATAACAATTGCCTTAACATATCAGACATGTCTCTAAGTTTTAGTCACGACGAATTCTTTAACAGCCGCTGCATTTGGGTGAATGGCCCTGTCATTGTTGGCGCAGGTCCATCAGGTTTGGCTGTTGCTGCTGGCCTCAAGAGACAAGGCGTTCCATTCATAATCCTTGAAAGAGCTAACTGCATTGCCTCTCTTTGGCAAAACAGAACATATAATCGTCTTAAGCTTCATCTTCCTAAACAGTTCTGTCAACTTCCAAACTTTCCATTTCCTGAGGATTTTCCAGAGTATCCTACCAAGTATCAGTTCATTAACTATCTAGAATCCTATGCTAAACACTTTGATATAAACCCGCATTTCAATGAAACAGTTCAGTCTGCTAAGTATGATGAAACTTTTGGTTTATGGCGAGTCAAAACCATTTCCGCAAGAGGTTCAAGTCCTTGTGAAGTTGAATATATTTGCCGGTGGCTTGTTGTGGCGACAGGAGAGAATGCAGAAAAAGTTGTGCCAGAGTTTGAAGGCTTGCAAGAGTTTGAAGGGCATGTTATGCATGCTAGCGACTACAAATCAGGAGCAAGTTATCGCGGAAAGCGTGTGCTAGTTGTTGGCTGTGGCAATTCTGGCATGGAAGTCTCTCTTGATCTTTGTAACCACAATGCAAAGCCATCAATGGTAGTTCGAAGCTCGGTGAGTGAACATATACTGCAGAATTATACATTAATTCCATTCTACTATTACATACAACTAGCTAGCTTATATGAGTTTTGTTTTGATCAACAGGTTCATGTTTTACCGAGGGAAGTTCTTGGGAAATCAACATTTCAATTAGCAGTTTTGATGATGAAATATCTACCACTTTGGTTAGTAGACAAGATTCTGCTTATTCTCGTACGATTTGTTCTCGGAAATGTTGAAAAATATGGCTTAAAAAGGCCATCTGTAGGACCTTTAGAGCACAAGAACACTGAAGGAAAAACTCCTGTATTAGACTTTGGCGCTTTAAAGAAAATCAGATCTGGAAAAATTAAAGTAGTCCCTGGAATCAAAAGGTTCTCTCAAGGCAGAGTAGAGCTTGTCAATGGAGATATTCTTGAGATTGATTCTATCATTCTTGCAACTGGTTATCGCAGCAATGTTCCTTCATGGCTAAAGGTGAGCCTGCACTATTCATTTTTAAAAAATATATATATTTTTATTTAATGTCCTAGTTTGTAATTCATGAGACAGTTATGGAAGTTGGTTTTACCTTAGATTCTCTTCTATTTTTTTTTTTTTTACCAATTTAAACATTTACAGTTCCAGGAAATTTTAAACCAGGGGGGACTTGCTAGTTTTCCTTTGATAGATTATTCTCTATCTTATTCAATTTAGATCTAATTTGATAAAAATAATGTTTGAGAAGTTTCTTCTGTCATCCACTTGTTTTCTGCAACTACGATTTGTATCTTGATAAGTAAATTTTGGGTTAAACTCTCTCTCTCACACCCACAAATATTCTATGCAATTATTAATGATTTGGATATCTCAGAAGGAATCATACCCAGATGATTTTTTTTTTCTTTTTTTGGGTTATTTTTAAATATTTATGTACCTGTCAGGTAGTTAGGTTATGTTACTCTGATGGTCTAATTTTTGACATGTTTCTTTTTCTCTTTTTTTTTTTTTTCTGATATTTATCCTTCATTTACTCCTACAATAGCTGAACAAATTTGAAATATTTGTCAAATTACAGGAGAATGAATTCTTTTCTGAAAATGGGATACCAAAAAATCAATTTCCTAATGGGTGGAAAGGCAGAGCTGGGCTGTATGCAGTTGGATTCACAAAGAGAGGTCTCTCTGGTGCATCTTTAGATGCCATGAGTGTGGCTCATGACATTGCCAAAAACTGGAAAGAAGAAACAAAGCAGAAAAAGAAATCAATTGCTTCTCGACACAGAAGATGTATATCACATTTCTAAAGCATGCAACAGCAATATTTTGGAAGTGTTTTCATCTGTTTTGCTTTCTTTTGTTTTTTGCAACTGATTGACAATGAAAATGTGATCAGTTTGTGTAGAAAATAACGTAGAGCACTAGAGAAAAGAAAATAACACATATAACTCCAAAAGTAGCCCTTTCCTATAGAAAAAAAAAACCCAAGATTGCAAAATAATTAGAAATTGTTATTTTATTTCTTTTGTACAAAAGGAAGATGAAGCTTATTGTTTTCTTTCTAGTTCAAAGGAATTTTGTATTGCAATTTAATAATTGAAGTCAAATAGAAAGTATTTTCTTATTATTTTTGTTTTATATATTTATTCTAATATGGTCCAATTTCATCCCTGTAGGCAATTAATGCAACTAATGGGCTCTCTCTCCATAATCTGGTCCGCCTAGGTCCAACCTACAATGGCGAACCCTATGTCTATATAATACAACCACACCCCCAAACTTTGACTACTTTTACATATAAAATAAAAATAGGTTTAGAACTCTTAGCTTTTCATGTTGCATTTGCACATGGATAGAGCCAACAATAAAGGTCGGCAAAGAAAATCCCATCTTGCTCAATGCAAGTCAAGAAATCTTTAAAATTTGCCTTCCATCAAATAAATAAATAGATATCAAACGAATTGTAGATTTAAATATATTAATTAGATTTTTATGTGATTCTATTGTAGATTTTGAAATAAAATAAAAATATGAATGATTTATACATATTCAAAATATGTCTCTACCTACTCTTTTATGTATTCACATTTTTTAAATTTATGCTAGAATCTCACAAAATTTTTTCTTTTAGAGTAAAACATGCTAATATTGGTGAAAAAAAAAATTTACTAGTTAAATTCACTCTAATAATCTATCATTATTACTCGACAAAGAAAATTCAGCTATATTAATTTAACACGAGAGTTGTGCAAGAAATTGTATGTTGTATTTTAAAATTTATAGATCTAAGATTTTCGATTGAGATTGTGGTGCTTTTTATGTAAGTAAAGTTAAAAAAAATATTTAATAACATTAATTTTTAGTAGAATTCTCTTTTGTTTTTTAATTACTATTTAATATCTAATACTTTCATTTTTCAATAGTTATAAATTTAAAGTTCCAATATCTCAACATTAAAAAAAGTCTAAGGTTTCGATTGATATTGAGCTATTTAATATCTACCAAAAGTTGGTGATATTAAACACTTTTTAGAATACCACAATCCTAAATGATGTCTAACCTAAGTTTGCCGCAAAAAATGGGGAATCAATTTGAATAAGGAATAAGAATGGTTCATGCATGCTAATACCATTCAAACACAGAAAATAAACACTATTACAACACATGAAAGTTCCATGACAGTGCCACTATTCAACCACATACAGCCAATTCATTTTCTGCTTCTAGATATGAAGTACTTGTATTTTTCCACTCTTTCTCAGCTAGAATTGGTTTGTTCTTTATTTGACATTGAAAAGTAAGCAAAACTTAATGATTTAACAGCAAGAAAATTTAGAAGTAAAAGACAATTAGACAACCCCTATGAGTACCCATGCTGTTGAAAACAAACATAAAGTGACTAAGCCTTAACTCATTGGCCCATCTAAAATTTCTTCATCACCAGACAATAAAATCTTTCATAATTTAGATATATAGATATAATGGTGAATCTCATCAAATATTTTCCTTCATGAACATGCTCTACTATACTATCCGCAAGTTTCTTTTTTTAATTTTTGTTTTCATGCAATACAAGAAGCAAAGATTTGACAGTCTAAAATTGCCCTAAGTTCACCCTACAACATTAAAACTACAACTGTATGTTTGTCCAATTCCAGTGGAATTTCTAAGGTTCTCACAACCCTGCAGCCTCTTACTTGGACATTCACAGTAACCAATGAACGAAAACACATGGGTCTTATATCCCTTCTTTGTTCCACGCCTATAGCCCATTCCTTCTTGTTCTTATTGGAATCTTACAAATTTATAAGTGTTCACCATTTGTCCTACTTCAATTTTTATGCAGATTTTTATATTTTGCAGACAATAATATATAGAGTTACATCACAAGTGTATATGCATGTCTGTATGTATTTGTGTCAAACACGCAGCTTCAGGTTTTCAAAGATGCAAGACAGGAGAGATATGCAAATTGCAATTTGCAACCCCATTTGCAGAATGACAGTCTTATCCAATTGATCATTTCCTGGTTAATAAGCGTTGACTATTCAAATTTAATGTGTTCTTTAAGAGTACATAATACAAAGTAGTTGAAGCTGAGGACTTATATCACTGCAAAAAGAAAAAAAGTAGTTAGTATCTATACATGTGCTTACAAACTTAACATGTTAAGTGATGCATATGCAACCAGTTGAGGTCAGATAGATTGATCAACCTAAATTTTGTCAACAGCAAACAAAACAATTGTACCCTCAGGATTTTTTTCAACACAGCAGATCGACTAATTCCAGTGGCCAATAGTTTCAACTTGGACTCAAATAGTTACTGTGGTTCAAACTTCAACCCCAGTCCTTGGTGGGGTTGTAAGTGGAATTCCCACCAAGGTTTCAGCTCCATTGTGAACATATATATTTCCTTCCTAAATAAAATTAGTGGGGATAGAAATCCTCAGAATTGGAGAAAGAGTTACAGGCTATATCATTATGGAATAGAACTAAACTTTCAACAGATGCCTAACTACAAAATTAATACTAAAAAAACATCACGCAAATGCTTTGTTCAACTATAGCTAGCCATGTTTGGTAAATTAAATGTATCAGCGGTTTCGTTTACGATACAATAGGTGTATAAAATCAGTTTTGTTTTTAATTTCATTCAAACCAAAACCGATCATAAATAATTCGATTCTTAAATTTTAAAATGAAGACCTACTCTATTTAATAAGGTACCTTTTTTTTTTTTTCAATTCAATTTTAGTTTAAAAATATATTACTTTATTTATCAATTATCTTAATTTTTCTAATTTTAACTTCATAAAAAAAATCTTAAAAAAATAAAATCAATTATATTAAATCATAAAAGTATTGTATACATGATAAAAAATTGAATGAACGATAGAAAAGAGAAATAAGTTATTAAAAAAAATTGATATACGCTAAATTATTTAAAAGTTATTGTATTATTACTTAAGTTAATATTACACATTATTAAAAAGAGAAATTTAATTTTTTTTTATGATAGTAAAATTAAATATCTAATAATATTATACTGTGCATATATTTATTTATTATAATTGTTAACTTGTTCGACAATTTTAAAATAAATATATACACATCATAATTTTATTAAATTATTATATAAATAACATGATAAATTAAATTAAATTAAATATTATAAATACATTGGGTAATTTTTTTTATATAACTCAACGAATAAAAAGTGATTTTTTTAATAAATTGTATAACTTTATATATATAATTCAATAATTAAAAATTTGTATTTAAACATAAGGTAGTGTTCAACTCTTTTAACTTAAATTTTTTTTTAAATCGAATCGATTTTACAATTTTTAAAATCAAAACTTACCCTAAAAAAAATTAATTCTTAATTTTTTGAAATAAGAACTTATCCTAAAATAATCGATTTTGGTTCGAAATTAATTTTTTTGATTCAATTCTTAATAGTTCCAAATAAAATCAAAACCGTTATACTACGCATCCTGAGCTAGAATGTAAGTTTAGGTTGATTTTTGTCGTTGCAATAATATTATCAGTTTGTAAAAAGGGTATTCGAAAGCATTTTGTAATAATTGAAATCCTATTTACTCCCTTATTTATTATTATTATTATATCGTAGGTCATCCACTGCAAAATAATATTCTCTCCAAGCAACTCCATAATGTTTTAGAATCTAAGAATATCAAAACTAACCAACCAAAATCAAGTTAAGAATGTGGGTTTGAAGGCTTATTAATAATTACTTGCTTATTATACACTCCTCATAACATATTGTCCAGTTTGGCCACCCAATTGATCGGCCATGATAAACATATTTCAAAAATCTAATTGCAGTACATCAACTATATGATATGATTGGCCAAATTTTTCATTACACATTTTAAATTTTTTGTTATATCTTAAAATAAAACTTATAAGTTGAAATCATAATAAAAGATTTGGTACATGTAATGAAAAATTTAGACACTAATAGTACCCATACTGTCGATTATTTGCTAGTCTTATATACCCTCTATATTTGGCTTAAATACAATTAAATTCTAAATATTTTAGAAGTCATCAATGTGTTCCAAAACATTTATTCTATTTAGGTTACCTTTATGTTTCATTAGCCATAAAACTATAAAAGGGACCAATGAGATATTTTTAAAACAATTAGAAATTTATTTAAATTTAATACGACCAATGTTATTATAGCACTCCAAGTTTAATGATTGATGATTTAAGACGTTCTTTACCAAACTAAATCATTAACATTTCTCGCGGAATTGAATCCAACTAGTGATTATATTCCAAACATACCCTTATTCTTAGAGTACATACCAACTCCCTTTAATTTCGTTACAAAGACTAAACAAAATTATAACATAAAGTATGTACTTGGATCTCATATATTTTACTGGTTCTCAAGGAAAATGACGGCAGAGAAGCGTATGAAAATGACGTTGAAGTGAAGGGTCTCAAGAAGTAGAATCTTTTTAAGAGTATTACTACTTCCATTGAACCTTACAACAACCCAAATAAAAAAAAAAAAAGTGGAACAAGAAGTATGATTTGCAAAAAACCTATGATTCTAATTGTGGCTCGCTGAATCAAAGGTTCATTCCCCGGTGCAAACTAAAAATGTAACATAGTAATCAAAGCTTCATGTTCTAATGATCACGAGCTTATCCTTGTTTAGAACACAATCATCCAAAGTGATGCAAAAAGTGAGATGATACTTTGCCGATAATATTAATTCGAGAGAGAAAAATACATTGTTGTCAATTGGTGTTAACTTACACTTTATGATAATATACAGTGGTATAAGTTCGTAATTCACATACAGTGAAGTGCCGGCTGCTAACTGTGAGTTTCTTCAGTTTAGTTCAGTCACTTGCTGGAAAGCATCTGATCTATTTGACCATTCTGGTTGTACATCTCCACAATTTTCTTTGCATATGACGGCATGTGCTTTTCAGCTCTGCATGTAAAGATATTTCAAATGTAAATAACACGGCAGCAGGGTTTCCTACAAGAACTGGTATTTATTAAAATGCACCTTTGTTTTCCCCAAGCACGGTTTACATGCAAATAGTTCCTGATGGTATGGTAATCAAGTGAATAACGGGCAAATTCCAAACCCTTTGGGCCAATCTGAACCAAAAAGAGCCAAGTAAGCATAACACTCTGTATTTGTTTCCTTTTATAACTAAACAGATATACAGAAGACAAATCATTACCAAGTTTACTAGAAAAGCTATCAGATTCCCAACGAACTTTGGAGCAGGTTGAGAAGGACCCTTCCCTGAAGGAAAGAGAGAGATTTCAGAGAGAAGAAGAATATTGAAAAATATTGAAATGAAATCTAGGATATGAACTTATAATTTTGTTTTTGCCTACAACAGCTTTAAGGTGTAGGATGTAAAAATGAGTTATTAATTGAAATGAAATCTTAAATGTAAATATTCACACTTGTTTTTTGCCTATTGGCCCCAATGATTTTCAAGCTTAGGATGCAGAAATTAGTTCAGAGTTCTGACATGCAGATGACTTCACATAATTGCTTTTCCAGTTATTAAACAGTGAAGAATGTCTTTATCTTAAGATCAGATGGTCTACCAATCAGTAAGTCATGAACTTTTCTTCGGCTGATGAGCAGGTCTCACACCACTAAGAGGAGTTGTCTAGTTAAAGAGATTAAAAATGCATATGTACAGAGACCGAGGCAGAAGAGTAAAAGTTTTTCAATGAAAAACGTTGAAGAAGAAAAGGCCACGCATACCCATCTTAGCATTATCATCTGCCTTCACAGTCTCCATAACAAATGGGCGTCTATCACCCTGAAACAAAATGAATGCCATTGGCATCAGATTTTCTGTTTATATGATTTTTAAAATATCCAGAGTAGCATAGAGCTTAGAGCTTACACTGCTGATTGTTGGCGTAATCTCCAAAAGGTTTTCTACCAAACCAAGCATTTCCTTCCCGTGTTCATTCCTGGAATTTGAGCGCAATGGGAGAAAGGTTAAAAAGAAGGAAAAGAACAATATAATTTTATTTTTAAACGAAAGACTAGTGCAACTAGACCAAACATTGAATAAAATAAGGCATTTGCTTAGAAATAGGGATGGCAATGAATCAGATATCCAAAAATTTTGCGAAAACAGAAACCAACCAAAATATTCAATATCTGGTACCTAATCATAACCGAAACAAAATACAAGGTCGGTATCCGTATTCAAAACCAACCGAAAAATTGGATATTTGAAACCGACTGAAATATCTAAAAAATAGTCTGGCTATTGGATATTGCGACTTCTCTTGCTTCTTCTTTGCTTCTTTTCTCCTCTTCTCCCTCTTGTGAAACCCAGTCACACAGTCCCTTATCGAAACAACAATCTAAAAATAATTGTAATAGTAAAGAATAGATTGATTTAACTCTTTAGGGAGTTAAAACTTAAGAGTGAATGCCAAAAAGGGAAAAAGAAATTAGGGAATTAAGGTTCTGTTATTTTGTTTTTATAGTATAGAGTAATGATCAGGTATGAATGAATGTATTGTAACGTATTATTATTATTATTATTATTATTATTATTATTATTATTATTAGATATCCAATACTAATAACCATAATCGACTGAAATCAATTACAAAACTGAAACCTAAAACAAAAAGGAGATGAGGTAAAGAAAGAATAGCTAAACTCCAAAATGCTGTCATCTTACTTGTAATCTCAACAGTGACATTACCTTACTGTAATGTACTGGGGATGCTGTGTCATGCTGATTCTGGGATATTTTGGCACACCCATGTATCCAACCACCAGATCCTATAATTGACCAGAAATGTAAGAAATATTACCTCAACATGTATAGCCAAGCATTAACATACCATAGAACACTAGAAAAGAGATTGTTTATCATGGGTTATGCACAACTGCATGTGTATTGGTTAGAGATTTTAAGTCATTATTTTTTCTTTTTCTGTCATTTTTATTTGTGCTCCAAAAGAAAGAATTATATTAAAAATTAAAATGTACAACGGAGAGGGAAAAAAATATTTTAAATTTTGTACCAATAACCATCAAATTCAATCTTTCTCTTTCAATCTAGATTAACATATGAATTCTCAATCTTCCCTTTGACATCAACCAAGTTCTCTACAAATCTCTCATCGTCACCACATTTTTCAATGGTTGTTATTCGAGTGTAAAATTCATTTATGATCTATCCTCCCAGAATCTAATATTGACTTTGAACTACCGGAAATTACAGAAGGGGCTTTGATATAGACTGGATAAAATCTGAAGAGTTTTTGGAAATTTTAAAAAAACATGGAAACTAAGACTCATTTAACTCCCTCACTGAACCTCAACAAAGAATTAAGAGTTGGAGGAAATTATGCATAAGATTTCATGGGGTAGTTTCTAAGTAAGAGAAAAAATAAATAAATATGAATATGGCGAAGTAAGCTAGCTCTGCAGCTGATAGTGATAACAAAGTAAGTATAACACCATACTGTTGAAAAGAAAAAGTAAACAACTCAGTGTAAATTGAAGAGTTTAAATGCTATAATTGAGCCTGTTATTATCGGCTTAAGTTTTAAGACTAATGTTGTTTCAACATGGTATCACAGATTATTTAACCTAGAGATCTTATCTTCGAATTCTGAAAATTTTCAGTTCTAACAACTAAATTATGACAAAAAGCAAGTTAAGCCAGGTGTCAAATAACATGCTTGTTCCAGAAGAATAAAACAACTCACCGCTAAAGCATTTGTGTAGTCAAAGCAGCTGTTGAATACAACAAAACTATGATTAGTGAGAACAATCTTCAAAAGCAGAACAAGCATAATAAACAAACAAATTTTTTTTTTTTTTTTTAAACATCCTTAAGATCCAAAAGCCTTGTTGAACTTGAATCTGCTATTTTCAAGAGTTAAGAAATTTTACTTTAGCTCAGAAAACTGATTTATAATTTGAAGCTTAGTTCTAAGAATGTACAAATGTTAAGAAGTTACCTATAGCAAGAAGGAGCAATAACATCAACTAACTCGTTTGCTGGTAGACAGAAATAAGGAACCTGTTTAGTTAAGATTGTAAAAAGGATGAAGTGGCATAATTTTGGGTTCAAAACCAATTGAAAGTGCGGTATAATGCTACCTCTTCAATGTGGCCATCCAGATGCTTCAAGTGGACCTATCAAAGTATAACAAACAATCAACTATTAGATAGCACATAAGACAAAATTTATAGAAATATCATATTTCAAGCTGTAACATACTGGGGGTAGACAGTTGCAAATGAACGCTCAACTCTACAGTAATGTCAGAATTTGAGAATAAAATAGTCATTATGTATTTACTTCAAGAGCACAAGTTACAATAATAGAGCTGTCTTGATGCATAAGCCAAATTATTCACGTTTCTTGTACTGAAATGGAAACATTTTCTAGTTAGATTCATGCTACATTCTCTAAGCAGCAAGAAAGGTTTGCAACACTACTGTTCCATCTTAACAGATTGGTGTTAACAGAGATCTTTTTAAAGAAGAACAAGAAGCATAAACCTGCATTCCCATGGTTATCAACCCATGGACAACCCATTATGGATATCAACAACAGCTTTTGAAAGCCTTTGAAGGTAAAGCTCTCCAGATTGCTTTAGCAACCCTAAGAAAAATGCTACAAGACAAAACTTTGAAATGCATGTAATTTGGAGCTCACACCTCTCAGGCATTCACACATCATGACAACAGTGCAAGTAAGCTAACAGAATGATTTTTCTTACCATATGTATTAACCCACCCGTCAAAATATTTGTAAGCAGTAATACGTTAAACACATGCAGAGAGTGAAAGAGAAGAGTAATCCGCACATACCTTGTAATCTTGCATAAACTCATAATGAAGAACTGTTTCTGGTTCACTACTTGCAGCCTTTAGAAATTTATCTAGCCCTTCTCGAGTTCCATTGTCCACTGTTGCAAGAGATTGTTAGTAATGATATCAATCATGTGTCTGTGGTAATTAAGGCTCAAGTTTTTTTTTTAAAAAAATTTAAGAGTCCGTTTTCAACGCATATGAGCCACTCAGAACCTATGGCAAAGCATTTCAGAGACCAGATGAAAATGCAAGGCTAAATTGAAAAGATATTAACTTCTGAAAACCTACAACTCTATTTTTTTCTAAATAAAAGAAAATAGTGAGACACGCATCACATATAATGTTGCATCAAATTAATTTTGCTCATACCACAATATAGCAAATTATGGTGGGGCTTCAACTTAGTGCCTACAGTAGTGAAAAACTTAACATATTTGAGGCCTTACGAAATGGATAGAATTGGTTAGTTACCACAATTGGTGCCTAATACATAAAGCTTCTCCAAATTCAAATGGTGCTCCACAGATCTCAATGCTGCATTTTAAGAAATTACTCTGCATTACAGTAGACAAGTCACAACAAAGAAGATAACGTAAAATTTCCAGAGGAAGAAATTAATCATACCTTGCACTTGGCAACCCACACCACAGAAAAGAAGACGTTTTACACCTGCAGCCTGTTGCATGGAACAAATCACTGCTGTTTTTATAAACTTTTGAAGTAATATGAAAATACAGACAATTGCCTATTTAATGCTTGTTGAAGATATAGTTCTTTGTTTCAAGATGCATCAAAAAAAGCATCGTATTAAAGCATAAAATGGGATACTAAAGAGTTTTGTTAAACAGACCTCAACTAAGGCGAGGGTATTCAGATTAGGAGATAACGTTGGTTTAACTCCTTTAGCAGCCAAAACTTCTTCAGGTGTCCTATTGGAAATGGAAGGAAGAGAAAATATATATATATATATATATATATTGTTTAACCAAAAAAAATTAAAGAATAATCAATAGGAACTAGGCAGAAACATAAAAGTTCCCAACAAAAATATTCATAGATTTGAACAATATAGATAAACTAAAAGAATATAGTTGCAAACCTTGCTAAAACTGGTCTTGGGCTAAGCCTATCATCTGGATCACTGTAATGATAATATGAAGGGCTCAAATAAATTTCAAAAGTCAATAACCAGTGTTTACTATATCATTCACTAATACAAATTTGAGCCTCTACCTCTGCACACAAACAACTGCCTCAACCATGCCTGTTTTCAGCATCTCAATGGCAATAGTTGTCACTATCCCTGTCCACTGGGCTCCTACAATTGAAGAAAGTTAAGAACATATAAGTCAACCTCCATAAGAGTAGACCTCATAAGTTTGCATGAAAATCTCCAGGATCAGAAAAAAGAATAAGTGCATTTGTAAATTAATGGATAAGAACGAAAAAGATGTACCTTCTATTGGTTTAGTTTTACGAGCATATAACAGCTCCTTGTGGACACCCATGTAAGTCTCATCCAAGGATTCTCTTTTCCTCCCTCTACCATGAACTAGGGGTTCCAAGCCCTAAATGAGAAAATATATTAGCAAGCCATTTGCATAGAATGAATGCATACATGAAAAGTGGTAAATCTAAAATTTATGCCAAAAAGAAAAAAAGGGCAGACAACTGATTAAAGAAAGAAGGGAGAGGATTAAGCATAATTTAAGTGTCAACTAAACAACATCCAAGATGATTAAAATGATAAGTTCAGTTTGATAAAATATCAAACACGACTTCTTGATAAAATAAAAAAAAAAATTTAATAATCACTTCCATTTAACAATCAGGGTTTCAACTTAGTAGCCAATTTACAAAATTACTCAATTCTGCCAAACCAACTGCACCAGCATTTACAGTTGCATAAGCTTGTTCATTTTGACATGATCCCACTCCATCAAAGACCATCACCATCACCAACATTAATTTTTAACTATAAACAAATTAGATATCCGATTCCTTTTCCTTTTGCAATCACTGCATCTTAACGGGGGCATAGCTCTATCTTAAATACTTTTAACAAGAAAACATAGAAATGCCTCGGAATATAATGAATGGGGCAGTGAGATAACATTTGTAGCTCCATCAAATATAAAACGCAAAAGTGAAGAGAAATTCAAGCAAAACTACTTAAAATATGCAGCAAATGTGACAACACATAGCATCATTCAATTTCATCACCGCAGAGAAAATAGAAGTAAAATAAACTTACTTCAATTCTGGACATTCCATCTCCAAGAAAAGCACAAGCATTCTTCACATGGGCAATGTAGTAAGTGTCACAGAGACCGCATTGACTGACACCATTAAGAAAAATAATAACAAATAACTCAAATTAAAATCGAGAAAGAAGCCAATAACAAGATAATTAAATTAAATTAAATTAAAAAATAGAACCTGCAATGATCTTTAGCAGGATAGGTGCCTCCAGGTGGAATGGGTCTGGACCGTTTTCTCCAGTCTTCTCTTAGCTTCACCGACTTGTTTGAATTCGAGCCAGCATCTGCTCAGCTCCACCAAAGAAAGAAATAAATAAATAAATAAAAGAAGAAGAAGAAAATTACACTATGTAATGAACAAAAGTATATATAAAGAAAGGGAGAAAGATGATGAAATGCCTTTGGAGGGAGATGAAGAAGAACAGACGGTAGAGAGTGAGAAAGGAAGAGGAGAGAAATTGGCATTGCCAACGAAGCATGCCATCTTGATAAGCTCAACTCACTACTGTTCCAAGAGTAGTCACGGACCACGTATTTATATATATTGACCGCTAAATTAATTTATGAGATTAAATTTTATAATAACAGAAAATCAACAAATTAGTGTCTGTACTGTAGTTTGTGAAATAAAATAATAAATATATCCATCCACAAATTTAACACCCCTCTCAAAATTCATTCCTATTTCTTTCCTCTCAAAATAATTTTAATTTTTTGGATATTTGCCATCATCATCATTATTCATCAGTCCCAGCCCATACAGAATCAGGCCCAACAGCTCAGTAGCTAGCTTAAGCCTGATTTTAACATCGTCTTCAAAACGATAACGTTTATGGTTTGCATTCATTTGCACAACACATGTTTTGTAGTCGAAAACGATAATTCATTTCAGATTTCAAATACGAATTAGATTTAGAGGAATGGGGATTGATATAATAAGGAGTTCAGTACTATCATATTGGTTGGTATTTATAATGACAGCTTTTTTGTGTTCCTTCTTCCATCTATGTATGCACATATTGTCCACAAAAATACAACAGCATAAACTGTGAAACAAACTATGCCAACTGCAAACTCAGGTTCTATACCAGCAACTAATTTCCTTTTACTATGTAATGTAACAAATGTCCCATTGATATTTAATATCTAAATCTCAAACATTAACAGCAACAAGGGACTCACCTTTTATTGTCTTCTGTAAAAAGAAATGACAATATATGATTTCCCAATCAATGGGAAACCCTCTGAAAACAAGCCTCATCTTTCTTCTATTTTAGAAAAAGAATGGATTCTATAAATCAAACTCAAAAATTTACAAATTTCGGCCTCCATTGTGCCATCAAAATATGTGAAGGTGAGGGGAGGGTGACAGTTGACAAGCTAATCCAACATGTATCAAAGAAGCTTGCTGGTTCTTCGTTTTGATGGTCCTCCAGGAAAGAGCTTCATAATCCAACCCAAAACCCTTTCAACAACCTAATGGGAAAAATACAAAATACAGTTTTAATAACAACCTACTAGGATGCAGAACCTGTGATAGACAAAACATGGTTGAATATCGAACATTTCAATCCTATGGATGAAGCATGTTGAATAGAAATATGTAGCATATCTTTCAGCAAATTCTTTTTGGGGCCAACAAGAACCAACAGAGATTTGCATCTCTATGATCTCCAAGGATATTCCTTGTATATCCAGAAGGGTTTAAAAAAATATAAATAAAAGGGAAAAAAAAAAGTCACAAAGGAGATCTAAGCATCCGGAGGAAGCATGGGAAGCATGGTTTGGTCCATGTGGAGCGTAAGACATTTAAAGAGAACATATGAGATGACAACACATGCATGGGTTACTCTATGCTGCCATAGAACATTATAAAATCTAAAATCAATTTGGCTTTAATAGCTATTGAAGTTGATAAATATGTGTGTTCTCAGAGAGAGAAAGAGAGAGAAGGCACCTCATCACCCTCATCCGCATATGCAGTATTGTCATGTGTTAAGACAGAATCAGGTTGTCTGGTTGAAATATTTTCATTGACCATATTTTGAGCAGTCAGTAGCTCCAATCTTTGAGTTTGAGCTTCAAGTTTTCTTGACAACTCATTGTTCAAATCCTTCAATAATGAAAACAGATCAGAGAAGATTCCTAACAAGCAAAATACAAAACACAACCACCATTTCAAAAACAATTGACCTTTTAGGAAAATTAACATTCAACAAATAATGATCCCCAATTCTAGGATGACAACATCAAACATTAATCACATGTGCTTGAAAATTTAAAAATAGGAGAAAAATCATTTATCCAGGAAAGGAAAAAGGATAAAAAAGTAAGCTTGAAAACTTAGAAGAAATGACACATTTACATTGTCTCAATCCAAATCAATGTGATCTGATTGTATGTGCAGTGAATGTAATAGCCAATACCCAAGTTACCACAAAAACCTTTTCTGAAAGCAATTTGGTGTCCCTTTGCTTCAGGCCTATGGCTGACATGAGGCCATCACATCACAAACAATTGAAAAAGGAGCATATCACTTGTAGCATATTACTTGTAGTTGAGACAACCAAATTCACAGAATAGAGTCATGCTAAAATGTTAATCCAGATTAACACCATCTAGATCATGTCATCATGAATATAATCTCAGTCTACAAGTAGAAATTCTAGTTCACAGTAACATAAGGGCTCTTCTATTGGTCCGATAGCAAGAAGCAGTCAGGACAAAGACAGAGAGTAAGAGCCCCCATGCTGTACTCCACTCCTGTGAAAGACTTACCACTTGCACTATACAAAGGTACAGGGCCTTGCAGTCTAAAAGGTTCAAGCACGCCATAAGCACCCTACTGCTATTAGAGATGCAGATGAAAAGCATGACTAAAACCGTAGAATAAGTTAAGACATATCTTGGTCTATCCGAATCTGAAACTAAGTAAATTATTTCAAAGCATGTACAAAAGAAATACTACCAGAAAAAAGTACAGAACCAAGTTGTGGTTGAAACGTGGTCAACAAGAGGTCAAAGACACGGTGAACAATTCACATCACAACTTCATAAAATGGAGAAAGTACTTTTCATAATGTTAAGAAAGGGATTGACTACAATAAATTGGATGTCTTGTTACAACTACCTTTTTTCAACTTTTATGTTAAACGTTTCAAGTTTTATGTTTCGCATGTCATGTTTCAAGTTTTATGTTTCGCATGTCATGTTTCAACTTTTATGTTACTTGCTTCAAGTTTTATTCTAAAAGTTTACAACTTTTTTTTAGGGTGTTTCAAATTTTGTGGTAAAAAAATTGGATGTAACAATACATCCAATGTATTGTAGCCAAATCCGTTAAGAAAACATATATCCATAGAGTTTACAAAGCTAGACCGAGGATGTTGAGAGCAAAAAAGAAGATTTTATGAAAGACAAAACAAGGCATGCATCCCTTTACAAGAAGTTCAAGGTACACCAGTTTTGGACAAATGAGCAAAGAGATTGTTGATACCAAAGAAAATGACCTAACAAAGCCCCAAGACAAAACATCAAAGGCATTGTTGATTTGAGATACATGTTAAGAATAAAAATGATCTAACAAATAGAAAAAGAAATATACATAGGTTGCCATAAAGTTGTCATCTTGGGCCATTTCAGAATTATGTGATAAAAGATAAACTGATAGACTGGATTTTAAAAAGTTGTATAATAATGTAATAACAGGCAATTTTCATTGATGTCCAACCATTCGAGAAATAGCTTTAAAACATGCCAATATCACACTGAAACATGTATCATGTCCATAAAATACAATCTGAGTTCCCATTGTTGGAGTTTTAAGTTATTCTGAATTGGAGAAGTAAATCTTATACCAATTGATTAAAGCGTCTCTAGTATATGCTAAAAAGAAAGTTATTATAGCAATCTTATGCTTCCTAAGAATTCATAATAGGCAGAAGGTAGAACTCTTATACCTGGTCAAAATTACACACACACACGCACACACACACACAAAAGCACAAATACACAACCCAAGCATTCAACATAACCCAGCAGTAAATAACTTCTTTCAAGAGCCTAAAAGAGATAGAATACCAACTTGAAACATGATTTTGAACTGCATTATATAGAGTTTTGTTCATGTTCAAATTACCTTCAATTTGGAACTTTGAGCTGACTCAGATGACAATGCTTTCATCAACTCTTCTTTCTCCAATGCCAACTGCAACCATAAAAGATCCATTTGTGATTTTTGTATGTATACTTTATCAGTTTACTTCAACTGCCACAGCTTACAACATATTACTAGAAAGTGAACAAACCAAATGAGAATAATTGATCTTAAAAGTCAAGCCCCATAAGAAATCAATTTATATACATAATGGAGTAGATACTACCTCAGAAATTAATGCGTTGATATTATGAACCATTCTCATCTGATCAGGAGGAATATTCACAGCTAAAACTTCAAGAGCTAAATGCCCATTTTCAGGTAGCAACGAGGAACTGGAAGCATCAATTCCAGGAAGAGAAGCAATGTCACCCGTTTCCTGGTTGTAGTTGTCCAGTGTAGTATCTGCATTTGCCGCATCAGTGCAGTCGACAAATTTAACACCCACAAGATAACCAAGAAAAAAGGGAAATTATAGGAAAGAAAAAAAAGGTACTCGCTCAAACAATTACTTAATTTACACCTCATAATCTTCAAACATGAAGGGGCCATCACCCACTAATTAATAAACATCACCACCTAAGCACAACTCCATATCAACAAACTAATCCATGCTTCAAGCTGTTTAAACTTGTAATATAGATTGACACTAAATTACAATACTATAGTGAATCTACTCCATTTTTTAGGGCAAGAAGTATTGAAAGAGGACCAGCTACCACATTTAAAATTGAAATTCACATGAATACACATGACAGCATGCCATGCACGCATTCTATTGCAACAAATGAAATAATAGGGCTGGTAATTGAAGAAGAACAATTAACTTGATTTATCCTGTTTAAGGAGAATTGTTGATAAATCCAATATGGATATTTGTATTGCAGGGATTAATTAAAAAAAATAAAAATAGAGCAATAATTACCTAGATCTTCTGTAGAAGTTGACACATCTTTCCCGCTGGCAGCAGCCTTATTAAAATCAACAGATTTCCCACTCCCAGAAGCTTTTCGAAGCATAGACTGCAAAGCCTTCTTTTCTGCGTGATACAAATAAAAATGCAGGACAGGCAAAAATATCGCAATCATATAATTCAATGCAGAAACAAAATGAAAAACTTCTATTGTTTCACAATTATAGCATGCTTACCTTCTTGAAGAGCCTCAATAGTTGACTGCAAATCCTGACGGTCTTTCTCTAAGCTAGACATTTTCTTCCTGCAACATTCAGTGGGAACCAAATCTCCTATAGTTATAAGATAGTTTGGTCTAAAACATCTGGAAATAAAGGTCTTATCCAGGATGAATTTAAATTACACGATAATTAAAGAGAAACAAAAAAAAAAAGGCATCACAGGCAAAGCTACGAGATAGCCTTCAGTTTTATACTTTTTCTGTGACATATATACAACAATTACTCAAGATAAATCTAGTGATACTTGACAGTAGCACTTCCTTTCTCATAACCACCAGCACTTAATTTACAAAAATGATAACAATAAACGAACAATACTAAAAAAGACAAACTTAAACATACCAAGAGAGGGATAGGCCCTCCTAAGATGACTGAACAAGACAATAGACTGTCGCCTAGATAGCAAGGATACTCCGACAATGAAGCTGCATCCTCATACCCATATCAAATAAAGATACTCCTTGATATGACTACAATACATTCTATACATTTAAAAAGAATTCTTTAATCTATTAATGTATAGAATAATCCTTCGACACTTACGGATACATATCAGACATATTAAATCTTAGAAGCAACTCATGCTCAGAATTACAAACAAACGGTTCTTCCGATTTAGCATCAGAAAACAACCTATATGTATAAGGCAAAGGTTATGAACAAAAAAAAAGATATATCCATGTAATAAGTCAATTTATGTCAAAGATGAATGTCATGAATTATTTATCTACAATCAAATAAAAATTAAGGCCTACTTGAATGAAGAAATTTCAGATTGTGAGTTCTCCAATTGCCTCTCCAGCTTCAGCTCATTAGACCGCAGTCTCAGTGCCTGCAAAAGTAATATTAAAAACAATTTTTAGGATAAAAATGTTGCCAATGTCCAAAGTTTTAAAAAGATGACAGTTCTTATTTATGAAAGCTTCAAGCACCAAAGCATCAGAGCTATAGGAATACAGGAATAATTGTTGCACAGGCTACATTCATAAAGTAGTGTTCAAAACAATGCAAGAAAAATTAAATCAATGAAACATCACTCCATCAATTTGCAAGTGAACTTTTCATGTCAGCAAATTCATTATGCCTTCATTGTTACGAATAAGTTTTACAGAAGTACAGCTGATAGTAAAGCCCCCACTCTTTTTGTGGTACTACTATGACCATGCTTGAAAGTATTCCCAAAAATATGACTATGCTAACTCATAATTGGTACTATTGTCACCTGTTTTATGAAAAGTTCCCACATTCATAAAGTAGTGTTCAAAACAATCCAAGTAAAATTAAATCAATGAACCATCACTCCATCAATTTGCAAGTGGGAACTTTTCATGTCAGTAAACTCATCATGTCTTCATTGTTACTAGTTAGTTTTACATGAGTACAGCTGATAGTAAACCCCTCACTCTTTTTGCAGTACTACTATGACCATGCTTGAAAGTATCCCAAAAATATGACTAACCTAACTTATAATTGGTACTATCACTTGTTTTCTTTTCAACCCACTAACCATACCACCACAAACAGATGCCCAAAATGTAAAATATGTCAAACAACAGCAGGTAGAGGTGCTTGATTCATAGGGTTTTCGTGATAAGAACATTAATTGTGAACCCCATAAATAATTGGTCTATATAGATATATTACTAAATCCAAATTAAAGGATGAGATGAAGAAACTTAAGGGCAAAAGATTCTACGGAAATATACTCTAAGAAGCAAAGGGTTGAATATAATTGAACCCAGTCCATATGTGTAACATTCTCGTCACTAAAAGGAGAAATTTGATTGGAACACCAAACATATAAGTAATCCATGCCACATTTGAAAGAATCAAGTAGACATGCAAGAAGCTGGACAACTGCAAGTCTACCCACTATATCAAACAGGGACAGATCACCAATCAAGTTAAATTGAAGCTCCAAAAAGCATATTACTGTCCACAAAATACAGATTACACCTTCCACAGTTAGCAAAACAGTTGTGATGTATATTAACTACAACACAATGATTTGCCAATAACTCCACAACACTTTCTGCAGAAGCATACCTTTCTTTAATAGCAAAAGGAGAACTTTTTTGTCTACTGAATAGATAGTAGTCGAAAAGGGGATAAAATAAGGAAATAAATCTGAAGATAAAAATTTCAACCTTCTCTTCCAAACCAATGACTTCAGAAGCCAATATTTTGGCACGTTCATCAGCTGCATTACATTCTAGCCGTACATTTGCATATTCATTCCTGAAAGACTCAAGTTCCACCTGCAAACATCAAATACTAGGAATAGTAATAAAATTGCAAGGAATAAAAAGCAATGAAACAATGTACTTGGAATACTTGAGACTAAAACATCAGAAAAAACACAGGAAGCAAGAAAAATATTATAGCCAATACTGTCACTTAGCATCCCACTTTGAACAATGTCCTTATCATAGCAACATTACCTATATAGTGCATCTGAGTATGTAACATCAACTATGGTCATCTCAAAACTTTAGTTGTTTCAGAGACCTAATTTATGAGTAAGTAATATCAACCGCAGAAGCCAAACCTCATGCACTTCCATGCTTCCACAAATTATGATTTTCTTATTGTCTATAAATACTGCAGTTTCACAGTTTGTACATACACTATAACCCCACGCCCACTCAAAATCATATCATTAAGATTAGCAGGATTGCTAAATGAAGTAGTAAGTGCACATACACATTTCACAATCTGAATTTCATTCGATTATTAGACAGAAAATTAGGCAGAAAAATTCCGTTCATTTATAATCTGAAACTCAATTGTGGTGCCACAACAATAACAATGATTACAAAATTAATAATTCAGATCAAGCTGCAATACATAAAGTTACGGCTGCATAAACTATTTTTGCAATACATAAATCACTCAATTTGCAGACTGGCACAAGCTTGACAAACTAGTATAATTATGCAATGCATAGCATGCAAACAAAATACATGAGCACAGTATATACATGTGCGTAATTATCTCGACACAGGGAATTGAACAATAACTAGAACTCAAGGCAGTAGGTAATGACAAGTACTAACCAGTTGAGCCTTGATTTCTTCCTGTAACTTTTCCATCTCTGATTTTAGTTGGTTGACAACACTTCTCTGGATAATATACGTGGAAGCAAATAAATAAATAAATAACAACAATGCCAGAATATAGATTTGAAACCATCAAGTAGATCAAGGGCCCTTCAGAAATTTCATACATCAAAAACTGCATAGAAGCAGGTAGGAGACAACATTAAATTTAGGCTAATGGATGCTTGGAGAAAACTTTTAGACCTTAAGGGCAACTTCCTCACTGACTAGACAGCCAGCAAATTTAAGAAGTTTTAATATATCTTGCTAAGGTCTTTTCTTTTCCAAGCTATCTCCAAACTAATATGACACACAAATGTTACAAGATACAATATTAGTCTCCATGATTAATCGTAGAAGCGGAAAAATCACTCATGATTCATGGCATGAAGGCTACTACCAGGACATACAAAGCTCCATATGTGGTAAGGAAATTTAAGGCTTAAAAAGAACAATAAATCTATATAGGTACAGCATCTCTTTCAGTGCTAATGACAATGGCAAAAGAAGAAACAATACAGAAATGGATAATGTAGTCAACAACTGGTATTGGACACCACCTTCAAAACATTTCAATGAGTTTATGTCAACAATATAGCTATAAGCATTATAGTTCACAAGCAAACCTGCTGATTATAACTATCCGTCAGTGATGAATTTTCAGCTGCTAAGGATTCTGCTAAAGTTCGTGAAGCCTCAAGAGATCGTTGCAACGAAAACTTTTCTTGTGTCAAATCTTCTATATACTGCAGGCAAAAAAATACAAATATTTCTGAGACAACTAGCGCCAATAAGTAAATAAATATTTGGCAAAACAATATATTTAAGGATATCAATAGTGATAGATACAGTAGGTACTTTTACAAAGACAGGTTGCATGATACTGAGAGATCTGATAGCATTGAAAGATAAATTCTTCCACAAGAAAAGATTAAAAACAACAGAAAATTAGTGAAAAACATTTACAGTGAGGCCCACTTTGCACTTTATTTCTGAATAAATTCTAAATTTACAGCCATTATCCTTTTTCTTTGTTTAGGAATGTGCCTGAAGCATTAAGGCAACTCACTATTATACTAAGGGAAGCACAATAACCAGCTCATCTGATTTAACTTTTCCATTCTACAGGCCTGTATATTCATTCTTTATGATCACGAATGCTGGCATGTACCACTTGCCATATTCCTATTTAAAGAAACTTAAATTTCATAATAATTGTGGCTTATTGAATTACACATTAATAAAAATAAACTAGTATAAAAAACTCTGACCAGACAATAGATAAGATCACATCACTGTAAAGTACTATAAACAGTTAAAAAAAAAACTTTTCTTGTAATTAGCAGTACTACTAAGTTTGCAGTACGCATGTTTAAAAAATATTTAGAAGCACATTACTATTTTCCTTCATGACATAGGACCCATTTACGGTTGCTAGATATCAACTATAACTCTGTATAAAATGGAAAAAGGACCAAATAAATAATCCTTGATTACAAACAAACTTAATTTCACCTTGTATATGGAATAACAAATATTAAACTAACTTAGGAATGAATCACTTCAAACAGTAAAACAACAGTAGAAATTAAACGGTCTACATTCAAAGCTTAAATCAGGTGATTTAATAATAAAGGAGAACAAATCAGAAAAGGCACTGCATACACCAGGAGATATGGGTTACCTGCTCCAAAGCAGCAAAATCTTCATTCTGATTGGTTGAATAGAATCTGTGCGGATTCTCTATGCTGTTTTCATTGCTACCCAGCCTTAGCATGTCACCACCATTACTCACAGAAACTGAAGGATTCCCCGAATAATCAAATGGATTAGGTTTATTAGGGGTTACTGTCTTTGAGAAATGTCCCATAGTTTCCTTCTCCATTGATAGCTTCCGAACAGAAGATGATCCTGGGACATCCATGTTGTTTAATGGTGAACTATTAGACACAAATGAGTCCTTTTCTGGTTCAGTTTGTTGAAAAAGTGTCCCTGAAGAAGCCCGTGGCTCATTAAGAGTATCAAGGAAAGATTTACGAGACTTCCCAGATGTAAATTTATTTGTGGCTGAATACGTGGGTACTTGATTAAAGGAACTTCCAACATCAAAATTAGAACCTGAAATTTCAGATTTTTTAATAGGCGTGCTTTGCACACTAGCCAAGCCACCAGCATAGCTGCTCAGCTTTCCTTCCCCTGTATCAAAACTCACTGGATCACTGAAATTTGTGCTACTCTGCGTGTTTAGCCCAACTTCAAATGCAGACCCTCTCATGCTAGAAGTAAGGTGAGCAAAGTCTACCATTAAGCCAAGAAAATACAATGGAAGTCAGTAGCTTCCGAAGTGAAAAATACTAATGAACACTTAGAAATTTAAAATATACATATTTGAAATTTGCTTGCATGAGTTAAAACTCAACAAAATCCATGCTCATAATTACAAATTACCTTCAGAAGAAGAGTGGAATGAATGTCCATTACTGGGCTTACTTTGTAAAGTGCTGACAGAATTCTGAGGGGAGATTTTAGTAACAAAATCATGTGAGGGACCAGGATTACCAATGGTAGAGACCTTTGAAAAACTGTCATTTCCTTTTGACTGCAATTCTTCCATCCCTAGAAAACTAGATTTATGGGCATTGCCATCATAATCTTGACTTGCTTGAGGGAGTAGACTGAAAAATTGATTAGACATACTCCCATGGGGAAGTCTACTTTGCCCGCTTGAATATGTTACAAAGTCATTATTCACATCTTTTGTCTCTTTGCTATTACTAACACCTACAGGTCGAGCAGACCCTGAAGTTTCCTGACTGTTTGAATACGTCTGCGCTAAATCTGTAGAAGTTGAATTTAAATCATTTGCTAAAGAGCTTGTTTTGGCATATTTATCACTTAAAGATCCTTGCTGACTTTGCTGAGCTAATTTAAGTGCTAGGTTGTCATCATTATTCACTATGATTGAGGGTTCAACAACAGCTTTATCAGGTCCGTCAGATGTACCAGCTCCATCTGAATCAACGACTCGTACACGATCAGCTTCTAAATGATGTTTGTCAAGTAGGCTAACATCAGAATCATGAAGTTGACTAGCGGATACTGCTTTCTTGGCTCTCTCTGCAGCCTTTTTTTTTCGGAACTCCTCTAGCTGCAAGAGGGAAGAGAAAAACATTTCAACTTTAAAAATGGTTAACTACAGAAAATTGCAATCAATCTAATGGAAATGCCTTCCATGTAATGCAAAAACAGAGACAAGTGAGTAATAAAGAACTTACACTCACTGCTTCTGAATCACAATGGTAATCATAAAAAATTGCATCTTTGATGAGAGGACTAGGAAAAGCTCGCAGAGTGTACTCTAAGCACAAAATTGAGGGCAAGAGGACTACCTACTGCTATCTACATCAGGGGAAGTCTCAACAATGATAGTTATAATTTTTCGGAATCTTATGAAAGCTGAAAAATATTCCTAGGGATGTTACATTAACGGTTTCTATTCCTTGACTTATTAAATAAAGTGTTGTCCTTTTAGCTTTGCTTAAGATTGTTTATCTAGTATTCTTCTCACATACTTATTTTTACCCCCAGTGCTCATCCAAATATTTACTAACCAAAGCTTACTCTGATGCAGAAACAACCCTTAGATTCGACGGCATATGTCCTCAAATTTGCTCTCTGCATTAGATATCAAGGGTTCCCAAATAACCATCTTAAGAATGCAGCAATCGCAATCTATACTGCTTTCTTATGCAATTTGACAAAACACCCATAATAGTGAAACCTGTATGTTGACATGGTGAATTGATTATAGATGTTCATATACCATTTGAAAATTGTTGTTAAAATCTGCCCAAACCACTCACAAAGTCCTTTCTCTTTACATTTTGTGAGAACGTGCACACTCTTGCCTCATTTGCTGAGAAGTTGCACAGAGTTTTCCCTTTCCAAGAATATCAATCAATTATTTTACATATTAAAAAGTGTCCAACGAATATTGAACCACACTCTTGACAGTGAACAGCATATTTTTGACATCTGATGGAAAGAGATTGTACACGACCAATCGAACACAAATCAAGAAAGAACCAGCACGTTCAGAAAACACATTAAAACCAAATCAAATAAAATCAAACACAAAAAATAGACTACATACAATAATAACCTTCTAAAACCTGCCTTATTATTCAACTAGAACCAGTTAGGATGATATGATTACAATTTGACACAATGTGAAAGCAATACAAGGTGAAAATCAATTAGTAGTTCAGAATCTTCTCAGCTATTGCTAAGCGCAACATATATTTATCCATACATAGTAAAGATTCTACATTTCGTGAAAATCTGAACAGCTCTAATCAAGAAATCAATACACCTCGGGTAACATTCAATACCATTGCAAAATAAAAACAGATAAGGTTACAAAATTTACGGGTGACAAAAAAAGCCGAAATTACAAAACGTACCTTGCGCTTGCCAGCTTCTAAATGTTCTTGTTTCCGTGAGGTCGGCAACACCTGAGCCGACGCCATTCGATCCAAGAGATTTAACACTCAAAATATCATAGGATTAACCCGGAATTCTCCAATTTAAAATGAAAAATTCAAAAAAAAAATGAAGAAAATATGAAAGAAAAGAAAGAACCCTAGAAATTGCAATGGAATTAGAAATGAAATAATCAAAATAAAATCAGGTACGAGAGAAAATAGTTTAGACAAGAAAGAGAAGACCCCGATCTGATCGGAGAGGTGTTTCTGAAAAATGAATTCAATTTTGTTGTTCTCTCAGATCTCCTTCTTCCTTGTCCCTCTCTCTCCCTCTTTTGAGTTTTCAATTTTTACGTTAACCGGTCGGCTTGTTTATTTATTTATTTTGGATCGGACACGTTGGTGTAATAATTTGATTACGTGGGATTTGTTAGCAGTGAAAAGTTGTCGTTTGGTTTGGCGACCCGAAATCAACACTTTTTGTGTTGGATCCATCACATCGATTATTAATATTTATTTATTTTATCAAAAATATTTTTTTTTTTCTGAAATTAAAATTTTCTAATTTTTTTAAATTATACAAATATATTATTATTTATATATATATTAAATTTATTTATTTATTATTTTATTGATTTTAAGTTTTAATTCATATTTATGTATAGCAATTTTAATTTTTATGGTACAAATTTTATTTTTTATCACATTAAAATTGGAATACAATTTAAGTATATTATATAAATCTCATCAACTTTAATTTATTATCAGTCAGATTCAATAGGTTTATTGTAATACAATTTTACTTTATTTTTAAAGAAAATTTTCTTTTGATTATTAAGAAATTATGTTGCTAAAGCTTTTATATTTCTTTATATTTTCAGAAATTTCTGATAAAAATTATCGTTTTCCATTACTATATTGTGCTTTTCTTTATATATATATATATATATATATAACGAGTAATAATACGTTTTTTTAATTTTATAGAAATAATCTTCATTAACTGAAATTAATAAATTTTTATAATTTTAATATTCAATTATATCTACAAATCGTATAAACAAAATTAAATATTTTACCTAATATGATATTTATTCAAAAAAATTACATTAATAAAAAGAGCTATGGAAACATTTAACATATACAGATTAGTATATAATTTAATATATAGTTATGTGATAAACATACTATATTCAATTATAAATATTTTATGAAAAATAATAACCGCTTATTCGTTTAGCCCGCCAAATAATTATAGATAAAAAAATCATATTATATTTATTTCATTTAGTTCATTTTTGGAAAAATAATTAAAAAAATCATATTATATTTATTTCACTCATGTCATTTTTGAATAAAAAATTATATATTGATATAGATATATATTGTCCATCTCGTTTTTGAATAAAAGTATACATGAAGAGTGATTATCAAATGAAAAGTAGGGTTGAAAAACACAATAAATACAGTGAACTTATTAAAATCATCTCTTATCTTTGGAGTATCATTCATTCATGACAATGGGAATTGGAGTTATTATGACTACTATGATCACTGTAATTCATGGCAATGAAAAACATTAGTAGGGTTCAAGGAAAAAGTCCCAAAACTAAAAAAAAATAGTGTTGGACTAAACTGAATTGATCAGTTTGTTCTGGTTTTTTTTTAGGTAAATTAATCATAAATTAATTCTTAGTTTGGGTTTTATTTAAAAAAAAAAGAATAATTTTTTTTATAATTTAAAACAAAAGAGTAGAAATTTGATCCCATACCTTTTTTTCTTGATTATTTTTACACATTATTGGTGCAATTTATATGTATATAAAAAAAAAAAGATTCTAGCTATGACATAAATAATATAATAAAACGATTATAGGAATCATGACATAAACAAAAATATAGTCATTAGAGATGTTAGTTATGAGTCGATCAATTTTTATCTTCAAGTTCAAGGTTGGATTCTCAACATTTATTATTTATTTTAAATTTTCAACGAACCGGTCTAAAATTGTCATTTATTTTGAATTTAATTTTTATCTTCAAATCAAAAGTTTGATTCTTACCATTGTCATTTATTTTTAATTTTCAATGAACTAGTTAACCATTATTATTTATTTTGAATTTTCAACAAATTAGTTTGAATAAGCTTTTATTTTATATTTTCAATAAACCGGTCTATACCAGTTTAAATTAACGTAACTTAAGATTATAATTATATAAAAAAAATGTCAAACTCAGAGAAGTAACGATTTTTCTTTTTCAAATAGTAAGAGATGCTTAATAATTAGGCCAAACTTGAGGGGTAAAGTGCATTTTCCCAATTAATTATTCAAATTATTAAATTTTGTTAACTTATTTATGATTTGCTAACTTTATATATATATATATATATATTTTTAAAAAGTTGTCAGTAATATTCAAAATAAAAATCATTAGCATTTGAGCATAAATACTATAAATATTTTAGAAAGTATATTAAAATATCTGACAAATATATTAAGTAGGTGATACGATTACAAGCTCTTTAACTTATTTAATTATTTTTTTTAAAACATATAAATTTATTATGGTTGAAAGTATATATAATATTTTTCATTCTTTAAAGAATATACCAATATCAAAATGAACAGACTAATATTGAGCCAAACTTTAAGGGGCATATTAATTTACCCATCTTTTATATATATATATATATATATATTTAAGTAGAAATAATATTATAACTCTAAATATAAATACATGATAAGTAATTTACTCAGGTAAAGCAAAAGCAGAGCAAATTAAATTATCAGTAAAGAGCTAAAGACTAAAAGCAATAGCTAAAAGAAACAAAATCAAGCTAGTTGCCGATGACTGTAAATGGGCGTGGGCATAGCGGAACAAGCGCTTCAACAACTCCTTCAAGCATCTAAGCTCCATCTTCTTTTTTCATTTGAGGCTACCATGTCAAATTCCACCAGTGCTTATATTCTTCTTTCATAATAACAAATTTTAAGTAATTTGGATAATTTTACTCTCATGCCTACCCAAACATTATTGTACACCCGTTAGAGTATACTAGCTATAATAATTTTGTCTTTTAAAGTATTTTAATTTTTTAAAATTACAACTGTTTTATTTTTATTATTTTACAATTTATTATAATAAATATTATTGTAAATAAAATTAATTTTTTCACTAATTGCTTGTTATGTATATTTAAAAAATATATAAATTAATTATTAATAAAGAAATTAAAAAATTAAAAATTGTACTAAAAGACAAAAAAAAATTATCTTTTAGTGTGCTCGGGGTAATTGGCACGGGCGCTTGAGAGATCGACACGAGAGCTTGAGCAGCTGACCTAACGTTGACGTTTACGCACTAAAAGACAATTTTTTTTTGCTTTTTTAATGAATTTTTAAATTTTAAATTTTTTATTTCTTTTTTAATAATTAATTCTTTATTTTTTAAATATACATAATAAGTAATAAGTAATTAAATTAATTTTATTTACAATAAAATTTATTATAAAAAATAAAAAATTTAAAAGATTCACTAAAAGACAAAAAATTGTCTTTTAGTATTGTCTTTTAGTGCGTTGACATAAGCGCTTAGCACGAGGGTGACGTCAGCACACTCGGGGCGGCTTACCTGACTTGAAATTAGTCTTATTGATAATATTGAATTAGGATTGATTAAAAATATAAAAAATAGATCAAATAAGGTCATTTTTAAAATTTCTCTTAATATCACAATATCTAAAAAAACATATGAAGCATATTGAAAGAACTTATTTACAGAAGTACTGCAATATCCAGCCTCAGAAATTTGGATGTTATGACAATCAACAATTTTGCTTTTGCAAAAAATTTAAATCCAAATCTCAGAAATACAACAGAAAAACTTGGAAGCCTTACAAAGATTCAAAATACAGGTTTGTCAAAAGGAGAAAAGTGCCAAAACAGTCAGGGAGATGTTTCATTTATGGAAAGAAAGGTCATTTTGCTAAACAATGTAAGTCATGCAAGAAGATTCCAACAAAGCTCCTTCAAATGATTGATCAACCAGAATTTGATGATAATTGGTATTCTTCGTCCGATGATCCTACAAATGCAATGTTGACACTTGATTATTAGTTAGATGTTTCTGAGGAATCAAAAGATGACGAGGATGAACCTATTATGAATGTTCCAAAGAAAGTTCCAATTGATCTTACGATGAACACAAGACTGGTATTCAGACCATATGTCAAGGTTATTTTCAAAGCATCGGATAATCAACAAATCACTCTTACTACTTTAATTGACACAAGCGCTATTTCTTCTATTATCCATGGCAAATACCTACCTAAATCCCTCCATATCCCTACTGTTGTCAGTTTCTCTGCAGCAAGTGGAGATAAGTTTTATAGTCAGAAGTGCACCAAGCCACTTGATATCTTACCTTTTAGAAAAAAGACATAGTTTCTTTACTTTTGACCAAACAAGTGAAGATCTGTTACTTTGGAACAGATTTCCTTTCCCTTATTATCCTTTATACTTTTCATCCTAATGGTTTTGCATATACAATTGTTGACCCAATAAACCAAAAGAATCATTTTTTTATGATTCCATGGATGAAACAAAAATCCATCTTTGGAGGGGGTGATAAAGGTAAAATTCCAATCCAAACTTTGTCAGTCTAAACGTTTGAAGCCCAATACAAAGAACTATTGGAGTGTTATGCTGATGTACCAAACAGATATTGGTTAAGAGAAAAGCACTTTGTTTCTCTTCCATATAAAGATCAATGGATCATGCCACATCAGACAGCATCACATCTGGGAATGCCATATGATGAGGAACTATACAGAAAGGAGATTTAGACACTTCTGGATCTTAAACTTATCAGACCCTCAAAGTCTCAATGGGCTAGCCCAGCATTCTATGTCAATAAGTACTCAGAACAGGTTCATGAAAAGAAAAGACTTGTTATTGATTGCAGGAAGTTTAATGATTGCCTACAAGATATTAGGTATCCAATACCTAGAAGAACTCATCTACTGAAGAAGATAGCATCTGCAAAAATCTACTTTAAGTTCGACATGAAGTCAGGATTTTGGCAGATAGGCATAAGAGATGAAGACAGGTATAAAATAGCTTTCATTGTTCCACACGAATATTATGAATGGAACGTCATACCATTCGGATTAAAGAATGCTCCATCAGAATTTCAACATAGAATGGATAAAGTCTATAAGCCCATATCAGAATTCTACTCGGTATACATTGATGATGCTCTAATCTTTAGTACCAATGCAGAAAATCATGATAAGCATCTTTAACAGTTCAAAGATCTAACATTTAAGCATGGTTTGGCATTATCTGAGACGAAGATGAAGATTGGACTTGAAGAAATTGATTTCTTGGGATTATACATTAAAGATAACCATATCATTCCTCAGCTACACATTGTTGAGAAGATATCTCAATTTCCTGATGAGTTGTCAAGCAGAAAGCAGATACAACAATTCTTGGGAATCAGTAATTATGCTACAGACCACATCTAAAATCTTACAAAGCTGACGTATAAGATATTAAGACACTTAAAGAAGCAAACTTTATCTTGGTCGGCAGAAGCAACAGAAGCAGTAAAGTAATTAAAGGAGATGTGTTCTTCTCTTCCTCCTTTAAAGATTCTTGACACAGGACAACTTATATTGCAGACTGATGCAAGTGATAATTATTGGGGTGCAATACTCATTGAAGATAAGTATGGTTACAGGAGAATTTGTGGATATAAATCTGGCCAATTCTCAGAAGCTCAGCAACACTACCAGTCTTTGAAGAAAAAAGTTCTAGCCGTAGTGAATGAATAAAAAAGTTTCAATTCTTTTTTTTTCTTGATTCATTTGTGGTTGAAACAGACTACAAATACCTTCAAGGATTGCTGAGAAGAAAAGAATGAGAAATTCCTGATCTTCAGTTAGTAAGGTGGTCATAATTCTTGTCCAGATTCAACTTCAGCATCATGCATATCAAAGGAGAATCCAACATAGTTGCAGATTTTCTCTCCAGACCGATCTCAACCATTATCATGGCCTCAAGCTTTAGAACACTTATTGTGAATATGTGGTTCAAGGAAGAAGAAGATTCTTACGAATATGATCTCACAAAGCTTTGTGCAAATCTACCTCTAGAGCTTAGAAAACAAGTGTTTGATCTAGTTACGGATTTTCGAACTTATCCAGGTTATCATAATCCTGTAACTGACAGATTATAGAGACTTATGACAATTATTGAATACAGGTTAACATCTGAAGAAAGTTGCTATAAGATGTTTGATCTTCAGCTCGACATTCATCATATGCATGAGACAGTCTTCCAAGTTCATAAATTCTTCCACCATGTTATCGATGAAAAAACTAATTGGGGACATTATGTGATATGTGCAGGAAACCCTACAGCTTACTATATATACTGGTTATGGATTAACCTGTATCCTGCTGTCATATTATTCGAACCCCATATCATTCACCGAAGCAGAAGATATGCAAAAAGAAGATGGTTTGATAGGCTCTTCGGTCCCTTATTCGAAGATATTCTTACCTTAGGACTGCATGGAGGTTTTCAGATTACTCATTATACTATTGTCATAGTACAGCTGAAAGATATTTGGAAAAAAGATGATGATAGAAAAAGAATGATGCCTTTTATCAAACCAATAATTCATGAGCACATTCAGGATGATGTGAACTCAATGTGGGGAGGCTGCTTAAAAGCAAGATTGGCTTTATCAAAAGTCTATGAACAGCCAACAAGCTATGATACTTACAGTCCGTTATCTTCATGTGTGAAAGCTACTCCAGATATTTATTACAAAGAGCAAATCAAGTTTGGACAAATACATGATGATGATGAGTATGAAATGAAATGAGAAGTCTCTATCATGAGTAGTTGCGAAAGTAAGGACGAAAAGATGAGATTACCCTACTAGCATCGCCACCATGGATTGAAGACGAATGGCCCAACCTACAGGAACCTATGATGCAAATAGAATGGCCAGACTGGCCAATGCCAGATGTAGAACCATTGCAACAGATCAATCTAGAAGATTAATATCTAAATTTTGATGATCTAGAACAACAGTGGGATGATATAAAAGCTAGCCGTAGGAATGACACTGACGAAGATACAAATTAAAGCGGAAGACATAGTAGACCCAGCGGAAGCAATGGTGAATGATGTGACCATTGATGTGATATAAAATAAAGTATGAGTTAAGTATGTTGTCTTATAGTATGAGTTGTATAGATAAGGATGATGAGTCACCCAAAAGTAATGTGATATAAAGCATTGTAATAATGTATGTGTGAGGTGTAAAGTAAGATAAAGATAAGTGTGAATGTATTGGAATAGCGAGTCACCATTCTAGAGTGTTCCTTGTGCGCCTATATAAGGATACTTTTGGTTTGTAGTAAGACATTCAGAGTGGAGTCAAGTCGAGTATTAGTAAGCTTTGAACATTTGAGTCTTTGTTAGTATTCAGTCTTTGAGTCTTTGTAATATAACATTTCAGTTCTTAAGCTTGTAATGTTTGTATAATATAATCTTTTGTCTGTGTTGCTGTATTATTAATGTAAGCACAAAAGTTCTCTTGCAAATGATTATGGACCGTCCGATATTTTTACAAAACAAAAATGAAAATGAAAATGGTATTTTCAGTTATTATATTTCAGATACGAAAATGCGTTCAATATCATGTTCTGAAATTGTATTATAAAAATGAAAATAGTAAATACATGTTCAGTAGCTGAAATTGAGAA
The DNA here is from genome assembly GCA_035584115.1 of Cedrela odorata. Lineage (NCBI taxonomy): Eukaryota > Viridiplantae > Streptophyta > Magnoliopsida > Sapindales > Meliaceae > Cedrela > Cedrela odorata. The sequence continues at coordinate 9,120,108 of JAXCLQ010000007.1, forward strand.
TGATAAAAACGGTGAATATGCATTCGATAAAATATTTTTTAAAAATAATTTTATTAAATTTAATTCTAAAAAAATAATAATATGATTATTTTTTTTATAATGTACAAAAATTATATCAATTTAATTATAAAAAAAATGAAACTCCTTGAGTTATTAAATTTAATTAATAAATTTAATATGCAATATTATTAAAAAATTTATTGCCTTTAATATTTTTAGATGACATTTTATCATGTTAGTAAACCCAACGTAATTTATTATTTTTAAAATATACATTCAGACAAAATATTTGTTTGTTTACTATAAGCAATGTGCTTCATTCTATAATTTATTTAAACTTAATTTTTTTTAATATATTGTTATAGTCACTATTGTCAATAAACTAATATTTATGTAAATAATGCACACGTCACATATGTTATAAAAATATCTCAAATAGTCATTATTTTTACATTAAAATTAAAATAAATATCTAAATACATGAAAATGTCTAAAACAATTACTTACATGTTATTAATTATTACATGTATAATTACACCATATTGCTCTTACAATTTTATTTCTAACCAAGTTCATTTATTCAACACTAAATTGCTAACCCACATATGCAATTTTTTAAAAAAATCTTATTAATGAAATTCAACCATCAAAATTTAAGAAAAGTTATTATAAAAATACAAATACAATCTTATTTGAAAGCTTATTCCAACGAAAATATCCATCAATGATAAGTACTAGGCCAAAAAATTACTTGGCCTCCTAGTTTGAAGAACTCGGTAGGATCAACATTTGCAATTGTACTACCAAAAAAAAAAAAATTGGTGTAAAAGTAAAATTGAGAGAACAGAGATCTATCTAGCACAAGATGAGAAATCCATCATACTTCTTTTTGATCAGTTAGCCTTGTCCTTAATGAGGGTTACTCTATTGACAGACATTTCAACTTTGTATACATGAGTTGAGGACTTTCCTGCTAATGTTGTTGTAAATTTCTCGGATAACAATCTCGAAAGCAATTTGAACATTAGTAGATTCAAGTGCAGATGTCTCCATGAAAAATAATTCTTCTTCTTGTGCAAGGGTTTTGCCTTCCTCTGTGCTAATATCTCTAATATTCTCCAAATCACACTTGTTTCCTACTAGCATTCTTGCCGCAATAGTATCACAATGAGCTACACGATTAAACCATTGAGAATTAAACTTAATTGGTTTCATAAAACAAATACACGTAATCAGTCAATATCTGAAATCAACAACTCAGCAAATAATCAAAACACATAACAGAGCACAAAACATAAAGGCAATCTTTTCTCACTCTTTCCCATTAACCAAACAGAAAGCAAAACAAAATTAATAAAAGAGATCAAACTTTGCGATCTAATGACAGAACATTTAGAACTCCTTAAGAGATTAGATTATAACAAGAGTTCAACCAACTTGTACAAATAAACTAACCCAACGATTCACAAAAAACAACTACATAACAATTTCATTTCTTTTCCAAATTTCAGAAGCCATGAACCCCATAAAAACTACAACATTATTTGATATGCACACTCATAAGAATCTCAGTTGCTGAAACATAACTATAAAATGTTACAAGATCTCACAATCAAACAAACATAAACCCAAAATCAAAATATTAAAAATTAAAAATCATCCCCAAGAATTCACCCAAGAAGAAAAAAAAAACCAACAAATCCAAATCAACATCTAAAACAAAACCCAATCCAAATCCCACAAACTTACAAAAAAAAACAAAAACCCATTCCAAGAAACACAAAATAAATCAAGAAAAAAAAAGTAAAAGCATCCACAAGAAGAGATATGTGCACCGATAGAAAGAGCAGAATCTTGATATGAAGAAAATACCCCTAAAACAACAACGTATCAAAAATCGGTGGCTTTACACGATCGCGTAGACGACAGAGAGACGAAAGAAGTTGACCCACAATGCACACACTCTTCAAGTTGGTATATGGTAAAGAATTGAAGAACGAAAAAACAGAAAATTTAATGAAGTGAAATCACGTAAATAAACAGATCCTAGCAAAAGTGAGAAGATCAGATTCAAAATATCAAAATAAGAAATCATAAGCAAAACCCAAAACTTGAAAACCAGTGTTCTAGCTAGAACCGTATATATCGTGCGCAAAGAAAGCAGCGAGAGGCGTTTCTGAAAATATATAAGCAGCGAGAGGTGCCTTTGAAAGTACGTGAGCAACGAAAGCTAGTGTTTTTGAGATAGAAGGGAAAAAGAGAATAAGAGTTTGATTTGGGCGAGGAGTATACTACTGAATGTTTTCTAATGTTTTATAATTTATTTTGTAAAATACACGAAACAAGTTTAAACTGTTTTACAATTTTACGTTATAAATTTGTAATTTATATTTTTTATTTTATGAGTTTAATTTTAAAAAAATAATAAAGGACACGTTTTATACTTAAATTTATAAAATAAAAATAAAAACATGATAATAAAATGGTACCGGACAGGCTTATAAAGGCTACGAATTTTAACCTTCCCCTTTTTTTAATGTTTTTTTTAGTGTATTGGGCCTAACTCAAAATTAGGCCGAAGACTTGCATCACATAGGCCCAAGTACCCAATAGACTTGGTATGTTAAACGTTGTAGCTTGAAAATAATTAATGACTAAAAAGAGAGGCTATAAATCCCAAATTTGTATGTCAAAAGTTGTATCATTGTTATATTGTTCATTGTGTTGTTCGATGATAACATATATATATTTTTTAAAAAATTGAACCCGAGAGCATAGGAATCACACTTTCAGCGCAACTGTCCAACCTATTTGCTAAGCTAATTGGGCCTACAAAATGGGCTCATCTTGTTTGTTTGACACTTGCACACAGAGCAGGAGTGATGAGGTTTTTTATAACATATGAGAACAAATATTTTTATATTTTATTAGCTTACATATGTTAATTAATTGACTTTAATTGATAATACATTTAAAAAATAATAATTTTACATAATAATTTAAGCCATTTAGATATTTTTTATTATTCCTTAACAAATTTGTAGTTAGAATTAAGAGATTTTTGTCATTAAATAAAATTTTATCGAAGAATTTGTTGAACTTTAAAAGTATTTAGAAAACAATATAAATTTTTCATACCTTAAGGGGGGCATATGTAATTATCCCAAAATCTCCCATTATCTTCTGGCCCCAAAATTATTATTATTTTGTCTTTTGTCGTTGATTATAAGGTTACATTGCTGCAAACAAAGGCCATCTTTAGATCTGTTATAAATTAATTGTCCGAAATCAACTTCTATCTGTTTTATTATTAATTGTATTTATGATTCTAAATTCAAATACTTTACGAGTCCAACTTTCATGATTCTGAAATTCTGCAGGCGAGGAATATGTTGTGAAAAGTTTAAACTCTTGAATTGGAAGAGTCATCTTCTGTGGATGAACAAGTCATAGCAACCTGTTCTTCTACTCGCCCCTTCAATTGAAGAGTTTAATCAAAGGGGAAAGGAGTGGACCCTAAGATTGCCATGCAGAAACTGAAACCAAAGAGAAGGCAGTAGCTTGGTGACTACATCAGCATATTAATCCTTGGTGGAGACGAGGCGGACATGAAGGTGACCACGAAGAACTTGGTCACGAACGTAATGGAAGTCTATTTCAATATGCTTCGTACGGGCATGAAATAATGGATTACTTGTGAGATACGTGGCTCCAATGTTGTCACACCAAAGGATTGTAGGGTGTACAGTCGAATCATGAAGATCTAAGAGCACTGATTTTATCCACTGAATTTCAGTAGCTGCATTTGCAAGAGCCTTGTATTTTCCTTCGGTGCTGCTGCGAGCAACAGTCGGCTGCTGCTTACAAGTTACATCTCTAGGAGATAAAGTTTCTGCCTAGATGTACACAATAAGCGCCAATAAAATGTCTATCATCATGATCGGATGCCTAATCTACATCACTAAATGTATGAACTTGGAGATTTGAAGTAGGTTGGATCAGTAGAGCGTGGGAGATTGTATCTTTTAGATACCGCAAAATTCTCTTAGCTGTTACCCAATGAGGCTTTGTGGGATCGTCCATGTATTTACTAACTTTGTGTATGGCAAATGCAAGTTCAAGCCGAGTAAAGGAAATATATTACAACCCTCAAACGATACTTTTGTACAGATACGGATCATAAAAGGAGACACCTTCAGATTTGACTATGGCTGGGAACTGAACATAAGTGTAACACAAAGTTTAGCTTTGTCCAAGTTCCTGCGAAGTAGAAGATCTAGTATATAACGTCACTGAGACAAATAGAGCCCCTTGTAACTTCTGATAGCTTCTATACGGAGAAAGAAGCTGAGGTCACTAGGGTTTTTGACCGAAAAGTCATTCTTCAACAAACTTATCACTCGATTAATGAACTGAAGATCAGCACCAACCAATATAATATCTTCGACATATATTAAAGAGTAAATGAGAATAAAGTCGTGTTGATACACATAGAGGGAGTGATCTGCTTGATTCCCTTTAAACCAATAGCCTGCAGTTTGTTAGTTAAGCGAGAGAACCACGCTCGTGGTGCTTGACGAAGTCCATACAAATATTTTTGAAGTTTGCACACATGCTACGGGTATTAAGGATGAAGAAAACCTGGAGGTTGTGCAATATAAACATCCTCATGCAAAAGACTATGCAGAAATGCATTTTGGACATCGATTTGACGAAGATGCCAATCACGTGAGACAGCAAGTGCCAATACCAAGCAAATTGTGGTAGGCTTCACAACAGAACTGAACGTTTCTGCAAAGTCAACACCCTCTTGTTGATAAAAGCCCTTAGCTACCAGACTGGCTTTGAAACATTCATCACCTCCATAAGCCTTTCTTTTAATCTTGTACACCCATTTGTAACCGACAATATTAGCATGAGGAGGAGAAAGAACCAAAGTTCAAGTCCCATTGGTCATTAAGGCATCGAACTCTTTGTTTATAATCTCTAGCCAATCATGATTTTTGACTGCCTCTAAATAACAAGTTGGTTCCTAATCATTATTTTTGACTGTGCCAATGAGAGCTTTAGGAGGAGGATATATGATATGTGAGTTTATTTAGGCTTATAGATAGTATTTTTGCTGGGGGTAGTCATGAAGTGTATATTCTAAGGTGGCAATCGAGCTGTAGGGGCCTGAGGGGGTTGTGTTGGATCATTTTCATGCGTATTCAAAGTGATATCCCTGATGGGAGATTCTAAAGTAACAACATGATCAATCTGAGGACTTGTTGGTGTGATAATTTCCTACGAAGGTGGTGCTGTAATTTGAAAATCAGAACCTGCAAAAGTAGTTAAACTAGTAGGTGACAATTTGAGATTAGCAAGTTAAACAACATGAGGTTCAGTACTAGGAGCGACAACAAATTGTGGCGCTTTATATGGAAAAGAGACTCATCAAACAAAATATGAAGGGGGGCAAAAATTTTACCAGTAAAGACATCTAAACACTTATAACCTCGATTACCAACAGTGTACCCGATAAAAATGCAATTTTTGGATATGAAATCCATTATATGTTTCTTATATGGGCGTAAATAGGGCCAACAAGAGCATCTAAACATGTGAAAAAAATAAAATAAGGTTTGGAATGATTAACCATTTCATAAGGTGATTTGTGCATTAAAAAAAGAGTTGGTAAACGATTTATTATGTAAACAACGGTCAACAATGCATCTTCCCTGAGAACTTTTGGTAAATTGAAGTAAGGAAGGCAAGGCCAACCTCCACAATTTAGTGGTGGCACCATTCAATAGCTCCAACTTGTTGATGTGTGTAGGGACACGTTATACGGTGAATTATTCCTTGAGTTCGCAAATAGTTATTCAAGCTGCAGCACTTACCACCCTAGTCAGCTTGGATGACCTTAATTTTTGCGTTAAGTTACCGTTCAACTTCAGCTTGAAATTTTACAAAACATTCGACTATAATAATTCCATTGGTTTCGAAACAAAAATATGTAAACTTTTAAAGGGTAAAGCGTGGCTCTTGGCCATCTGACATTCAAAATAAATAGAATTGACATTATTCTTGACAGGAACGGAAACTGCCTTACGAATAAAAGGAAAAAAGCATGGCCTAAGTGTCAATGCCAAACGTTGGCAGAAACTCAAACACTAGAGAGAGCTTGGGCTCAAGACGAGCAAGCGACGCTGAATAGTTGTAAAGGCTATTACTGAGTGGTTTGCGATCCAGGACGGCCCCCAAGTAATCCTTCACAAGGAAGAAAGAAGCACGAAACTCAAAAAAGACGTTATTATCAAGACAGAATATGAATATTGTTCAAATTATTTGTGATGTGATTAGTAGCTTCTGTTTTAGGATACCACTCATTATTAACATGTTGATAATTTGCAGCAACAAAGGCTGAAGACTGGAGATTTTGTGGCTGTTGATCCTGGTAAGACAAGTCAAAACGATGAAAGCACTTGCGTGCATTGTAACCCTGTTTTAGGCATACCTGCTATATAACCGAGTTATATGTACCATAATCTCGGTTGTTAGAACGACCACCACGACCCCTGCCACGATAGCCATCGCCACGACCACGATTTGAGAGTGGAAAAGTATTAGCAGACCGAGACTGATAGTTAGGCTGACATTGATTATGTCCGCAATTCACTGATAAGTAGTGAATAGAGTTCCTCCAAGTTGACAACATCAGACCGAGGAGTGATAGTGAAAGTCAATGAATCATAATCTTGGCCAAGGCTAGTAAGAACATAAGTGATTACTTTGTCACACTTGAGAAGTCGGCCAGCAAGTGCAAGCTCATCAGCCATGCACTTGATGGAAAGAAAGTAGTCATTGGCGGACATAGCACTTTTCCGTACATTGGCAAGCCGAGTTTCGAATTTGAACAACTTTTGCAGGAGAAAAGAGAGGAGAAATTCCTTTCAAGAGCAAGCCAGACATCACGAGAAGTGGTATATGTCATGACTTAAGTGAGAACATATTCAGTAAGAGAAGCATTGATAGTGGTAAGGATTAAAGAATCTTGATGAAGCCACTGATCATATTGAGGGTTTGAGATTTTAACAATAGCATCTGAGATGGGATGAGGGGCGTCAATTTCTTTAGGAAGGGGGATGACAGTACCTCCGAAAGGTTTAATTGAAAGGTTTTGATTAAGTGATTAACATATAATTTAGGGTTTAATTAAATTAAACATGTAATTAGAAATTTATTTCATCAAATTAAACAAAATTAGAGTTTAATCACAAACCTTTGGTGATGTGATGAACATGAACCTCTCAAATAGTAAGCATTCTAGAGAATCAAAATCTTGAACTTGAATCCTTGCTAGGCTGAATTGGATGGAGAGAGAGCTTATTTTCCTTTTTTAATTTTTGAAAATATCAATTCACTTCATCAAAATTGAAAAATGATCCCTTTATATATTTTTGACTTATTTATTTAAATGTCCTTATCATCTTAATGAAAGACAAATACTCCTCAAAACTTATCTAGCAAGTTTTGTAATAGTAAAAAATAAAATGATAAGTTTGCTCTCATTAAACAATTTAATGCCAAACTTATCCTAAAACTAGTCAAATCAATTTTAACAAACTTTATTTAATTATATTTATATTCTCTAAAATTAATAGAATAATGTAAATTATATTAAATTACATTTTGGCTATTTAATTAAGCTCTCGATTACGTTAAGCTATTTAACGTATAAATCGTTTACATTTTTTGGCCAAATATTATCTCCGAGAGTACTAGCTCTCTTGCGGATAATATTTATTCTATTTATTAGTAAGAATAAGTTCAAGATATTGATTGTGACTTCTTGAGTTTACTGTGGTGTTAACTATGAGTTGGAACCAAACTATTCGATTTTGTTTCAAATTCTTCGAAACTGAATGACTATGGTTAATATCTAGTAATATACTATAGTCGCTAAACCACAATAAAAAAAGTTTTCATCGAACTATTTATTACTGATTGTAAGTACAATGTGGGTATATCCTTTTGTTCGTTTAATCCTAATTAAGTTAGGGCTCATGGAAGTCAAAACCCTAAACTCAGTATCTTTTCGGATCATTGGTGACTATGTGCTGAATTTATCATCACAAAACTCTTTCGTGTGACTAATATTATTCATTCACCAAGAGTTTTATTTTCAGGCGTTTAATGATGTCTGACTAGGAATTGAAATATGGATTGAGTCAACGGAAACTCAAGATCCTATGTATTGAGTCAATGGATCCCATCTTAACAATCACTCGTATCTTAACATAAACAACACATAACCAAACTGACTTATTGTACAAGACGTGATTAGTCTCGTACTTATACACTATATGAACAATGTGTATCCATATCGAATGTTGACTATGACTTCTTAGGACAAAAGACTACTTCACACACTATTACAATTAAATGACGAATCATTGACTACATATATTCAATGTGATTCATCATTACTTTGGTTACGTTTGAAAAACAGTTCTCTAACTATTAATTCATACTAATGCCCTAATGACATGACTATTATTATCATCTACACTAATATCATCTCATGATATTCACCAGAGGCATTTAGTATACATATTATGCAATATTGATGCCCGGTTGGTACTAGGAATATTTTATATAATCAAATTATCAAATTATCTTGTTTATTTGTATATGTTGCTTCCTTTATCTTTTCATACTAGTGAATAGAGTATGCATATGAATTATGTAGAACCCACCAAATTTGGTATATTTTAAATATATTCAATTCCGACAATAATAAATTTTTTTCGGATGCATTAGGGTTCGAATGAATTTTTTTAAAAGTATGTATGCATAGTAGAATTGACACTTAGGTAATAAAACGTCATTGATATATATATAGACTTAGGTACATGATTTTATTTTTCTTGTATTTCCAATATAATTATAAATAATGTAAGGACTAGATTGAAAGGATTTTAAAACTCAAGGGGTAAAATGCAAAATTTCCATAAAGTTAGAGAAAAAAGTGCAAAAATGAAAAATGTGGGGCCACTTTTAAAATATTTATATTATTATAATAAGGGCCAAATAGTGTTACTAAATTAAGTCCAAGATTTTACTAAATGAAATTTCATTTAATTAATTTAATTCAAGCCCAAATTTAATAAAAATGAGCTTAAATGATTAAATCCAAAATTAAGGCCCAATTTTTATGTTGTAGTTTAAATTTTTCTAAAGTATTTCACATGTGTTTAGCAAGTTAAAGAGACAATAGAAATGAGGAAGGGTAGCATACGGGAAGACAAAGAAAAAGAAGAAAACAAAGGCAAGCCCAAATTCTATTTACAAGAAAAAAATGTAGCCTAAATTAAATTAATTTTAAAAAAATTATTATTAGGCTTTATTTTCTACAATTCTCTAGGCCCTTTCACTCTTATTTGAACAAATCAAAGAAGAAAAAAATTAGAAGAGAATTTAGAAGCATAAATGTGAGCCAAGTGAAGAAACAGAAGAAGCCAAAATTGCGGGTTAGAGAAGAAGAAGAAATTGTAGGTGAAGAGGGAGAAATCAAGCAAGTTAAGAGGAAAAGTGGCCAAAACTAGTGAGGAAAGGAAGAGAGGTGGCTGAACCAAGGAAGAAAAAGAGGAGAAAGAGAAGAGAGAGAAAGAAGAGGTAATAGGTTTTTAGTTAAATTTGTGTATGATTTTGGAGTTTACATGTTGATAATATTGATTAATGTTTAATTAATTATAAATATGAATTTTATGAGTTGATTGAAATGTTTAAATTGTGTGAAGGATGTATTCATAGGTGTATGACTATATGTTGATGTTAAAAAGGTGGCGATTGGTATGAATTGAAGGGAAATGATGCCGAAAAATCTTGTTGTGAATAGAAATGGATTGTGGCATCAAATTGGGTGTTGAAATGATCAAGGAGAGATAATATTTTGAATGCTGGAAATTAAAAAAATTGAATTGTGTTTACGTGCAAATTGTTGTGACTAAATGGTGTTAGAAAATGAGGGAGTGAATTGGCATAAAAAGAGGTAAAATAGCATTGGTGAGGTAATGTTATGCTTGCTGAAAACTGTGACCTTTGCGCACTGTTTTTCATATAAAATAAATTATAAGATTCCTATTTATAAACTGCAAATTATGAGAAAACTAGAGATGATAACGAGTGACATAGTAAAATATCATAATTTTTCGTGATTGGGTAAATTTACAGTAAAAATCGGAAATGGACTGCCCTGCTATGAATAGCACACTGTTTTGACCTGTTGAATTTTGGTTAGAAAACCGCTAATAACTTGTACATTTGAAATTAGAATTAAGTTTTGTAAAAATTCATAGAAACTAGACACACATGAGCATAACATATTCAAAAATCAGCTGATTTTGAGAAGAAACGAGATCCCAATTTTTTTTTGAAAATGGATGTCCTGTCAAAGATATATCTTATTTTTATGAGCTTTATATCAAAAACTTGACTTAACTTAAGTTATCGAAGTTGAAACCCAATTCTGTAAAGTACGGCATAAACTAGACTAATAATAGAGTGTGTCACCAAATATTTAGGGTAAAATACTTTCCTAATTTTGAGCGGTGTACGATTGTTGCAAGCGGAGAGTGTATTTAGTTTATAGAAGAAAATTCTAGCCTAAATTCTAATTTTATTCCATGGATATTTTAATTATATTATTGTTAAATTAGGTGATAAATTATGCATACATATTTATTTTATTTGATTAGACTTGTTATATTATATAGAGTCTAATAAATTAGTCGAGGATTTGCGAGCGTACAAGTGAATAGATGGATAAATTTTTTAGAATTTTAAAATAAAATGATTGAAATGCTAAATTATTTTCTAACAATATTTAGAATTTAAAAATGATTTAAATGTTAAATTGTGTTGTGAATTTGTGGAATTTGAATGCTTTGCTAACATAAAAATGTTATATGATGAGTAAGGTTATGTTTTATAAAAATGTTTTGAATTATTTACGAATTGTATTGTAGATGATTGACATGTTACAAATTGATTTGAGTTGATATGTGAAGTAAATGTTGAATATTATATGTGGATTTTATGTTTTAATACTTGGGTACAAGTGCTCAGTTGAGCGAGTCTGTGCACAAATTCCGCCCTTACTTGAGAAAGGGGCAAGGGAGAGGTTATCATTTCCGCCTTTGATTTTGATAAGAGGCAAATGAGAGGTTGCGGCTGGATAATGCAATGTTTGGCATCGCATCTGTTTATCGAGGCCAATATTAACGAGTGTGCTAAATAATTTTATATATTGATGTAAATTAACTAGTTAGCGGGTCTCAAGGTAATCATGAGTTGCGCACAAGTGAATATTTTGGGGGATAGTTTCTGGGCAAGCCCAGAAGTTCTTCTTTGAACATCTACATATATTTTTTTTTAAAAAAATAATTTTTAATGTGGTTAAATTTTGATGAATTGATTTTAAATCATGTTGTATATCTTGTACTCTTTGTGTAAAAATCTTGATACTCTTACTCATATTATTTTTATAATTTTTAGATTTAATATTATCCATCTATTCACTTAGTTGTATTCACTTTTTTATTTTCTTAAAAATATTTTCAGATTAGACAAACATCAAGGAGGTCACGAGTCCACTCCTTGGGACTTTGTTTTGCTGAGTACGAGTATAAGAGACTTGTAGGTATTTAATGTCTCCACAGTTATGTATTGATATGAGGTATAGTAGGGATCTATAAACTATGTATTGCTTTTGGATCGTAAATAACAAATGTATTATGAGTGCAAATGTTGTGAATTTAATATATGTATTTGTGTAGATACTATATGTGGATTATTAAATTTGGAATTTTATATAATTGTATGATTGAAATATGGAGGCCTTACACAATCGTGGGAGTATTAGTGGAAAGTATATCTCACGGTTGTGTAACGATTGTTACGTACTCGTATAGGTGGTTCGGGGTGTGACAATTTTAGTAGTATCAAAGTTAGGTTAGGAAGAAGTGATATGAATATTTTATTGTGTATATATATTAGACTGATTATGATTTCTTGTGGTTTAATTGAAATATTGTGTTGTGTTGGATTGAGTTTAAATCTCAACAAAAATTGGATTAGTTTTGGTTTTGGTAGGCTGAGTTTGTATGAATAAATTGGTAGTGTTTATTGCTTGTGTTCTAAAATTATTTTGTTAAGATGTGATGTTTTTTTGTTGACTTTGAGATGATGATATTTTGTGGGAACAGGGTTTAGTATTATAAGTAAGTTTATGGATCCCTTAGGTTGAGTCGTGATTAATTAATAATTTTTTTTCAATGTTTGTATATTGAAGGATATATAAAATGTTACCAAGAAGGGGACGTGGACGATCTTGTGCTATTAAGAGTGTAGAGACTTTCACCTCTCATACTTCACAGCAAGTACAAACTGAAGCTACCGTCACTCTTTCTGGTGTTGCAGTTGGGTCGAGTGCTCAAAATCCTCCAAATATCACTTTAGAGATGTTTCAGCATCTTGTGGATCTTCTATGTGCTAGGGTAGCTCAACCTCAGCCAACTCCTTTAGTTCCAGTTCGAGTGACAGTAGAACTGTCAAAGCTAGTCAAGGAAGCAAGACAGTTGGGATGTGAATCATTTGTTGGAACAGTGGATGCTTTAATAGCCAAGAATTGGATTTGGAATGTTGATGAGATCTTTAAGGATATGGGGATAGATGAGGCAACAAAGTTAAAGGTGGCAGTGAGACTGTTAGAGAAGAATGCACGTACATAGTGGGACAATATCAAAGGCAGGTCTACTTCAGTATTAACTTGGGTTGACTTTTAGCGGGAATTTAATGAACAATTATTTACCCATTTTCATAGAGATCAGAAGAGACAGGAATACTTAAATTTGAATCAGGGTAGTCAAATGGCGACAGAGTATGAAACAAAATTGAGGAAACTCTTCATATTTGTCCCTGAGTTGACTAGTTCGGAGGAATATATATGTTCTAAATTTGAGCATTAGGGAGTAGATAACTGTTAGTGGAACTCCAAATTATCAAGAATTGGTTTAATCAGCTTTGAGAGCGGAGAAATTAGAAAATGAGAGGAAGAAGTTTAGGGAAGAGTTCAGAAAAAGAAAGGGGGTAAATTTTAACCAAGGGCATTCATCTAAGAAGAGAAGAAGCTCGAGGATGGTCAGCACAGCTTTAGCATCATCCGGTACTGGCCGAATTTCATCATGGAGTCAGACACCTAGAGGGGCATGATCGACTGGAAGCTTAGAGTCAAGAAGTCGATTTACTCCATCAATTAAGAGACGACAGTGTCCTCATTGTCAGAGGTACCATATAGAATCGTGCAATGAGCTGAGGCGATGTTTCCAATGTGGCTAAACTGGGCATGTTCAGAAATTTTACCCGAATGCTAGAGTGTCTGAGTCAGTACAACAGCCTCCACTAGTTAGAATGCAAGTTCAGAGGAGTACAGGTACTACTACTCTAAGGGTTGCTATTGCATCTCATAAGGGCGGAATCGGTACTAGTTCTATTGCACAGAATGTTCAAAGGCCACAAACTAGGGCTTAGACTTGAGCGTTTGCAATGATAGCCAATGAAGACTAAGCAAATCCTGAGATGATCACAGGTGCAATGATTGTGTTTGATAGACCTGCACATGTTTTAATAGATTCAGGGGCATATAAATCTTTTGTTAGTATTTCATTTGCATAGCATGCTAACAGAGATCCATCTCATTTAGAGTATGAATTAGCAGTTATCACACCTCTAGGAGAAAAATTGATTCGGGATTTGATATATAAGGGTTGTGAGGTAAAAATTAGGGAGTATTCATTGGAGGCTAATCTAATTCTATTACCGATGGTTGACTTTGACGTAATTTTGGGAATGGATTGGTTATCAGCACATAGAGCTTCGATGGATAGTTTTACAAAACAGGTTGTGTTTAGAAAACAAGGTGGTTTGGAAATTAAGTTTAGAGGAGACCGATGAGTATTGCCTTCTTGTATGATATCTGTGCTAGAGGCAAAGAAATTATTATATAAGGGTTGTCAGGCATACTTAGCTTATATTGTTGACACTATTAAGCCGGAGACAAATATTGAAAATATGCCTGTAGTGAACCAGTTCCCAGATGTGTTTTAGGATGATTTGCCTAGGTTACCTCCCTATAGGGAAGTGGAATTTTGCATAGATTTGCTACCGGGGACGACACCTATTTCTATGCCTCCCTACAGAATGGCCCTTACTGAGTTAGCAGAGTTAAAGACTCAGTAACAGGATTTGGTAGATAAGGGCTTTATTCATCCTAGTATTTCACCTTGGGGAGCCCCAGTATTATTTGTGAAGAAAAAGGAATGTACCTTGAGACTCTGTATCGATTATAGACAGCTCAACTCAACAGAGTTACTATTAAGAATAAATACCCTTTATCAAGAATTGATGATTTATTTGATCAGTTTCGAGGTGCTAGTGTATTTTCAAAAATTGATCTTAGATCTGGTTATCATCAGCTCATAATTCGGGAGGAGGATATTTCTAAAACAGCCTTTAAAACTAGGTATGGCCATTTTGAATTTCTAGTTATGCCATTTGGCTTAACGAATGCACCAGCAGTATTTATGGAGCTCATGAACCGTGTGTTTCATCCATACCTAGATAAGTTTGTTATAGTGTTTATTGATGATATATTAGTATATTCAAAGAATGAGGAGGAGCATAGAGAACACTTGAGGATGGTACTCCAAATTCTACGGGAGAAGGAGCTGTATCCTAAAAGGTTGAGGCTATAGTTAAATGGGAACGCCCAAAAAGCATTACAGAGATTTGGAGTTTCCTTAGATTAGTGGGCTATTATCGGAGGTTTATTGAAGGATTCTTTAAGATTGCAGTTCCGTTGTCTCGGTTGACTCAAAAAGGGGTTAAGTTTGAATGGGATGATAAATGTGAAGAGAGTTTCAAGAAGCTTAAATATTGCCTTATTTCTGCTCCAGTTCTTACTCTCCCTATTCTAGGGATTGGATATGTAGTGTTCAATGATGCTTCCAAACAAGGGTTAGGGTGTGTTTTGATGCAGAATGGTAAAGTCATAGCTTAGGCTTCTCGTTAGCTCAAGAAGCATGAAATAAACTATCCTACTCATGATTTAGAGCTGGCTGCAGTAGTCTTCGCTCTAAAAATCTGGAGACACTAATTGTATGGTGAGAAGTGTCAAATATTCACTGATCATAAGAGCCTAAAATATTTAATGACTCAGAAGGAATTAAATTTGAGGTAGAGAAGGTGGCTGGAGTTAATAAAGGATTACGATATTATAATTGATTAGCATTCAGGAAAAGTAAATGTAGTGGCAGATGCTCTTAGTTGGAAATCTTCAGTAGTTATGTCATGTATTAGATCCTCTTATACTTGTTTATTACGGGATTTAAAGTCTTTTAATACTGCCTTGGAGGCTAATAATTGTGGTGCTTTGGTAGCAAATTTCATAGTCAGACCATCTCCGTTAGATGATATTAGGGAGAAGCAGTTATGAGATGAATATTTGAGTGTGGAATATCAGAAGATTCAAAAAAGGGGAGCTAGTGATTTGCAAGTCAGGGAGGATGGTATTCTAGTTTTAAATAGCAGAGTTTGTGTTTTTAAGGACAATGAAGTTCGAAACACCATTTTAGAAGAAGCTCATAGTTTGACATACGCTATGCACCCGGGGAGTACTAAAATGTATAGAGCTATCAAGGAATCCTACTGGTGGCCGGGTATGAAAAGAGACATTGCAGATTTTGTTACAAAGTGTTTAATATGCCAACAGGTTAAAGCAGAGTATCAAAAGCTGGCAAGTATGTTACAGCCACTATCTATACCAGAATGGAAATGGGAGTATGTAACGATGGATTTTGTGATGGGGTTACTAAGAACACAGAGGAGTTATTGTAGACAGGCTTACCAAATCATCTCATTTTCTTGCTATTCGCAACATAGATTCTCTAGAAAGACTAGCTAAGTTATATGTAGATGAAATAGTCAGACTTCATGGAGTACTAGTATCTATTGTGTCCGACAGAAATGCTAGGTTTACATCCCGATTCTGGACTAAATTGCAAGAAGCGTTGGGTAGTTCACTAAAATTTAGTACTGCCTTCCATCCTCAAACAGATGGTCAGTTTGAGAGAACTATTCAAACCTTGGAAGATATGATTCGAGCATGTGTGATAGATTTTCAAGGTAGTTGGGATGGTCATTTGCCTCTGATAGAGTTTGCTTATAACAATAGTTTCCAAGCTAGCATTGGAATGGCACTATATGAGGCACTTTATGTAAGAAAGTGTCAAACTCCTCTGTGTTGAAATGAAGTGGGTGAATTGAAGTTACAAAATGTTGAGTTAATTGAGACTACCATTGAGAAAGTCAAAGTAATCAGGGGAAGGTTGAAAGTAACACAGGATAGACAGAAAAGCTATGCGGATCATCAGAGAAGAAATTTGGAATTTGAGTAGGGGATTATGTATTTTTAAAGGTTGCTATTTGGAAAGGTATTATTAGATTTCGAAAACGAGGTAAATTGAATCCCAGATACATAGGGCCTTTCAAGATTACAAAAAAAATTGGAGCTGTGGCATATCATTTAGAATTGCTACCAGAGTTAGACCCAGTCCATAATGTGCTTCATGTGTCATTATTGAGGAAATACATCCCCGACCCATCACATATTCTAGAAACACCACCAGTTCAGCTTAACGAAAATTTATCTTTTGAGGTACAGCCCGTGGAGATCCTAAATTTGAAAGAGAAGGTATTAAGGAATAAAATAATACCGATGGTTACGTTGTTGTAGAGAAGTAGTAATATAGAGGAAGTTACATGGGAAACGAAAGCTTCCACGACACAGCAATATCCTTACCTATTCCACTACACAAGTAAGTTTTCTATCTCGTAAATTTTGAGGACATAATTTTTTTAGGAGGGTAGAACTGTAGAACCTACCAAATTCGGTATACTTTAAATGTATTCAATTCTGACAATAATGAATTTTTTTTGAAT
Organism: Cedrela odorata; assembly: GCA_035584115.1. NCBI lineage: Eukaryota > Viridiplantae > Streptophyta > Magnoliopsida > Sapindales > Meliaceae > Cedrela > Cedrela odorata. The sequence continues at coordinate 9,137,151 of JAXCLQ010000007.1, forward strand.
GCGTTAGGGTTCGAATGGATTTTTTTAAAAGTATGTATGTATAGTAGAATTGACACTTAGGTAATAAAACGTCATAGATACATATATAGACCTAAGTACATGATTTTATTTTTCTTGTATTTTCAAGATAATTATCAATAATGTAAGGACTAGATTGAAAGGATTTTAAAACTTAAGGGGTAAAATGCAAAATTTTCATAAAGTTAGAGAAAAAAGTACAAATATAAAAAATGTGGGGCCACTTTTAAAATATTTATATTATTATAATTAGGACCAAATAGTGTTACTAAATTAAGTCCAAGATTTTGCTAAATGAAGTTCCATTTAATTAATTTAATTCAAGCCTAAATTTAATAAAAATGAGCCCAAATGATTAAATTCAAAATTAAGGCCCAATTTTTTTATGTTTTAGTCTAAATTTTTCTAGAGTATTTCACATGTGTTTAGCAAGTTAAAGAGACAATAGAAAGGAGGAAGGGTAGCATACAGGAAGACAAAGAAAAAGAAGAAAACAAAGGCAAGCCCAAATTCTATTTACAAGAAAAAAAATCTAGCCCAAATTAAATTAATTTTAAAAAAATTATTATTAGGCTTTATTTTTTACAATTCTCTAGGCCCTTCCACTCTTATTTAAACAAATCAAAAAAGACAAAAACTAGAAGAGAATTTAGAAGCATAAATGTGAGTCAAGTGAAGAAATAGAAGAAGCCAAAACCGTGGGTTAGAGAAGAAGAAGAAATCGTAGGTGAAGAGGGAGAAATCATGCAAGTTAAGAAGAAAAGTGGCCAAAACTAGTGAGGAAAGGAAGAGAAGTGGCTGAACAAAGGTAAAAAAAGAGGAGAAAGAGAAGAGAGAGAAAGGTAATAGGTTTTTAGTTAAATTTGTGCATGATTTTGGAGTTTACATGTTGATAATATTGATTAATGTTTAATTAATTATAAATATGAATTTTATGTGTTGATTGAAATATTTAAATTGTGTGAAGGATGTATTCATGGGTGTATGACTATATGTTGATGTTAAAAAGGTGGTGATTGGTGTGAATTGAAGGAAAATGATGCCGAAAATTTTGTTGTGAATAGAAATGGATTGTGGCATCAAATTGGGTGTTGAAATAATCAAGGAGTGATGATGTTTTGACTGCTGCAAAAAAAAAAATTGAAATTTGTTTATGTGCAAATTATTGTGACTAAATGGTGTTAGAAAATGAGGGAGTGAATTGGCATAAAAAGGGGCAAAATAGCATTGGTAAGGTAATGTTATGCTTGCTGAAAACTGTGACCTTTACGCACTGTTTTGCATATAAAATAAATAATAGAATTCCAATTTATAAATCGTAAATTATGAGAAAACTAGAGACGATAACGAGTGACATAGTGAAATATCATAATTTTTCGCGATTGGTTGAATTTACAGTAAAAATCGAAAATGGACTGCCTTGCTATGAATAACACACTGTTATGACTTGTTGAGTTATGGGTAGAAAACCGCTAATAACTTGAACATTCGAAATCAAAATTAAGTTTTGTAAAAAGTCATAGAAACTAGACACATATAAGCATAACTTATCCAAAAATCAGCTCATTTTGAGAAGAACGAGAACTCAGAACTTTTTTGAAAATAGACGTCCTGCTGAAGATATATCCTATTTTTATGAGCTTTATGTTAATAACTTGGCTTAACTTAAGTTATTGAAGTCGAAACCCAAATCCGTACAGTGCGGCATACACTAGACTAATAATAGAGCGTGTCATCAAATATTTAGGTTAAAATACATTCCCGATTTTGAGCGGTGTGCAGTTGTTGCAAGCATAGAGCGTATTTAGTTCATAGAAGAAAATTCTAGCATAAATTCTAATTTTATTCCATGGATATTTTAATTATATTATTGTTTAATTAGGTGATAAATTATGCATACATATTTATTTTATTTGATTAGGCTTATTATATTATATAAAGTCTAACGAAAAATCGCGTAATTGTAGATCAATGACTTGAACATCTGATATCGACACCTTGAGTTGAGGGTTTGCGAGCATATAGGTGAGTAGATGGATATTTTTTAGAATTTTAAAATAAAATGATTGAAATGCTAAATTGCTTTCTAACAATATTTAGAATTTAAAAATGATTTAAATGTTAAATTGTGTTGTGAATTTGTGGAATTTGAATACTTTGTTAATATGAAAATGTAATATGATGAGTAAGGATATGTTTCATAAAAATGTTTTGAATTATTTACGAATTGTATTGTAGATGATTGACATATTACAAATTGATTTGAGTTGACATGTGAAGTAAATGTTGAATATTGTATGTGGATTTTATGTTTTAAGATTTAGGTGCAAGTGCTTAGTTGAGCGCATCTGTGCACAAATTCTGCTCTTACCTGAGAAAGGGGTAAGGGAGAGGTTACTATATTTTCGCCCTTACCTCCCCGGGAAGGGAGTAAACGAGAGGTCATCATTTCCTCCTTTGTTTTTTGATAAGAGGCAAATGAGAGGTTGCGGCTGGATAAGGCAATGTTTGGCATCGCATATGCTTATCCAGGCCAGCGCTAATGAGTGAGCTAAATAATTTTATACATTGATGTAAATTAACTCGTTAGCGGGTCTAGAGGTATTCATCAACGGCGCACTAGCGAATATCTTAGGGGATAGTTTCCGGCAAACCCAGAAGTTTTTCTTTGAACATCCACAGATATTGTTTTTAAAAAAATAATTTTTAATGTGGTTAAATTTTGATGAATTGATTTTAAATTATGATGTATATCTTGTATTCTTTGTGTAAAAATCTTGATACTCTTACTCATATTGTTTTTATAATTTTTAGATTCAATATTATCCATTTATTCACTGAGTTGTACTCACTTTTTTATTTTTTAAAAAATATTTTTAGATTAGATAGATATCAAGAAGGTCACGAGTCCACTCTTTAGGACTTAGTTTTGCTGAGTACGAGTATAGGAGACTTGTAAGTATTTAATGTCTCCACAGTTATGTACTGATATGAGGTGTAGTAGGGATCTATAAACTATGTATTGATTTTGGATTATAGATAACAAATGTATTATGAGTACAAATATTGTGAATTTAATATATGTATTTGTGTAGATACTATATGTGGATTATTAAATTTGAAATTTTATATAATTGCATGATTGAAATATGGAGACCTTACACAATCTTGGGAGTACTGGTGAAAAGTATATCTCACGGTTGTGTGGCGATTGTCACGTACCCGTATAGATGGATCGGGGCGTGACATATTACAATATGTGATTCAATACAATACGAGAAGTGGTATATGTCCTGACTTAAGTGAGAACATATTCAGTAAGAGAAGCATTGATAGTGGTAAGGATTAAAGAATCTTGATGAAGCCACTGATCATATTGAGGGTTTGAGATTTTAACAATAGCACCTTAGATGGGATGTGAGGCATCAATTTCTTTAGGAAGGGGGATGACAGTATCATGCGAAAGGTTTTGATTAAGTGATTAACATTCAATTTAGGGTTTAATTAAATTAAACATGCAATTAGAGTTTTATTTCACCAAATTAAATAAAATTAGAGTTTAGTCACTAACCTTTAGTGATGTAATGAAGATGAACCTTATACTAGGTCTTTTAGAGAATTAAAATCTTGAGCTTGAATCTTTGCTTAGCCGAATTGGATGGAGAGAGAGAGCTTGTTTTCCTTTTCAATTTTTAAAAATATCAATTCACTCCATCAAAATTAAAAAATGACCCATTTATATATTTTTATCTTATTTACTTAAATGCCCTCATCATCTTAATGAAATATCAAGAACATTTTAGTAATGAAGTCAAAAATATAAATATGGGTCAATTTCAATTATTTTGTAATTTTTGAGATAAAATATCAAAAATTAAAAAGCTCTCATTCTCTCTCTTTCTTGAAGATATACGGTCAAGTTTGGGAGAATACTTTGAGTTTGATTTCTTAGAAATCTTGTAATTTTAAGGTTTCCCTTTTCGTCTCTAAGCGAATAGTTAGCTTAATTTCAGTATTATTGATTAATTTTGTATAAATTGACTTTAAATGCATGATTTAATATTATAAACCCTTATTATCGTGTAATTACTTCATCAACACTTTCATTTAGGGCATACTACACCATCATCAAGATAGCCAAAGCCAACTTGGCCATGGAAGTAAGGTAGGGCTTGAGCTTTCCAAACGGGATAATTGGAATAATCTAACTTGATACTGATGGATAGTGGCAAATTTGAAGGCAACGAAAGGGTGAGGGTGTTAGCTGCTGTATTAGAAGTGGATGAGGATGAGGAGGCCATTTGAGATTAGAGTTTGAAGAGAGGATGAGGAAGACTGATCTTCTGCGGATGAACATGTCATAGTAACCTGTTCTTCTACAATGTTTGAAGCTTTCTGCCCAAATGTGTGGTAGCAATTCAAATAAGCATTAAAATTCGATCTTATCATAAACATAAATGGCTAAAGTGAAGTTTCACGGGACATGATCAAGTTCATTTAGTTACAGAGTGCTATGGGCATTGAAACAAAGGCATACCATTTCAATATATTGATGAAGATCTCTCCTCAACAAAAGTGCTTTACTTCTGTAGTATAATCCAATTTATAAGATAATCTTAATGCTTGTTCATGGTGGAAAACCAATTTACGATTACATTGTTATTGATGAATATATTGAAGAGACAAGGTTTCAGAATCCCATGCTGCCAGCAAATTCTTATGAAAGTTCCGTGGCTCGATTTTAGATTAAGTTTGCCCGAGACAAGGTACGTAAAGTAATTAGCAACTTTGACACATATTTTATCTGTAATTATTGATCTTCTAGCAGACTTTTGCAATCCATGACACTTTCTTTAGACTTAAGCAAGAACTGGAGAATGCGATGAAGAGAATCTGTGAAATGCTTGAAGTTGTTGAAGAACATGGGTTATTAGCATTTACGAGAGAAGAAAGTTTTTAATGGAGACAAGAGTGGGTTAGTAGACATAAGATTTGCTTCAATTATTCTTTTGTTGCAACTCATGGAAAGTGTAATAGAAGTGAAAGTTTTGAATCCCTAAAATTCCATGGCATGTATGAATGGCTTGAAAAATTTCAAGCAAGCGTCTGTAATTAAAGAAAATCTTCCAAACCACGATGAAATGGTGGTGTATTCCAAACATATCTGAGAAAATTTTATGGTTTAAAAGTAGTTGTTAATTGAGTCCCTGTTTGTACTAGCTTAGCTTGTTCTGATTTTGTATTTGTATTTGTGTTTTATTTTTGTTGGGTGAATATAAATAATAAAATGAATATATGCAAAGTGTTTTTATGATCACTTGCAACGGGATTATATTTATTATTTTAATTTTATCATTTTCTTAATTATTTACTATTTTAATTTTGTGTTTTGTTGACTATAACTTACTTGACTTGGCTATATATATATATAAATAAAATTTTAAATGAATTTAATTAATCGGTTTAGATTGGTTTGATAAAATGTGTCCACCCTTCTTAGATTGTTTTGATTGAATGGGTGTTTAAAAGAGTAATTAGTTTGGGTTATATTTGTGTTGTCTCGTGCTCAAGCCCTGCTACGAAGTGAGCTCGCTGGTTACTTTTGTATGAAAATCCACGGGCTAAAGGTTTTTGGGTTTGAAATAAAACTTAGGCTAGGCTCACCCAACTTATTTGCATCTAAGTGGATCTATAAACAAGGCTCAAGTCCATTCCACAAGTAGAAGAAAGGATTTCTAACACTAACAGAGTATTAATAATTTCATTATCCAATCGAAAAGCAATTTCCTTATCTAATTGATTAGTTGATTCATAACCATCATCCATGACGCAAATATAAAACATTGAAAGTTATTAATTTTAAACAAATAATATTCGATGGCCGAAGTGAAGCTTCTTGGGACAAGGGTAATTCCATTTAGTTAAAGAGTGATATGGGCTCTAAAACTGAAAGGTATATCATTTGAATATGTTGAAGAAGATCTCTCCAACAAAAGTGCTTTGATTTTGCGGCATAATCCAATTTATAAGAAGATCCCAGTGCTCGTTCATGGTGAAAACCAATTTGCGAATCCATAGTTATAATTGAAAATATTGAAGAAACTTGGCCATAAAATCCCTTGCTGCCAGCTGATCCTTATGATAGAGCCCTGGCTGCTTTTTGGGTTAAATTTGAGGAAGATAAGGTGCACTTTGCTGCTTTCACACGTTTATGTGCTTTGTTCTTTTTGAGTTTATTTATTTTTTTATTAATGTTAATAGTCAATAAAATATTTGTATAGATAATTTTATCATTATTTTAAGTTATTTCAGCTCATTTTATTCTGGCAGGGTCCTGCACTTGGTAAAATGTTCCGTAACACTGAGCAATAGCAGGAGGCAATGGAGGAAATCTTGAAAATGCTGGAAATTGTTGAAGAACAATATGGTTTAGAAAGAAGAAAATTTTCAACGTAGACAAGATTGGCATTGTGGAAATTGCATTCGCTTCAATTTTTTACTAGTTGCAAGTGATTTTGATTATTTATAATAACTCAATTAAGAATCAATTAAAGAGTAATCTTAATTAGAATATAAAACATTTAAACACATTAAAATATTATTTTTAAGAAAAGATAAGAAAACAAAAGATTAACCTTCAAATTAATTTGTAAAAAATTATAATTTACTTTACACTTGAGATGTATAAAATAACAAGCATTCAATGTACTATTTGTTAATAATGAATTAAGCTCTCTAAACAAATTAAAACACTTACTTTTAAGATGTAGAAAATAACAAGTATTCAATGTACCATTTATTAATAATAAATTAAGTTTTTTAACAAATCAAAATACTTTAGAGAAATATAATTCACTTAATTAAAAGATTTTATATTAAAAAATAACTTAAAAGATAAAGGAATAAAAACTACAAATTTGACAAAGTTTTACTATAGTCTTACTTACAAATTTAAAATTACATTGTAAAAAAAAGAGACGAGATAAAGAAATGAAGATGTTAAGAGATACCAACTCCTTATCTAATACAAACACCTATTTATAGGAAAGCATAAAGAATAAATGTTAAAGAAGTTGACTAAGATTATATAAGCGTTGGAAGAATTTCTTTCACACGCATTTACTGTGTTGGCCAATACATTGGCTATATATTTGGAATACAATTTTGACCAAAACACAAATGTTGTAGATTTTTTGTTTTAACTTTCTGTGACGTTTTCTTTCATTGTATTTGGGGTTTTATCTTGAGAGATGCGGCCCAAATACTGAGGCGTGTCAAGCTGGACCGTGGTTGCATTTCAGTTCTGTTGAAGTCCATTTTTGACCGCCTAAAGACTTGAACTGGTCTGACCTTTGGCTTAAAATATTGTGAAAGGATAAGTTTATGATTCAGTGAGCCAAGAATTGTATCAATTAGGTCTTTAAATTGACATGTATACCATTATATGAAATCTATATAAAATCAATAATTTTTCACAAATTAGACAAGCTTTTATTTTAAATTTTTAAATGCTTATTTTAGAGGAGTTAATGACACTTTTAAATGTAAAATGACAATATCAATAATGTACACTTTTCAGTATTTATTAGTTGGCCTTTTTCAAGACTCGTTGAGAAAATTTGGTTTCATCTAAGTGAATGCATGTAATTGAGTCTATCTTTGTGCTTTTTCTTATTTAAAACCGGTGTTAAATAGTTGTGTTTTGTTGTTGTTTTGCCGTGCTCAAATTTAGGACATGTTGCTTTGTGCTTCTATGCAAGTTTGAATAATAGAAGGGACTAACTTTCTTTTATATTTTCTCAACACAAAAGGGGTTATCTTTTTTTCTGCATTACCACAAACAGATAGCCTTTGGTGACAAAGATTTCTAAGATTTAACTAAGATAAAATGTAAATTTATTATATAAGTTTACAAGAATGTACTTCATGAAACATATAAGCAATTACTTTTACTTGTTTTTGTTTATAGTTTAATAAGAAAAATGCTTATATCTATTCCATCCTACAAATTACCACTAGCTCTTAATGAAGTATATTTTAGCACAACTAAACCAATAAAGAAAAATTAGAATAAACTACTTATATATACAAGGAAAGGATCGAGAGTCCCTTAACTTTATACTATTTTTTATACTAAATTTTTAATCATTATATTAATACACTTTCAATGATTAAAATTAAATTTAATATATGAAATTAATACATGATACATAATTAATACACATATTAGTATATAAATGGTGTAATGTTACAAAAACTGAAGCTCATAATCTCTCTCTCTCTCTCTCTCTCTCTCTCTCACACACACACACACACACACACACACACACACACACACACACACACACACACACACACACACACACACACACACA
>JAXCLQ010000007.1:9161419-9196561 GCA_035584115.1 Cedrela odorata
GGCTTTGCACTATATAAAGAGTGCTTGGCAGCATGTTGCCATGATCATTCATGAGTGAATGCTAGAGCAAGTTGTGTAAAACTCGTTCTAGAGAGAGAAAGTTCTAGAGAGAGAAAGTTTAGGATTTTCGAAAAGGCCTTCACAAGGGTGTTGTGAGTGGTCTTGTTTCTTTTTTAAAGTGAATAATAAAAAGGTTGAGGGCGTGTGGCCTTCGTAATTAACATATTGCTTGTGTTGTTGGGTTGTGTTGCTTTGCTTTATGCCTGCGTTGCTTTGGTTGTGCTTGCTTGTGTGGCTTGTGCAGAAAATTTGTGCGGAAAATAGAGTGCTGATCAAGGGAGTCCTTGAGCATTGCGGGGTTGGCCGCATAGGAAAAAAGAGCCTCGTGACAGTTTCCATCCAAATTTGATCACAATTTGTGATCGAAACATTGATGGAAAAATATCAAATGACCTCAAATTTAAAAATATCTAATAAACCCTCATACTCTTGCAATTAATCAATAATGACTAAAAAGTTTGAAATCATGTATATTGGTCCCATTTAAATAGGAGTATGCAAAATTGGTTCTAGTTTTAGTTTCATTCGGAACCGGAAATTACCCTAAATAATTCAATTTCTAAATTTTAATACTAAAACTTATCTTGTTTAATAGAGTACCTTTTTTTTCATTTTTAATTCGATTTCGGTTTGAAAACTCAGTACTCTATTTATTAATTATCTCAATTTTTTTAATTTTTAACTCCATAAAAGAATTTTAAAAAAAATTAATTAAATTAAATTATAAAAGTATTATATACATGACAAAAAATTAAATGAACAAAATAGAAGAAAAATAAGTTATTAAATAGATTTGATATACAACAAATTATTAAAAAAATATTATATTATTACTCGAGTTAATATTACACATCACTAAAAAAAGAAATTTAATTTTTTTATTATAGAACAATTATATATTTAATAATATTGTATCTTGTATATTTATTTATTATAATTGTTAACTTGTTTGACAACTTTAAAATAAATATATACACATCACGATTTTATTAAATTATTATACAAATAACATGATAAATTAAGTTAAATAAAATATTATAAACACATTAATTAATTTTTTCCATATAACTTAATGAATAAAGAGTACTATTTTTAATAAATTGTATAACTGTATATATGTAGTTAAATAATTAAAAGATTGTATTTAAATATGAGATAGGATTTAATTAATTTGGCTTGAAAAATAATTTTTTATTTTTAAATCGAATCGGTTCTTCGATTCAGTTCCGGTTCCACAATCTTTAGAACTAAAATCTACCCTAAAAAATTATATTCTTTATTTTTTAGAATCGAAACCTATCCTAAAAGAATTGGTTCCAATTCGAAACTGATTTTTTCAATTCAATTCTTTGAGTTTCAGGTCGAATTGGAACAGTTGCACACTCCTACATTTTAAGTGTATTTAAAAACAAAACTATTGTACTAATATATAAGACTTTAAAATAATTTATTATTATTATTTAATTTCATAAGTATTATGATCCATTCAAAAAATTTAAAATATGGGACTAAATTTCGATCACATGCAAGTTTGATCGCACATGCAATTGTGAGTTGAATGCATTTTAGTCTAAAAATAAAATATGTAATTTATTTAGTAAAAAAATTATAAAAGTGACTATTTTGATAAATTGATTTATAAATATGATTAGTTGATAAATTTTACTTAATTGTTTGGTTGAAATATAAAATTATCAACAAAAAAAATTATTACATTTTATTTTAATAAAAATATTCTCTAATTATAACTTTATAATTATAAAATTTTAATTTATATTTCTTACTTTATTTTAAGTATAATTGAAATTTATTTCTAATAACAAATTCATTGATTGCTGATGCATGGTCATCTATCAATTCAGGGAAATGATAGCTAACAAATTCATTTAATCCATCTTTAGCAAGGCTGTTCACAAGCAAAGATACTCATTGTTACACTTTTTCTGAGCTCGTCTGGTAATAGTTCATCGTGAACTATTGATGAACTATTCTCAACCTATAAAACTCAACCCGCCATGCACCAGTATAGGCAAATGGTTCATCATGAGCTATTATCAATCTATAAACCTCAACCCGCCATGCAACAGTACATAAAAATGTGATATCGTCGCTCCAACAAAAATTCTCAATATTTGAACTTGTCTCCATTTACTTTCACGAATTCAATTTATTTGACGTCAATGAAATCAAAGGTTTAATCAGCACTTAAAATGATATTTTAGAAAAATTTTGACAAAAACTTCCCTGTAATTTGAACATATCTCAAAGTTAAATCCTACAAATAGATAATGATACACACTTCCAAACATATTTATTATTCCACTTAATGTCCAAATCCCACAATTTTAACACAAATGGGGCCTCAGGCACTCTCAAACAATAATTTACAACAAAAAAATATAATCAATGATTCTCCCTCAAACAATAATTTACAACAAAAAAATATAAGCAATGATTCTCATGCAAACTAAAGAAATTGCACAACTCAATGACAAACTTAAGCACATGCGTATAAATGTGACGAAACAATTATCCAACACTGAGGGAACGAATATGAACAGAACACTTGCCGGTGGGTCACCATGCCTATACACTCGTTAATGTGCAGACACAAAACAGCATATAAGTTAGTTTACATTTTTGTAGCAAGTTATCAATGAACATAACAATAAAACATTGATTGAATCCTCCAGCCAACACCGATCGTTCAAAATATCGCAAATCCACTTAAGTGTGATCTGAACCATTTTTCCATCTTTATACGCATTCAGACATTCCATCCACTGTGTGAGTGCAATGTAAAGCTTATTGGGGACAGGAGTCATGGGATTGAGATTTAACTATTTCGGGTTATACATTTGTAAAGATATATTTGTTGGTCTCTCACTTCGCCTCTTAAGCAGATTAGTCCAAAGTGTTTTATTAAGAGGCCCTTTTTAGCACAACCTACCAAATCAACAACGTAAAATGTCCAAGTACTTGTTGATATCTTGATCGCTAGTTTCAGGTGGTGGATGCAGGTTTGCATATGGCTTGTTATATTCTTGTAACACAATTTACACCAACAGAGCAACATATTATTTAAAAAATGTCATAAAAGTAAAATATCAAAATCCAAACTCTGAAATTAATTGAAACCTCGAGATTGTCATTGTCTGGAAAATAATGTTCTTACATCAACTGCACCAACTGATCAATTTTGGAATTGACTTCACGTCAAAAGTCACAGAACTCATCTCGATGAGCGCAAAATTTTGTATGTTGCACTTCGAGTGCACTTTTAAGCTTTGTGATCTCGTGAACTACATCGAAATTAACATGTGAACCTTATATCAGATCTTCTAGAGTACCATACTCATTAAGCGTGCACACCAAATGACTATGCAGACATATACTAACCTAGAATGTTGTATGATACTTATACACTAAATGACTATTTTGACATATGTTAGGCCGGCATGTCATCTTTGTCATCTGTGTCGGGTGAGTGCAATGTAACGCATTTTGGACGTGCAAACTACTGTACAACAAGAGAATCACAAAACTCGATACTTATGGTTAATTGAATAGACTAAAACACATATTTAATAATCAACACAGGAGTTGTTTATTTAGTTTTCAAACATATATCATATTATCGCTAGATTGAATATCTAGGTTCTTTGAAAACGAGATCTCTCTACATTCACCTAACATCGGTGGGGAGAACGTCAGTAGTTGCTTAAAGTACACTTCGACCATCTCTCCAATCTCGAGCTTTAACCTCCTTTTGACTTTTGCCTGTGCACAAAACATGAATGATTACATTAGAGAAAAGTATACAATTTTTACAGAAGATCAAGTTGCTTGGCACATACATTCTTATTTTTCAAAATTTTCTACGTGAAGTTCACGATTTGACGTTTGCCTTTGAGAAATTACAATGAAGCATCTGCAATAATGGCCTCATACATCCATAATTGTTTAAGAAACAACATATTAAGTATCAAGTACATTACCTTAAAAACTACAATATAACAAATACAATATTCAAAAAAAAAAAAAAAGAAGTGGTAATTTTTTAATGTATACCTGCAATGCAATAACAAAACCATACAAGTTGTATTTTATTGTGTACATCTTGCCTTTTACCTCAGCAATGATAGTTTTTTCTTTATGTTTGTAGCTCAAGTTCTAGTATAAATACTAGCAGACCGTGCATCCTCGTGAATACATATTAAATTGATTTAGATCATCTAGTATGTATAACAACCAGATGTCTACATTTTTGTGGGCCCCCTTGCAAAACAATAGCCACTCATACAAGTAAAAAAGCGACAACTTAATTGCATCACTGTCATTTATCACAGTGAAATCGAAGGCTTTGTACATATTATCTAACTCACCAAGTTTAATCACATTATCTTCAAAATAGGTGTCCCTAAGTCAATGACTCTCATATACCTCATCTGGATATTAACTAATGTCCAATCCTGTTAACAAAGCAAACTCCCACCGAAAAAATTGAATGGTGGTGTTTCTTACAAGACAATAAAAGACATTATCATCGTTATCGATCGTAACGACCTTCTGAAACAATATTCAATGTACAAGGTTGCCCAAGAAATGGAAATAACCAATATCAAGGAAATGACCATGGCAAGTTTGTCGAAATAACATTTTCTGTAGCGGTGTCAATTTTTCTTTAATTGCATCTATCACCCACATATAGAATAACAAAGTTGGATAGCCCTGGAAGTGGTCGTTTTAAGGTACCTTCAATGTTTTTGTTGGCGTCGCCATTTTTTCCTATTCAAATGTCCAACAACAAGTCATAAAAGGGTCCAATTGCAAAACATCACAATAAGAATCAAATTGCAAGATTTTCAACTTAAAATTTTAATTTAATCTTTTTAATATAAGATTCAACATTCTCAAACAATAATTTGCAATACATAACTGAACTTAAAAATATAATATACTAGAAGGAAAAAAATACAAAATTCTTAAAATTTACCAACTTTTTTAAATTACTTCAAATATTTTTAAAATTATAAAAATTCAATAAAAATTTTAAAATACAACAAATAAGTACCTAAAATTCTAAAATCATTACAAATGTAACATCATCACAATAAGGGACTAAAATGCATAATTTTTAAATTTTGCCCACTTTTTTAAATTAACTTTTTAAACTATAAAATTTTATTAAAATGTTCAAAATATAACAAATAGGTGCCCAAAATTCTAAAATTATGACAATTACATACCCCCAAGACAACTTTCGATCACATAATGTTTGTGACCGAAAGTGAAAAATTCCACTTCCAATCACACACGATTTCTTTCTTTTTCAATTTTCAGAAAAAAATGTTCAACACCTAACAATTTTTTCAGCAAAACCCAACAATTTTCTCAACAATCTTTCAAAAATCCGGCCACCAAAACCAACACAAACCAAACAAAATGCAACACATCAGTACCACACATGCAACAACACTTCTTCCCACAAAAACTTCTCATTTTTCCAACTACCTTTCACCACATTTTCCAACAAAATACAACCAAAATATCATCTTAAATACACATACAAGTAAAAAGTAAACTCACTTTAGTTATGTTGTCAATACCACATTCACCGTCGCTGATCTACAATTTTCACTGTCATCGATTACCAACAAAAAGGAAAATGATAAAATGAAAACTTGCTTGGAATGCTTGTTAGGTGATTTGGGTACTTACGAAAAGGACGTAAGCAAAACGATGGCGTTTAATAAATGGTCCTCCAAATACGACGTCATTTTAAACGAGTTCTATAGCCAATTAAAACTCGCCATTTGAGTATTTCAATCAACCACAATTGATTTAATTTTATGATATCATTCAGTCAATGTATTATGATGTAATTGGTTAATGTTCATATTCTTAAAATATTGAAAACAATGCATGATATCCATGATAAAAGATGTAATACTTCTAAATGTATACGTGTAAAAAAAATCATTTTTTGTACGTACGCGAGGAAGCAATTTGCTTCTTTGACAGTTGTTCCAGTAGCACTGTTGACAATACTGAATTGGTATTGAATTGATGTGAACCGTTAACATATTATCAGTTTGACATTCAACACCAATATATCTTAAGTTATTTTGTTACATAATTTATATGTATGTTACATTCACTTTTCATATCATTTTATCACTTTACGTTTTGTTTTGTACCCATTTAATCACACTTCTAAGAACTTGATTCAGTTATTAAAATTAATAACTTATGCGCTAATTGATTCTCAAAATGATCAATGAATCTATATAGGAGCAAACTTTTGCTTAATTACGTAATTAATCTCATTAGAAATTAAATATATTAGTAAAGAAAATAATAAAGATAAAAATTCGATTCAAATAACTTATAATCTTCAAAATAATTATATTTAAATTTAAGTACTCGAAATTTATATGAAGGTTGTGAGATAAAGTGAACTGATAAATCCTAATTCTATTAAAATATAACCTATCTATATAAAATAGATAAATAAATATATAAATATTTTTTTCATTGGGTGGTCTCGTGGTTATAATTAGAGTGATTATTGTACGAACATAATAGAATTTTACCTGCTGTAACATTTGGGTTGTGAGTCTTTGCTGCTGTTTGTTAAGCTGCGTTGTTGACTAGTTGGCTCTCTCTCTCCCTTTTTTTTTTTTCTTGGTGGTGTTGCTGATGGTATTGTTCTGTTGGGTTGCTGCTGCTGCTGGCTGTTTTGCTGGGTAACTGTTGTTTTGGCCGCTGGGTTTCGGCTTTGAGTTTGATTTTTATACTAGTTTCTTTGTTTTTTTTTTTTTTTTTCTTTCTTTCCTTTCCCTCTTGTGCTCTTTTTAATTTTTTTTAATATATATCGAATTAATCTCAAAAATTATTAAATAAATAAATAAAATTTAGTATCATATCAATTTGTTTAAATGAATTTACAGCAATAGTTTGTATCCTGATGCATAGATTTTTGTGGGTTTTATAAAGAATGTTTATGATATTATTGATGATTTATAAGAGTTTTATAAGTAGTTTATGATATTCAACTTTGAAACAGGTAAACAGTTTTGTAGGATAAAAACATGTTTGAAGCAATTTTTATGAGTTATATTAATTAAAAATAAAAGGAAGTAGAAAAAAAAAAATACTGCCTCGTGCCAACTCTTAAAAGTAATTTATTCTGTGTGATTACTTTAATAAATTAAATTTTAAAAAAAATAATAAAGCTCTAATTTCTTTATTTAAGAGGCTTTATAGTCATTATCTTACTATTTATGAAAATCATAATAATTTATTAATTAAACTATTTAACATAATAATCTCAATCTTGCATATATGATTTTAATATCCATGAACATTAATAAATTCCCTTCCATCAATCATCACTACTTACACTTGAGCTCACAATTCTGAAACATGATATGTCTTCCTGGATTCGTCTCCTTGCATGTCTTCTGCCCGCAATTTGCATATCTGAAACAGAAGCAAGGTTTATTCGGATCAAATATAAGGTTCACATAATCAATGGATTTAGCGGCAACGATAATCCTCTGGTAATTAATTCACTGCAAATCTAACAACGATGATCTCGGAGGGCATACACTGTGGATGAATGAAGAATATAAGTTTCATTTCTGGGTGAGCTTTGTTTCAAGTACTCATTTTTGGTGTTCAATGAAATGGGGTTCCAGAAATAGAACAATTGACGTGTTCAATGAAAGCGAGTATGGTTTATGTAATGCTACTGGAAATTGTTTTTGGCGACCTCCTGAATCTGGTATTTTCTTTAGCATTGATAATATCAACTGGCGTGTGAGAGATACTACTGGGAATATTAATTGCACACTGTTTGTTCTGGACAAAGATCATACACGGGTATGAGGTTTCCCACCAAGCGTTAAGACAAAGATCATGCATAAAAAATCATTTAGTAAATTTGAAGATTTTAAGAAGCTGAAAGGAGTTTCTCAAAATTAAAATAAATTTTATTTTAAATGTAATTTCAAATATATATATCACATATAAATTATGTAAATTCAATATTAATCTTTATAAAAAAAAATACTAAATTTCAACTCTGATTAGAAAACAAAATTATTGAACTTAAATAATATTCTTCTTTTCTTATTATTATATTTTTCTCTTTATATTTTTTACTGTTTGAAAATATAATTAGTCAATAAAAAAATTATAAATATAATATTACATAGACATTTGGCTAGCGATCCGATTCTAAAATGCAAATTAATCTAGCAATTACGTCTTTACATTTAATGCGTATAGGTATCACTTATTAATAATTGTCACATGTAAGACCGTTGTCAAATCATCTTCATATAAATGAAGAAATCATATAAATGAAGCTCACATTTCTGAAACATGAATTCTTCTTGCATGTTTTCTGCTCGCAGTTTACGCATCTGAAACAGGAGCAAGGTTTGCAGAGTCAAGGGATTCTGTGCAAACGATAATCCTCTGGTAATTCACAGCTCGCAATTAGGGACTAAAGTGAAACTCTCCACTTAATTCATGCACCTTTCAACGCCAATGACATTTGGCCAGAGAACCCTTCTTTCTATATCCAGCTCTAGCATGCAAAAATATGACAATTACGTCCTTACGGTTAATGAACATTTACTTTTCTTCTTTATCTCTAGAAATCATTTCATCTTTTCCTCACAACATTATTAATATAGAAAAGAAGACCATTTAATATTTGCATATGCTTTTGAAGCGCGCATACAGAATGAGTTGTTTGTGGGTTTGCTGCTTTCTTCGTTTTCTTGCCGTAGCTCAAACACCAGCAGCAGCAGCATCTGCATGCAATGAAGTCCGAATTGTTCGGCTGAAATTCAAAGTTCAAATAATAAACGGATTCAAAAGCAACGAGAATCCGCTGATCGAAGGATGAAGATCTTGGGGAGCATACTCTTTGGATGGATGGCGAGTTTAAATTTCATTTCGGGTTTTGTTTCTTTGGAGAGAGTCGTTTCTGGTGCGATATGATTTTGGGGAAAAAGAAGAGAATCCATGTTTTCAATATGAAAGTTTAGTATAACAACTGTTTTCCAACTGGAAATTGTTTTTGGAAAACTGTTGAGGATGGAATTTATTTTAGCTTTGATAATACCAAATGGGTTAAGAGGTATTACTGGCCATATGATCATCTACTGCCTCTGCCTTGATTACAAGCAAATATAATATATGAAGGAAACTGAATTAACGATCTAATATTCTTATATTGCACCATGTTTTTGCTGCCCATTTTCATATTTTTGTATCAATGGCTAATCTTTAAGGCAGAGTTGAATGCCAATGTATTTAGAGGAAACAAATTGTGGGTGCATGCCCCATTGATTAAAGGGTTTTCTACGGTTGTGGCTCAATATTTTGGCCTATTTATATTTTTAATCTCAGTACAAAATTTTTTATATTTAAGATCAATTATTTATTTTTTGAATAATTTTGGTCTCTCCTCATAAAATTCATCTTCATCCGATAAAATTTATATTTTTTCGATGAATTTCATGTTCTCTCAATAAATTTTATATTTTCTCGATAAAATTCATCTTCTCTTAATAAATATCTTTTTTTTTATTCACTTTATAAATCTCAAAATTCAAATAAAAATTCATAATCAAAACAAATAAATTGACAACGAATCACCCATAAATTAATTTTTAACCATTTTCTCATAAATTTACTAAATCTTTCTCAAAATTTACATAAAAAATCACAATCAAAGAAAAAAATTTTAAATTCAAAATTTTAAATTTAACAGACAACTAATAAAGAGGGATATTTTTTGTCTAAAAACCAAATAATTAACCTCAAATATAACAAATTTTTTACTAAGATTAAAAATATAATTAAGCTAAAAAATTAAGCCACAACCATTAAAAACCCTTAGATTAAAGAATTTAACGGATCACTTTTGATACTTATATCCCTTGATTTAAAGAATAAGTAGCACCCTTTAATTTTAAATATCATCATAAATGTATTTTAAAAAAAACTGTCAATGACCTTTCCTTTAGTTCACAAAATCTACTAAAAATACCTATAAACAAAGTGTTTATCTATTGTCCAAACTTGTTTACTTGGTATATTATTAAAAATGTACCTTTACATCAGTCACACTCACATTTCCTCCATTTAATATAATGAACCCAAATGTTTGGGTTATCAAGAAGAATGAATAATAGGGAATGAAGAACCACAATCAAAATCGATATCATTCATAAGATTGATCTCTTATTTATTAGTGTTCATTTGCAAGAACATAACTGAAATAACCCAACTCCCAATCTTTAACAGTGATGCTGACATTCACAATCAATCCCTTCTTTGCCACAACATTAGTCTTCCTCTCAATCCCAAGTCCTGAAATTTAAAGTTAAACGAGAAAGAGGAGACAATCATGCCACGGGTGTGAAACAAAGAACCCACTGTATTTGAAGAAATGTAAAGCAGTTTTCCAATACAATTTTTTATTTTATAAGAAAAGGAGAACCTACTGTATTTGAACAAATGTAAAGTAGTTTTCCAATACAATTTTTTATTTTATAAGAAAAGGAGACTAACTACACCAAGCAACATGACAAATTATCATGAATAGGATGACAGACCAACAGTTGACAATGAAACTGTAGTTGAAATGGCATCACCAGACTTCGGGACGGAGTTCACCAGTTGCTGGAGGCATCCATTTCCCAGAGTTGTACACACTTTCACCAACTTTCCAACCAGGCACATCCTTCATTACTTCGGCTTCGTAATCAAGATACTTCTTCCACTCTCTGACAAATCTAAACAAGGGACAGAAAACAAAAGATGCACAATGATTTTGCAGTTAATGTACTGAACAATGAGTGGGAAATAAGAAAATTTGCAAAAGTTATTTGTTCACCTTTCATCTTCTTCAGCCTGAAGCACAGGTAGTATTGCTCTGCGTGCAGCATATTTTTCTTCTTTTAGAGCCCTGCAAAATAAAATCCTATTGCATGATGACCTTTCAAAGCCCTATAATCGTTTCAATCTTTCTACCATAACAGGCAGTAAAACTGCATCAGAAACCGGAGAATATTATAGCATATCTCTCAAATGTAAAAGTTTGAAGCACTTTCTTTCCACATCTCTTATACACATAGTGACACTCCAACAAGCAACAGAGAAACTCAAAGCACATTCCTGTTCTCTGTTCTCTTTAGCCACCAAATAAGTATTTCATGGATTTAAAAAACCTTTCCCTTTCTAATATGTCTTTCACTATAAGAAAAAGATAAAATATTTAGGTGCTTTTCAACCTCTCATAGGTACAACTATCATCTTGCCAAAACAAGTGGTGTCAAAAAAATTAGGGGTTATGCTCGAGATCTACATGAATGCAGAACTATTGGGTATACAAAACTTAAAGGTAAGTAATTAACCACAAGATAATGCGCATTTCGTTAAGGAATAGTCAACTATGAAAATTATCCTCAACAGATTTGCTAAAGAACTTATGCTATTTGCAAAATAGAAGCTCCACCATGCATATGCAATGAATTTCCAAATTTGTCCACCAAAACAACACCAGACATTTTTAGGCATTAATTTCGATTTCCAATACTTGGCTCAAAACATATGCATGTGAAAAGTTAAAAGCCACTATTCTAGATTCAAAGACTTCTGAGTGATGAGTTTATGTTGAAACTTTCAAAATAAAAATAAGAAATGATTCAAGAAACCTTAGTTTCATGTTATTGCAGGAATGAGATACATTATCTGAGACTGTTGTTAGCACTGCCCTATCAAGGTAGAAGTTGAAGATTCAAATCCCATAAACCCTGGCGAATGCTAGGATACAATTAATGAATCAGTTTATATGAATTTGGACAAGTGATATCTCCTTGAACTACAACAACAAGAATAAGCAGTCTTTGCTACCAATAGGTATCCCAAACTAGAATTTTACATGTCTAGAGTTTCCATGTCATTTACTGAAGCTTGATCAGTAGCAGGTCAAGGAGCTACGGACAAACATATTTCACTATGCTAGTGCTAAATATTACATCAGTAAAAACCTTGATTCTTCGAGAATATACTGAAGAATCCCTATCATTAGACTTTGCTGTTCTTAAAAGTTAACGTACCATCATGACTTGATATCTTCAGAACTTCATAAATTATAGAGATGCAACTTATGGTTCATCAGCTTTATCGTGATGGATGGCACATAAGAAGGCTTTTTTTGAATGAGAAAATTCTCTTCCTACAACCTAGACATATGATGCCTCTTCCTTCCTTGTTCGACTAAAAAAACCCTCCAAGTTCTACTTGACATGGTGCATTCATGTATTATTGGTCAACTAAAAACAGTCTTCCATGTACTCTACCTTCACCTGGTGCACTCATAAAAATGAATCAAGCATTTCCTGTCCCCTGCAACATGCCTCACTACACCTTGTCTTTTTCAGACTCAGGGATGTTTCTGACACCATGATCAATATTTCTCATATTGGACAAGTCAACTTCCCCACTGAAACCACTTGTGTTAGAAGAAATTGGCACAAAAAGCCATGAAATACATTTCTTATTAATGAACCCATTGACAAGCTCCAACATCTCAATAGGAATGATCGCAACAAACTTAACAAGGAGTTTAAGACTTCCTCCATCTTTTTCTTCTTCCTTCTTCGGCTTCTTTTTCTCTACCCTCTGATTATATGTTTCCAGCCCCATTAAACAAATAAAATTCTGCAGTGAAAACCCCAAAGCAATGATCTATCACACCTAGACCGAAACTTAAAATAACCTACCCAATATTCATGCCCAGTGCTGCTTACCTTTATGAAAGAAATGATCAAATTATTCAATTTCTACATTATGCCTTCTAGTTTTAGCTTCTAAATCAAATACAGCCCTTTTATTTGAATTTTATGTTAAAATCCCCTAAAAGTCCCAAAATATCAATAGGATTTTTTTTTTTTTTTTCAGACTGATGGTTGGTGGGGTATTAAATAAAAACGTGGAGAGATTATTTTAGGTTATCATGATAAATAACATAGAAGCATTTGGTTTGAATTAGAATTAGAAAATGGATGTTGAATACCCTAATTGACTCTAGCTAAGTTTCTCTTATAGCTATTATGAACAATGGTGATATAGATAGTCAATCTCACTGCTGAAGAAGGTAGACAGGAACATAAGCTGGTGATATAGCGATGAAGGTCGTGTAGCTTACCACCTATTGCAGCATCAAATCATGTTAGATTAATTTCTAGATTGTTGGGCTAAGTTCAGAAATACCCTCTGGCTAATCTTTACTTCTATACCTCACATCCATAAAATCCACAGCATTTCAAACTAGCTTAACAATCATCACTAAATAACAAAAATAATCTAACAACCCTAATAAAGAATAGCATGAATAGCCATAACCCTCAAGAAACAAATCAAAATTTTCAATCCAATTTAACAAAACAACCAAATCCCATTTGCCAGAAGCTATCAATACAAACAATAATCAACAAAACCCATATAAAAAAATAAAAAAATAAAATAGTAACAACTAACATATTGATGATTTAAGTGATGAAGAAGAAGGTGAGTGAGTATGCCTGCGGATCTTGTTGCCTTTTCCGACCTGATACATGCCATAAGCGAAAGTACCAAAAGCAGCAAGAAATATGGCCATAGCACTGGGCCCTTTGGTGGGGATCCGACGAGCGTATCTGACCGGAGGGAACCCGCCCGGCGGCGGCCCGTCTTGCAGAAGGGGCATGTCCTTCACGCTCGCAATTCCTGGCTTCTTTCTTATCATTGCCTCCGTCATCTTCTCCCCTGTTTCGAGTCTTCCAAACTGAAACTGATATCAGAGATTTTTTTTCCGATTCCTTTTTCCTTTGTTAGGTTTCGGGAGTTAAATCGGAGATGCAGCGACTAGAGAGGACAGCGCAGAAGGGGAGGGGGCACGTGGTGGAATTATATGGAGTAAGGTTTTTTAGCTGGGTCACAGACAGGTGCTGCTATCTTTCATTCTAAAATTTTTCTTTTTATTTTCTTAATTCGAGATCTATGTTATTGCAAAATTGTGGGTGTGTGTATATATATATATATATATATATATATATAATTTAAATTTATGTATATTTTTGTTAAATATTTTTTACGCCCACGTAAAATTTTGTTACATTTAATAGATTTTACCTTCAATTTATATTTAACTTCTCTCTTTCATATTTTTTTTCCTTTTTTAAATAAATCATAAACTAAGAAAGAATCATTGTCAAATAGATTTTTTTTTTTTTCTACTATAATTTCTCTTTACTAATAAATTCAAAAAAAAAAAATCAAAGTTTATGTACTCGAAGCTTGAAATCTAGAGTTCTGTGAACAATAAAAATATATTTGAGTAACAATAGAAAGAAAAAAACACTGAAGTTTAATCAAGAGAGATGAAAGACAAAAATATATATATTTTAAATTTAATATATTTGAATGGGGTAAATAAAAAAGAAAGATTTTAAAAGAATTTTAAAGGAGTTTCAGTATCACTCATTTAATTATTGTGCTTTGTTATTAATTTTTGAGTCGGAGTGGCTCATTTCATATAAAAAAAGTTCAATAAAAAAAAAATTAAGTTATATGTAATGACAAATTTAATATAGTATCAGAGCTGGATTACCTCATAGTTATGCGTTCGAATCCCTACCTACAAGCACCAAAAATTAAAAATAATAATTTGGGTGGGCAAAATCCATTAAATAAAATATGTCTTGCATGTAAGGGTGAGGGGGACAAGGATTCATCTTGTAAAGTAAGAACACTATACAATAATAATAATAAAACGTATGACGTTATCTTTACTATATATTAAGCTAAATTATATAAGGGTATGTTTGGTAAAAAAAAAACGTGCGACATTATCTTTACTGTTAAGCTAAATTATTGTTAAGAAGTTTTTATACTCATAATTTCAATTAATTTTACTTGATTTTTAGTTGAGTTCTTGAAAATATATGAATGTTTAACACATTTCTCATTTAATTTTTAATTAGTGAAAAAATAAGTGTTTGGAGATGATTTAAAGTTGAAGAAACATTAGAAAGATAACATTTTAGCTTAAAAAATGAGAAAATTACAAAGGGCGGACAAAAGCTTCAAGGCTGCGGCACCTCGATGTGGATATTTTGGTGTTTGCCTTATTTTCTTGAATATAAAAAGGAGAAAGAGAACAAGATTGAGAGAGAGGCTTGGAGTACGGAAAAATAGAAGAGAACAAAGAAAATGATAAGAAAAACAAAGGAGAACCAAGAAAGAAAGGACGTTAAGACATTCGGTCTTCCGTTTTTTGAGTTTAATTCTTCATTCTTTAACTCTTTTGTTCTGATACGTTGAATTGGCCATTGAATAAATGAATTGATTACATATTGATGCCCTAAAAAAAGTGTTTTATGTTTAAGATCTTATGATGAATGTCATTGAGTCTATGTAAAATAGTGATATACTTGCATGCTTGATGTATTTGTTGTGTGAATAAATAAAGTTTATAAGTTTTTATTATTCGAATTCACATAGGAATATATTGGGGTTTTTAACATGAATTGTCATATTTTTTGGCCCAATTACATTAATGGTTTAACCTAAATTCGCCTTACATCTATCGCCAAAACACACCTTTCATACATATTTTACCCCTACTTTTTCGTTTTCCTCCCAAACGACAGAAATAGTTTCCATTTCGAAAAATTTTCCATTTTTCCTCTTGTCTCAACAAATTTCATCCAATTTGTTATTCCACAAACAGTGTAAACAACAAGAGAACTCTGCAACGCACTTTCCTTAATATATAATTAGTACGTTTTTTTGAATTCATCTTTAAAATATTAAAAAAAATACCAAAAATTACAAAATTCTTCCATGATTTATGTTGTCTCTCGACATTTTTTATCACTTCTTCACAATTTTTGTCACCCCTCGATATTTTTTATCTCCCTTCAATATTTTTTTATCTTTCCTTGACATTTTTTGTCATCCCTTGACATTTTTTATCACCCCTTGACATTTTACATTGAGGAACAGTACTATCTAGACAAATTTTGTTAAGGAAATTAGTATAAAATATTGTCTTTATCGATAAATTTCGTCGAGAGTATTAATCATCTCGACTACCCTCGACAAATTTCGTTGTGATATTATTCATTAAAGTATTGTTCATCTTGACTAATTTCGTCGAGAATTTTGTTCAACTCAACGATTTTTGTCGAGATATTGTTCATCGAGGGTTTTGTTCATATCGACGAATTTCGTCGAAATACTGTTCATTGAAATACTGTTCATCTCAACGAATTTCATCGAAGATTTTGTTCATCTTGACAAAAATTCGTCGAGATACTATTTATCAAAGTACTGTTCATCAAAGATATTGTTTATTTTGATGAATTTTCGTCGAAATACTATTCATAAAGTACTGTTTATCAAGTAATGTTCATCACCCAATAAGGGATAATTTTGTCTAAATAATAAACTTTTAGCCATAAATATAAGGTGAATTTAGGTTGGGCTATTAATATAATTGAACCCAAAAATTTAGTCGTTCCTATTAAAAATCCAATATATTGAATTAATAATTTAGAGATATTTTCATTGTCACCCTTAAAAATGTTAGTGAATAAATGTAAAATTCTTGATTATCAACCATAAAAATAGTTTCGGTTAATAATAATAATAAACTAAATTTGGATTAGTTTATGTGAAATCAGATATTTTAAAACTTTCTTTATTTGATTACATTGTTAGTCTTTATTCTGTTTTAATTTAATTATTAATTAGTTAGCAAATAAACTTGCATTTAAGTTGTTCAGATAACATTAAAAGTAGTATAAATCATATTTAGAACTTATATAAATAATTCTTGTGAGAAGAATACTTAATTCATCACTTTATTACTTGATTACGATAACGTGCACTTGGATTTGCATAATTTTTTCACATCATCGGGGATTATTTTATTTATATCTTTTAATATTGATACGAAGAACTTTTAATCTTACTCTGAATTTCTATTTTTCTTTTGCTCTGAGGTACTTCAATTAGTATATGCAAATCTTAGAGAGTAGTCAGCTCTTACCTTTTAATTCTGAAATCGAGAGAGCTTGCTGACGAAATAGGAAGGAAAAGAGAGCAGCTGCTCAGCAATCGAATTCAATGGTTGACTATTTTGGAGAAGTAGAAGATAATTGAGCTTTGCGTGACTACGCAATCCCAATAGTTATAAACAATGTATCTAGAATAAATCGCTCGGCAATCCAGGCCAACAATTTCGAGATTAAGCCACCCATAATCCAGAAAATTGTAGCAAATTAGTTTAAGGGTTCACTGCACGATGATCCTACAACTCATATTTCCTGCTTTCTGGAAATTTGTAATACTTTCAAGAATAGCTGGTGTTTCTAACAATGTCGTCCGATTGAGATTGTTCCTATTCTCACTTCGGGACAAGATAAAAAGTTGGCTCAATACTTTACCAGTAGGAATTATCACTACTTAGGCATATTTAGCACATAAATTTTTAGCAAAGTTCTTTTCGCCAGCAAAGACAACGAAGATAAGGAGTGACATCACTACATTTATGTAACATGATATGGAATTGCTTATGAAGCTTGGGAAAGGTATAAAGACATGTTGAGGAGATGCCAATAGCATAGTCTTCCAGGATGGCTTTAGATTCAGAATTTCTATAATAGATTGAGAAATTCAACAAGGACTTTAGTAAATGCAGCAGTATGGGGCGCTTTAATGAGTAAGACATACGATGATGCTTATTCTTCGCTTGAGGAAATGGTTATGAATGTTTATCAATGGCCATCTGATAGTTCTGTACCAAAAAGAGCATTTGGAGTACATGTAATTGATCCAATCACTACTTTATTGTCTGAAATAACTACATTATCAATATAACTAGGAGTTCTGACAGCTAACGTCATCCTTAGTGTGTGACATGTGCGGTGAAGGACATGCAAATAATTAATGTTATATGGATAATCAATTCCCTACATCTCAGATTGAGCAGGCATAGTTTGTTCCAAACTTCAACAGACAAAGAAACAATCCATATTCAAACACATATAGTCCGAGGTGGAGGAATCATCCAAATCTGTCATGGGGTAACAATTATAATGCAATTAGACCACCGGGATTTCAGCAACAACCAGTAAGGTTTCAACAACTATTCAGAGGTCTCTAACAATAATAATCAGAGAAGAAGATGTCCTTAGAGGATACATTAGCACAATTAAGTGTGAACACCTTTCAATTAATGACCAAGACTGAGACAACACTTTAGAAGGAAGCGAATCCCTACGCAATATGGAGGTTCATATGGGGCAATTGGCAAATGCGATTAATAATAGATCTCAAGGTACATTACCTTCCAACATCGAAACAACCCCAAAGGAGCAGGTAAAGGCCATAACACTTCAAAGCGAGAAAGAGATAGTTTCTCCACACAAAAAACATTAAAGACGTTTAGTTGAGTAAAAATCTAAAGAAACCCAAGTATCAGAACAGACAACTAAAGAAGACTATAAAATCCCTATTATACTTGGCTGACCTTTTATAACGATAGGTAGAACTTTGATTAATGTTCAGAATGGGCAGTTAATTTTGAGAGTACAAGATGAACATGTGACATTTAATGTTTTCAAAGAATGAAGTTTCCTGAAGAGCATGAGAATTGTTTATCAATTAATGTGGCAGAGAGTTGTGGCAAAGAAAGTATACATACAGAGTTTCCAACTGATCTTATGGAAGTTTGTCTAGTGGGGTATTAAATTCTGAGAGATCTGAGGTGATGAAATGAAAGTATTTAGAAGCTACACCATTTTACTACAATCCACGTTGACAAATTGAAGAATTGGGAAAGAATTCTGCGAAACCACTACCATCCATTGAGAAACCACCTAAGCTAGAGTTGAAGATCTTACCATCACACTTGAGGTATGTTTTCTTAGAAGAATTCTCTACACTTTCAGTTATTATTTCTGTATCTTTGAATGATGAAAAAGAGGATAAATTGCTGACAGTCTTGCGTAAACATAAAGCTATCATTGGTTGGTCCATAGCTGACATAAAAGGTATTAGTCCTTCCATTTACATGCATAAAATTTTGATGGAAGACAACTACAAACTATCAATTGAAACTCAGCGTAGATTGAATCCAAACATAAAAGAGGTCGTTAGAGCTGAAGTGTTGAAATTGCTAAATGCTGTCATCATCTATCCTATTTTCAACAGTTCATGGGTTAGTATTATACAAGTGATACCGAAGAAAGAGGGTGTAACGATGGTGAAAAATGACAATAATGAGCTAATCTCAACAAGAACAATCACTGGATGGAGAGTTTGTATCAATTACAGAAAGTTGAATATAGCCACCAGAAATGATCATTTTTCATTACCATTCATTGATTTAGATGCTTGATAGATTTACCGGGAAATCTTATTATTGTTTTTTAGATGGATACTCTGGATACAACCAAATTGACATAACTATTGAAGATCAAGATAAAACTACATTCACTTGTCCCTATGGTACTTTTACCTTTCGAAGAATGCCATTTGGTTTATGCAATGCATCAGCCACATTTCAACGTTGTATGATGGCCATTTTCTCTTATATAGTTGAGCGTTTCATCAAGGTATTTATGGACGATTTCTATGTTTTTGTTTTCCATTTGACAATTGTTTGAAGAACTTAAAACATGTGTTGAGGCGATGTGAAGATACCAATTTGATTCTGAAATAGGAAAAATGCCACTTTATGATATAAGAAGGAATTATACTTAGTCATAAGATTTTCGCACAAGGTATAGAGGTAGATCGGGCAAAGATCGACACAATTGAGAAGATGCCATCACTGAGTTCGATTAAAGGAATTTATAGTTTTTTAGGCAACGCAAGGTTTTGTAGACGCCTTATAAAAGATTTCTTGTAGATCACAAAACCTCTCTATGATATTTTGGCTAAGGATGCATCGTTTCAATTTACTGAGGAATGCCTTAAAATATTTCAGATCTTGAAGGTGAAGCTTATTACTGCACTAATTATTGTAACACCGAATTGAAATTTTTCATTTGAATTGATGTGTAATGCAAGTGACTACACAATTGGAGCAGTGTTGAGACAACATAGTAATAGAGTATTCTACACCATTTCTTGTAGATGCCACCACCGTTTCACTCTCAATAATGCTCAACTTAATTACGCTATTATTGAGAATGAGCTTCTAGCGGTTGTGTTCGCCTTTAACAAATTTTGTTCATACTTGATTGGAACTAAGGTTATTGTATACACTGACCATTCTACCATCAAATATTTAATTGCCAAGAAGGATGTTAAACCAAGATTGATTCAGTGGGCACTTCTACTATAAGAGTTAGATTTAGAGATTCAAGGCAATAAAGGCACAAAGAACTTAGTAACTGATCACTTATCCTGACTAGAACAAGTACAGAAGAATGAAACTTTTCCTGATGAACAACTTTTCTCGATTGGTGATAATAAGCTTCCTTGGTTTGCAAATTTGGTGAATTACGTGGCGACAAACATTCTGCCACCGGCTTTGACACAGCAACAAAAGAAGAAGTTCATTTCAGATATGAAACACTACTATTGGGAGGAACCATTTTTATATAAACATTGTGCAAATCAGATGATCAGAAAAAGTGTTCTGAATAAAGAAGTGGAAAGTATGCTTCGACATTATCATGCTTCAGAGTATAAATGACACTTTGGCACAAATAAAACTGGAGCAAAAATCCTTGAATCAAGTTTGTATTGGCCATCATTGTTCAAAGATACTAAGGCATATGTTTTGGCTTGTGATCAGTGTTAGAGATTCGGTAATATCTCTAATTGCCATGAGATGCATTCTTGAAATCAAATTATTTGATGTATGGGGGATTACTTTATGGGGTTGTTTCCACCTTCTTTCAACAATCTTTATATCTTGGTAGCAATGGATTATGTGTTAAAATGGGCAAAAGCTTCAAGGCCATGATGCTAAGATTTCAAGGCCGCAGTCTTAGGGTCATTAGGGCTGGCGTTATGGCGCAAAAAATACAAGGCTGCAATTACTCGACGTGGATATTTGGTTTTTGCCTTATTTTGTTAGATATAAAATTGAGAAAGAAAACACATTAGAGAGAGAGGCTTCAAGGACATAAAAATAGGAGAGAACAAAGAAAATGAGAAGAAAAACAAAGAAAACCAAGAAATGACGTCAAGACCTTCGATTTATCATTTTTTGAGTTTAATTGTTCATTTTTAACTCTTTTGTTTTGAGACGTTGAACTTAGTTTTTTTCATTTTAATTTTTTATAATATGAACTAACTTCATTATTCTAGAGTTACGATGTAGTCGAACTATGAAAAATTAATGTTTATTTATTTTAGTTGATTTAGATTTTGTTACATGGTTAAGTATTTTTCTTGTGCTTATTGCTTCTAATTCATTTGGCCACTGAATAGATGAATTGATTACATATAAATGCTCTAAAAAAAGTGTTCTATATTTAAAATCTTGTGATGAATGTCATTAAGCTTGTATAAGATAGTGATATTTAATATTTTTATTTATTTGTTGATTATAAATTACGATTATAAATTATGTAGTTTAAAGTATTTGATATTTTAAAGTAGTATGATTATTTTTTTAAATTTTTATTTTATTCTAATTTTGATTTATCAAGATTGTGTTACTAATTGAAATATATATATATATAATTAATTTTTATATAACATCAATTATAATAAAATTCATATGTTAAATATTAATATAGTTTTTGTTTGTGTATAAATTAAAATAATATTATTTTTATTTTATTTTTAAATATTTGATTATTTATTTAACATTTAAAATAAGAGAACAAATATAAAAGTATTTATTTTTAGATATTAGAAAAAAAAAATCTTAATACTTATATTCAGATTTCAAATTAAAAAAACAAACATATTTTTTATATTCAAACATTCAATTCTATTTAAATTTAGTAAAAAAAAAAACGCTACCTAACTACAAATATTTTAAATTAATATTTTATTATTCATAATTTCTAATAAATCAAAAAAATGAGTTTGATCTCTTTTTATTTATAAATTAATGTTTCAGTTAAATAATAATTAAATATCATTCCATTAAAGTGAAAAATAAGGTAGCCAAAACATCAAAAATAAAAGAAATTATATAATTTCTCAAGAAAATAAAAGAAACCGGTAATGAACCCATATGAAGCCGGTCGGATAATCTCGAATTGACCCGATGGTTAATTGGATCCGACAAATTGATTAGTGATTAGATTTATAAAACCACCCTTAAACCACGTCGACTTGGAAATTAAATAAAAATTCAAAACCCTAAACCCTAGCACGACATAAAAAGTAGAAGGTGCTGCTGTTGCTGCTTCTAGAGTCTTCTCGTCTCTTTAAAAGCAAACACCTCCATCTACTTCACTGCTCCTGGAAATACGCCGTCTCTCATTCTCTATCCATTAACATTATTCTTCGGTTCTTTTTCTAATTTTTAGAACTTTCACTATGTATCGATTCGCTTCAAGTCTCGCTACTAAAGCAAGGTACGTCACTTTGTAATATGATTTGTGTCACTCCCTTAAATGGGTTCTTAGTCTTTTTTTTCTTTTTTTTTTTTCGTTTGGTTCCCGATATAATGCTAGAAAGTAAAGATCTGTAACAACATTTGGATATCGCGATTGTTCTGACTTTATTTTTTTTGTTCTTTCTTTTGTTACAGGATCGCTAGGACTAGTACCCAGCAGGTGAATATTTAATTATGAGTCGTTTAAACAGGCTTCGTGTGGCAGTGCTTGACGTGCTTTTTAAAGTAGCGCTTCTTAAAAAAGCACCTATCAAACTTCAAGTTCCTTTTTGATTCCAAAAAGTTTTTTTTTTTTTTTTTTTACAATTTTAATTATTTAACGTTAAGAGAAGCTTTCCCGTATGCGCTGTTAGTTTGTTCTCTGTTCATAATTTTCTTTTATCAATTGATATGGTGATACTCGTATTGATATTGTAAAACGTTGTGTTATTAGATTGGAAGTAGATTAAGTTGGGGCCGAAACTATGCTGCCAAAGACATCAAATTTGGGGTGGAAGCCCGAGCTTTGATGCTTAAGGGTGTTGAAGAGCTCGCTGATGCTGTCAGAGTTACTATGGGACCTAAGGTTCTCTACCCCAAACCAATGAATTCTTGATCTTTTCTTTGTTTGTCTGTATTTTCCATTTTATGAAAATCTCCATCTTCAATCATGTTAAGAAGTAAGTTTGCTTTAGTGTATTGTGTTTGAATTAGGTCAAAATCAGGAAAGAATGTGTTTTTGGATTTCACGTCTTGTTTCCAACTGCAATGTTACTCTGTTTGACTCTCAGTAGAGTTGTTACTAGATGTCAATTAGATATTGACATCATGAATGCTTCTGGCACTTTTAAGTTTGTATTAATTAAATTTCTAGAAAAAGAAATTTGTGAGTAAACAAAACAAACTATGTATATGTTTCTATCAGTATCTTCCTTTGTAGTCTTCTATTTTATGCTTAATTGATTAAATTCTTTGTCTATGTTTCTTCTACTTTAGAATTTGAGTTAGTTGATGTACTAACGAGGATTTATCATCTTTTTCTGTCCAAAGGGGCGTAATGTGGTCATTGAGCAAAGTTGGGGTGCTCCCAAGGTGACAAAAGATGGCGTTACTGTTGCCAAGAGCATTGAATTCAATGATAAAGTCAAGAATGTTGGTGCTAGCCTTGTGAAACAGGTTGCAAATGCCACCAATGATGTTGCTGGTGATGGTAAGATTTTAGTAGCTTGCAGTGTAGGCTTAAAATTTAAACTTTTACCTGTGGCATTATTTGTTACATTATAATGTTGGAAGAAGGATTTGCAAGATGAAGTTCATGCAATGCCATCTGTGTTAGTTAGTTAAATGCTTGTACTTTTCAATGTGATTGCAGGAACCACCTGTGCAACTGTTCTTACCCAAGCAATATTTACTGAAGGCTGCAAGTCAGTTGCTGCGGGTATGAATGCAATGGATCTTAGACGTGGTATTACTATGGCTGTTGATGCTGTTGTAACAAACTTGAAGAGCAGAGCAAGAATGATCAGCACATCTGAGGAAATAGCACAGGTTTGTTTATCTTAAGTCAATTTGGTTACTTTGTGCTAGCAAGGTTAAGATATTTAATCTGAGGTCCCTAATATAAATTTGACAGGTGGGGACAATTTCAGCAAATGGCGAGAGAGAAATTGGTGAGTTAATTGCAAAGGCTATGGAGAAGGTTGGCAAAGAAGGAGTAATCACAATCCAAGTAAGTTGTTTTTTATATATTTTCTCTTCCCCTGTTTAAGTTATTCCTAGGGTTTGTCTTGATATCTTTCTTGTCTCAACAATTGGGTTGTTTATTCCTTGGTAAGCTGATGTACATAATGTGCTGTTCCGTTATTAGGCAGTTTTCAAGTTAATCTGTTCTTTAAGATTCTCTTTCCTTTGTTTGCATCAAAGGAATTAATATGAAGAAAGACAATTTCTGAAAGCTGCGCAATAGTTTGAGTAATATTCTTCAAATTATTTTATGTCAAAACTTCTGGAGTGAGTATATGTTTCTCTTGTTGATTTCTTATATCCCAAAATCTGAGGGTCAAGGGCCATGTATAAAATGCTTAAGAGTTTTCTAATAGGCAAGAAGGTTTACATTGTTTAGGAAAAACTTCAGATGGAAGTTTTTTTTAACATTTTCTAATGCAGCAAACTCTCTCATCCTTGCAATCAGGCCTTTTTATTTCTGTTTCATTTCAGCGATGTTTGGTCTCATTCTGTGTTACAATTTTTGCAGGATGGGAAGACATTGTATAATGAGTTGGAAGTTGTTGAAGGGATGAAGCTGGACCGGGGTTATATATCCCCTTATTTCATCACCAACCAGAAAAATCAGAAATGTGTAAGCATTTACTTTTGTATGACTAAACTGCTGGGCAGCTATTTGTATTAGTCACAACTTTCACCATTTTTTGGTGGGTGGGGGGGCTAAATGAGAACTTGATTTCAAGGCTAATGGAGTCTGCGACTTGTTCCTCAGGAATTAGAAGATCCTCTCATTCTTATCCATGAGAAGAAAATCTCAAATCTAAATGCTGTGGTGAGAGTATTAGAGCTGGCATTGAAGGTAACTGTTCGTCAGTAAGTCAATTATTTTGGTTTTATATGCAAATCAAACCAATGGGTGAGTCTTTTTACTACTGGATATATTATTGACTGATTCCTTGTTATCTTTTCAGAGACAAAGGCCCTTGCTGATTGTAGCCGAAGATGTGGAAAGTGAAGCACTGGCAACTCTTATTCTGAACAAGCTTCGCGCTGGGATCAAGGTTTGAATTTAGCAATACTTTTGTTTTCTAGTATACTCATTTTGCATTATAATTAGGGCTGTCAATTGTTATTTTCTGATCTAATCTGGATCATGCACGGTATAGGTATGTGCCATCAAGGCCCCTGGATTTGGGGAGAACAGAAAGGCCAATATGCAGGATCTTGCCACTCTCACCGGAGGTGATGTAAGTACTCTCCCACATGTTTAGAATTTACTGTTATGGTAATGACCCTTTAAATGATATGAGTTTTTGTGTATTGTAGCTCATAACTGAAGAGCTTGGTATGGACCTTGAAAAGGTGAATCTAGATATGCTCGGCACTTGCAAAAAGGTAAGCTCTAATGTCATAAATGAGCTGCTATGAGCTCTGTAATCTATTTTTTTTCCTTCTGCAAACATGATAGTTTTCATTGATGTAGTTAGCTTTTAATTGTTTTTAATGCTCAAGTATAGTATTTTTTTTACTGTTTAAGTTTGCAGGCTAGGAATACTATTATAATACGGATACCTTTGCCATATTCTTCTGAATTATGCAACATATTATGTCTTTAATATATAATTTGTCTCGTAGGTTACAATATCAAAAGATGACACTGTCATTCTTGATGGGGCTGGTGATAAGAAAGCCATCGAGGAAAGATGCGAGCAGGTATATATTGGTTCCCTTTGAACGTGTTCTTTGTCAACTTTTGGTATACTTTTTGGTGCTGTTATATCATTCAAAAAGTAACAAATATTACCTATGCTGATTTTTCTGAAATTCAAACTTGATTAGTCTGCCTGGAATAATTTGCTCTGTTATTTTGTTATAACAGATTAGATCGACGATTGAGTTGAGCACTTCTGATTATGACAAGGAGAAGTTGCAAGAGAGACTAGCTAAGCTTTCTGGCGGTGTTGCTGTATTGAAGGTCTGCTGCTGTTTTATATCCCATTGCATATATTTTATATCCTGTCAACTCAATAATGCAGGAACTCAGCATTGTACAGATTCCTATTAATTTTTCACCTTGGATGTGTCTAGAGTGTAAGAGATAACCATGGTGCAAATTTACTTTCTTGCAGATTGGAGGAGCTAGTGAAGCTGAGGTCAGTGAGAAGAAAGATAGAGTTACTGATGCTTTGAATGCTACAAAAGCAGCTGTAGAAGAGGGTATTGTACCAGGTAAAGTTTGTATTCTTATACCTGAGTCCCCCTGCTAAAATTGGTAAAACTCATCTGCAAGCACATCTTTACCAAAAATTCTTCACTAATTCCCTTGCAGGTGGTGGTGTTGCCCTTCTATATGCTGCAAAGGAATTGGAGAAGTTGCCTACTGGTAACTTTGACCAGAAAATTGGTGTTCAGATTATTCAGAATGCTCTGAAGGTTTGTATCTGCCTTTTATCCATATGTTCAGAGGTCTTCAAATGGCATGTAAAAGTACATGGTCGTTGCTTAACCATCTTAATTTAGCTAATAAACCTTTTGGTGGTTCTTGTTTTCCTAAATTTTTATCTTGTCTTTTTTATAAGAATAGTGATGACATTGTAGTCTCAGTGGCCTTTGATGGTCACAATAATTACTGTAGCATTGTTCCTTAACTAATGAATTAGATAATTTAATTTCATATTGCAGATGCCAGTGCATATAATTGCCTCTAATGCAGGAGTTGAGGGGGCCGTAGTTGTTGGTAAGCTATTGGAGCAGGATAACACCGAACTTGGGTATGATGCTGCTAAAGGTTAGTATTTGTTTTTGGAGAATATTCTTTCCAACTCTATAGGCCTTTCGGAATCTGTTTTACTGAATGAAATCAACATGTAATCAGGTGAATATGTTGATATGGTCAAAGCCGGAATTATTGATCCATTGAAAGTAATCAGAACTGCTTTGGTAGATGCTGCAAGGTAAGCATAAAAAGTTCCTGAGTTTTATTTTTCAGTTTTTTTCTTCCATTTCAATGTTTTAATTATAACTTTTATTATCATCTTTTTTTTTTTCTTTTTTTATTTGTGCAGTGTTTCCTCTTTGATGACAACAACTGAAGCTATTGTAGTTGAACTGCCCAAGGATGAGAAGGAAGCCCCATCAATGGGTGGGGGCATGGGAGGCATGGACTATTGAAGCCCCAATAGAGACACTGATATGCATTTTGCTTAGTGTGTGTTTTTTTTCCCCTAAAATCAACATACAAACTGAATATTAGGATCTATATTCAGTCTTGATTGCTTCAATTATAAGGGCTTATTTTGTATTCATAGTGAGAAATAGGCATTTAGGTGGTTTGGTAATTCGGGATAAAGCAGTATCTAATTGATGCATGCTTGAAGGAAGATTTTGGTTTTGTATTGAACTGTGTATTTCTTTCAAAATAAAACATTGTCTTCCTTGCATTTCCGGCCGCGTTGAAATTCTATTTACTCTCCTTGCATTTCTGGCCGCGTTGAAATTCTATTTACTCTACCCATACTTGTTAATTAAAGGGATTATGCAGATTTTAATCTCTGTTTCAGCGCCTTGTGTCTGTATTGACACAGGAATGTAGTGCAGATTTATTCTCTACGTTCTTACTTCACAGTATAATATCTTGTTGCAGTAATTTATATTAAAGATGATATACTGTTTCAGTGTTTGAAAAAGACAAACAAAAACAAATAATTTAAGGTGTGTTTTATCCATACGATAGAAGAAAATTTATATAAATATATATATATATATATACATAGATAAAAGATATCGTTTAATCAGCACCGACTTAGTTTAATTAGAAATCCAAGCTGCTTTCACCCAATGCGTATATGACATGTTAAGAAGCCAACAACGGTAGTAGAAGACGGATACTACATATTGAAAAGCTACTGCACAGAATCATCACACACAAATTGGTGCAAGTGTAGAAATTCCGTTAAGTAAAAAACACAGCTAAGAACACAAACGCTAAATAGCTCTGAGCTTAATCACCAAAAAAAGGAGAATCCTAAATCATGAAGTTAACTAAACGAGCATTTGGTTCTTGTAGCACTAAACATCACATCAATGACATACATAAAACTGCATATGCTTCCTATGTATCATCTGCCTTTGCGACGGTTTTTCAATGCTGCACAATCTGAACAGTACCATTTCCCTTTTGGCTGTTCTTTCAGACCAACACACCCAAAGTGGAACCACTCTATCTTGCACTGTTAAAGTAAACCGAGACTTCAGATATAGATTATAAGAAGAAAAATGATATCAGATATAAGGAATATTACGAAGAATTTAATAACATACATTGGGGTTATCGCAAGCAACCATCTCTCCATAACTGACTTGGTTGCAGAAACAATATGTGGGTTCGTTCGGATCCACAGGTAAATCCAACTCCATACCAGTAGGATTTGCAACTGGTGCTGCTGTTGCTCCTTCTGTCACCGCTGCTGTTGCCAGGCGTGTTCTGCAGATGCAGCCATTGAGATTAGCATGGAAATAAATGTCTTCTTCCATCAATGTTCTCATATTTGACACTAAATATGGGTTATCTAGAAAAGAAATATGTGTCCCCCCAGATCTCTCTCTCTCACACACATAAAAACCTACCATGAAAGAAATATTAGCAAAATATGCTTGAAGAATATGTGACAAGGTCAATAGAAATAAAATATACAAGTAAATAAGTAAACATTAAAAGTAGAATATCCTATCTTTTTCAACTTGGCTTCAAAATTTTTTGTTTTGTCAAAATGAATACTATCTTCGCAAGAGCTACTGGCAGCTACCCTCGCACTCCATGATTAATAACTCAGATGCGGCTTCAAAGGATGTAAGCAGTCCTAACAAAGTGTCATATTGAGTAACTTTTCTCCTCAACTTTCTCATGTGCTCTGTTTCTAGGGTCCTTTTGCTTTACTTTATGCGGTACATTCTGTTTTATTTTTACAGTTAGAAGAAACCAACTCTGCACTTGTTCAATTTTCTTTTAACTGCACTCAATAATATTTTCAAACTATATCCTCAATCAGGTGAGGAGATCTTCAACTTTCTTCTTTCTTAACTTTCAGTAAGATCCACAAAACGAACGGAGTCCTACTGAAGTAGACCTTATTCGATAGTCTTCCATGTCAACTTTCTCACATGCTCTGCTACTAGGGCTCTTTTGTTTTCTTTATGCTCTCCATTTTTACTTGATGTTACAGTCAGAGGAAATCCATTCTGTCTTCTACATTTTAAACTTAATTCAAATATACATAAATATTTTCAAAAGATCCATTCTGGTTTACATCTCTTAGTTATGAAATCAATATCATAATATTGAACATAAAGCAGTTCAGACTAAACCCAACAAAACACAATTTAATGCAATCAACATCAATGACTGCCGATGTAATGAACCCGGCCTCCTGGACCTCCCCGGCCTAGCTACCGAGTTTCCGCCGTTACAGCCCATTGTCCCTCACGGGCCCACTGAGCAGGAATTTGTCCCCTCTAGGTTCCCCACCCGCAAGTATTTGTTCCTTCCCTAATACCTCTAGAAAGTTCGCCTCCCTCACCCCTTGAACCCAGGACCTCCACTTTAAAGAGTAATCCTTAGGAAAGTGAGTACCAATTGCGCTAGTAGCACAATTGGTACTCACTTTCTGGGAAGGTCCAGGAGACCAAGGTCGTTACAGCCAATAGATTGAAAGAAAAAAATGAGATCATAAAGGCTTGTAGATCTTAAATACTTCACCTAGAAACTATAATAAGCATATATAGGATAGAAAGTTACTTTTTACGTCCTCTTCTGCCTTCACTAGTCCTTCCAGATTTTGTGCTACTATCAAGATTTGGAGCAGGCGAGACAGTTGTAGCAACACTATCTCTTTCTGCCAAGGACCATGTGAATACATAACATTTAATATGAAACTATCAAAGCATAAATCTTTAACATACCAAAACAGGCAAATGAAAAAGGAGAGTACCACGTCGAAGTTCTTCATCGAAATTTTTCAGATATTGATCTAGCTGTTGTATGTGCGTATCTACCTGAAGCACAATTATGATACACACAATTAGCAACAACCAATCAAATATTGCCAGGAACTCTATTTAAAATTTATATGTTTGGGCTTGAATGCATATAAAGTAATCACATAAAGTGCCTCTGACAGAACTTAAGGTTGATAATAGCATGCTATATTCAAATCATAGTGCACTGTATTATACCTAAACACATGGCATATGTTGACAATATTGTATGGTTGAAAACAAGAATATTATTGAATTTCCACAACCTCATTAGAAAAATAGACGAATGATTTCTTGAGAAGTGTGATGATATTCATCCAGTGACTGATAAGAACAAAATGCAGATCTTGGTTGCAACTTCTTTGATCAGTCATCAATCCCACTGGCAGCTGCCCAATGAAACTTACTGAAACAGGATGTCGTACATACCGTCATTTTTTTTTTTTTTTTTGAGATGCTCATAAATCCCTCACCCTTCTATGTTCAATGAGTTCTAAACTGGGGACTACTATCAAACTCTACAAGCTTGGTAGTCCAGAAATTCAAAGAATGTAAATAATATCCTCGGTAGATGGCCCAAGGGATTGTTAACCCCCAACCTCTTGGTTGAATCCAAGGGTCTTTTACATCTCAACCCAACACCTTGAGGTTCATACTTCCCATCACTTTCCTATTTTAAAAAATAGGAAAATCGGTTACCACTGCCCCAAAACCAGTGTGAAAGTGTTGAAAATTTATATCCTTAGGCATTGAGAATCCCTCTTTCAGAGGACATCATTCCTGGATCTAGTTTATGTCTTATATATTTATTGTGCATGTCAAAACTTTGGGGAATCCAATTGCTTTTTTCAGGAAAAAAAAAAAGGTCTAAAACAGCAAAATGCAGGCCAATTTTTCTCAAAACTCAGAAACCAAGGCTCATATCAAAAGACTTCAATAAACAGACAATCATCAAAAGGAATGAGCATATTTGTCCATTCACATAACTTGATTAGAAAAATCAAACGGCATCGTCTACTTACCAGTCTGCAGTCATTAAATATTGCTCATGCTAGAGAAATGAAAATTCAAGGAAAAAAAACAAAAATAAAAGAGAAGATTTTGCTGACAGCTTAACAAAATGTTTAAAAAATTTATAAAAAAATCAATGAACGGTTTGAATAACAAGTAATGTAAACCAATCAACCGTTAATGGTAGTAAAATGAATCCACATACCAAATCATATGCTTGAACAGCCAAGGCAACCTTTTCATCTGCAATCCTGATGCTATGCTTTTGCTCATCAAGTGCATCATCAGAGAATCTGACAAGTGAAGTATTTGGTGTAACATTCCCTGCCCTAATTTCCCGCTTAAGATCCTCTATTTCTTGTTCACATCGTTGTTCATTTTGTCTTTGAATTTCTGTCAGTGTACATAAAAAAACAACACTGTACATGAGAAACCAGCCCCAAAAAAAGAAGAAAATAGGTATATAAACATAAGCATAAAGAGTAAAGACTTAAAACCTTTTAAATCTACTCCTCCGTACAAGAACATGCATCCAGGTAAACACAACATATGGAAGTTGTAGGGTGCATGATAGACTATAGGTTGTAGAGTAGGTTGGGTACCACTTCTCTGATTGTGGCCAATCTTCCTAATCAAACATAGTCCATAACTAGCTTATAGAGACAATGAGACCACAGAATGTTACAAAGAATGATGCAAAACCACTGGCGACTGATGTAAGGATATTTTTATGAAGAAGATTCTCTTCATGTGGTGTTGGGGGGAAGATAAAACAGAAAGAAAATAGAAGTTTGAATTTGCTAAATGCATAACGGATGAAATCTAGTCTTTATTATAATTCCTTGCCAATGGACACTTAAAGAAAAAATTAAGTTCATAGCTACATAATATCTGATCCTTTAGTACCACAGTAGACACTTAGGTTAAAATAAAGAACTAATACATCTTCAAAACTTATCCACCCAAATGATAGCATGATCAGAATTTATAATCATTCACAACTTAGAATAAATTATGTTAAACTTGCGACAACTGTGGTTTTCGTCTAGCGCTCATCCATAATGAGAACCTATAATGGCTACATCACAGTGCGACCCAAAAGGGTTGACAAAGATCAGACCATGTTACCTAATAATACTTTTAATTTCCAATACCCTAACTCTTTTGCATGCCTTATTCATCCAATGGCTAAGATTTGAAATGAGATAAGGCAATAATAGATAGGGGAAAAAGAGGATGACATTGATCATCACAACTACAACAATAATTATGTTGATGCTGTTGTAATATACTACACGAAGATGGTTATTAGAAAGCATACCTTGTAAACTTTTATCGAGATCTCTTAGCAACGAATACTTCTTCTGAAGAATATTGGGAAGTGATTCCAGATCTGCATGAAATCAATCACCCAAGAGTTAAACATAAGAAGAATGGACAAAAAAGAATTCTTAATGTTAGTAGAACAACAAATACATGTGTAATACGGTCTCAATCTCTTTGCTAGTTTACACATATATTTGCTAGTTTGCACAAAGTCAAAGTGTCTTCTGCCCATTCCCATGGTATCAAACCACATGTTCAGAAAAAGAGTGCAGTGTAAGTGAGGATGCAAGGATGGATGATTGTAAGATTAACCAAAGAACAAATACATTAAAATGCCAAAGTAGCACCAAACAAGTATGAAATGAGGGAGACTTGCTAAAAAGGCTGGGACAAGTGCCGAACAGACCCACAAATGCACCTGAAAGAGTGATCTACGCTATGTTGAAGGCACCAAAGAACAGAGAAAGACCCAAAAAGACGGTGGTAGAATTAGTAAAGGAAAAGGGAGAGATATCTCAAGACTTAACAAAGAGAATTGAGAACAATTCAGGCTTAGTAGAGACAACTCAGATATCCCTAAACTCCTTTTATGTTACCATTTCATGCACAACCAAAAACTGAAACATTAACTTAAAGTTGAATCAATACAACAAAGTATTCTCTACGTCTACGTCACAGTGCATTAGACTTCTCACGTTATGTGGAGGAATTTTACCCCCATTGAAGTAGCTAATCAATTTAAAACCCTTTTCAAAACCATAGTTAAGATGCACTAACCTTTTATTCATCATAAATGTCCTTCCTTTTATTTACAGTAATCATAAGCGTATCATAATACCAACCCATAACAATTGGGATAAAATCTTAGAAAACCTAAAGACACTATTCCCTAATTTAATTTCAACAAAAAGAATGAAAATGAGGAGCATAATTGTAAGTGAAACCAAACTATTATGCATAGCAATTTGCATTTTACAATTGAATAATTACGTCACCAGAATGGGCCAACTTAGGGTTTCTATCTTTCAATCAAAATAACAGCTAAGATTGAGAAAGAGAGAGAGAGAGAAGGAGCTTACTGGCTTGAAATTCATCGAGAAAGGACATTTTGGTGAAATTTAGGGTCCTTTTAGGGGTTCAGTGAAGCCGATTTTGTTTGATTTCTGTGAAATATCGGGTTGTTCCCGCCAGAGATTTAACAAACTTTCGAGCCCTAGAATCAGGCTACTAGCTGTCAAAATGACATTTAAAGCCTTCAACTTTTCATTTATATCTCCTTGTGACCAATGGAATTTTGAAATTTGATGCGTCATCGTATTAAATTGAACAAAGGGAATATGGGATCAAATTACTCCCTGTATAATATTTAAATTGGGCCTACTCGATTACAAAGTGAGCCTCAGGTTGGGCCTTCGAGCAAGCCCATGCATAAAACACAAGGCTTTATAATTGCGTATCGGTTCACTAAATGATAACATAACATTTGTAAAATAAATAATTAATTCTACATTTAAATTGTTTTTCCTTTTAAATATTACATAATTAAGCACTAATTAGTCTCTTTCTCAAAATTAATACGGATGAGATTCAATCTTAAATTTTTTATATCAAGTTCAAACATCTTATTAATTCAACCAGTTAATACCAACATTTTAAGAAATAAATAAATAAATAAATAGTTATATATTATTATTAATTATAATAATAAAAATTTCATTTCAAACAACTTATAACGCCCGTTAAATTTTCATGTTATCTACCATGTCATTTTTTTTATTTAAGAGCAATAGAATTTCTCTAGGGAAAATCAAAATGTCAAAAACCATGTCAACGGACACTGTTTTTTCTTACTATCTCTTTCCAAAGAGAAGAAATGCATAGAAATCCTGTATATGAGAATGTGAGAATTGAACAGAACTTCACTATCCCCTTGTATGGAAGATGCATATTGTTTAGGCTTATGGAACCTCTAATGCTTAAAGCCCTAATTTTAACTTTTACCTCGAAGTCTTTTGATCACTTTTCGACAGAACAACATCCAAGAATTATAAATATTTTTGGATCCATTTCTTTTTGTTTTGACATTTATTTATAGACTTCAAACTTTTTTTTTATTGTAGTTAGAGTTGAATTCTTGTAAAAATTATCTTTCAATAGGACTATAATATATACATTAGTTAAAGTTACACTAAACTTTATTTTTGTTATCCTCTTTAATTTAAGGTATAAATGACTTATCAAAAATTTTATCGAAACTTTAACTCTTGTGAGATATCTTAATGAATAATATTTATTGTGAAGATAACCTGATTTTATCCTCAATCTGAAAATGTTAATCT
>JAXCLQ010000007.1:9196661-9208634 GCA_035584115.1 Cedrela odorata
TCTTGTGAGATATCTTAATGAATAATATTTATTGTGAAGATAACCTGATTTTATCCTCAATCTGAAAATGTTAATCTCTGTTAATAAGAATAATAGTTTGACCTAACTCGCTCTGAATCAAAAGATAGTTTTAACGAGGATAGACATATTATACTTAAAGCAGACTAGTTCTGCTAATATGGAAATGATTTAACTGATGTGAAATACTATAAGTCAACAAATATCAATAAAAATTATGAAAGCCTAGTTAATACAAGATTATGGATCAACTATGGATAAAAATGCAAGTGTTTCTAATTTCAAGTGAACTCTCAAAATCGTTGCAAAATGTCGTCATAAACTATCTTTTATGTTGTATTTCGGTGACTAGAAAAACCTGAAATTTAAAGTAGTAGTAAGACAGCATAGATCATCTCACTATTGAATGATAAGTTATAACCACTTTTTAAAATATAAAAAACTAAAACAAAATATTGGAATCATATAAGAGCTTTGCAAAGTTTTTCTCTATGTTGTAAAGCAAAAGTATTTATAATCTATTATGAATTCTCAAGGACAAAATAGTATTTTAATACATGATAATTTTTTTTTTTTTAGCTAAATTTTCCTTTTCGAGGGCTAAAATCTAAATATTTTATAAGATAAGTAAGTTATTATATATAGGTTCAATGATGTCAAAGTTGGAAATAAAGTATACTATATGCAACGATAATTTAAAATTTATTTTAATTAATCATATTAATTAAATATTTATTAATTTTCTTACCAAGTTTATGTTATATATCATACTTTATAATATCAATTAAATATAAAATAAAAGAATTAAGATCATATCTTAAATTTTCACCACGAATAAAATTAAAATAATCATTTCTCAAATTTTTTATAGATTCATTATTTCCAATGTTGTTTTAACCATAAAGATATTTGAATCTAAATTTCTTTTAGAAATATAAAATTACAAATCTTTGAATTTTCTTTTTAGAGTTTTTTGAATCTTATAATTCAATATCGAAATCAAAAGTTATGACTTAAATACGAAAATTGTCTGAGTACTTCTTTTACAAATTAACTACTTAAATATGTTATTTTTAATAGTAATTCACAAAATGTAGAGAATTAGGATTTAAAGATTTCTTTAAATCTCGATTATGTAGAATTTCTTTTTTTGAATATTAATTCTTGAAAAGAAATAAATTAAAATTTTGATTGTTTAAATATTTTTAATTAAAATAAAAAAAATTTCTCTTAACTCTTAAAAAAAATTTCTTTTTTTTTTCATTCACATTCTTTTTAAGCTAAAAAATGACTTTATATAGATTTTATATTTTAACTTTTCAAATTTTAATCTAAGTAAAAAAGTAACTTTAGTAAATAAATTATTAATCTTAGTAAT
This sequence comes from Cedrela odorata, assembly GCA_035584115.1. Lineage (NCBI taxonomy): Eukaryota > Viridiplantae > Streptophyta > Magnoliopsida > Sapindales > Meliaceae > Cedrela > Cedrela odorata. The sequence continues at coordinate 9,198,058 of JAXCLQ010000007.1, forward strand.
TTCTTTTAAAATTATATATTATTTAATTAATCTAATTAATTAAATAATACTATCTTATTCAAATTATAAAACTTATAATTAAATATAAATATTTTACGTAATTATAATTTAACCTCAATAATTTTTTAAATTATTAAATAAACCGTTAAAAATTATGAACTTATCGATTAAATTATTAATCATTTATTTACATAATTTAACCTTAATACTTCAATATTTTTTAATGTGTGACTCATTATATTCTTTCTTATATTGACAATGGAGATTAATTATAGACTTATTAAGTCTAGATAAATTTACTAAATTTATCTAATTAATTTATCTTCAATTAATTCCTTAATTAAGAAACTAATTTTTATAGATCTAACAATACATCATACCTCCTAATTGAGAAAAAATATTAAATTTAATAACATATATATTTTGTATACAATTACCATATGATATAATCATTTTGCCTTATACATATTCCACAAAAATTTTTAAAGTATGAAAAATGTCTACTTTATTAAACTATGATTATTAAAATTTTTGGTTAAAACTAATAATATAATTTTAGAATCTCTTAAAACTTTTTTCAGAACTCATCATTGTCATGAATTTATATTATCACCTATATCAAAATAGCGCCCTTTAAGATTCGACTCTATATTATTCAGAGTAACGAATCTTTTATTGATCTCTCACAATTTTCGCGTACTTTTCATATTACCCAACTATTACTTTATGCGCAATATCTTTATGGACAATTGTCAAAGTATATATAATCTACGTACAAGGTGCTATGGAGATATCAAATCTAATGATCAATTATATCATCATAATTTAGGAAAATCATATATACACGTAGATAACACTCCATATAAGTTCTTAAGTGGGTCAGTTTGATGTATTTATTGTCTAATAAACATTTATACGTTAGTTTAAGTTAACATCTTCCCTAATAATTTACGAGACCAATTATTTTTATTTTTCAAAGAAGTAGACATAACATATACCGATTTAATCTAAATTTATTAATATACAAGTATTGATAATTTTACGATCATGAATATTTAAAAATAGCGAGATCTTATAAATTAAATTAAGTTAATTTCTCTAATTAATCATTTTAAAAACTTTATATATAAGTAATCAATATAAATAAAATTTATAAATAAATTACTAATTTTATTAATTAATGCAATGATGTATAATTATGTATTTGTTCTTATTGAATTGAAGATATATATCCGACAGTCAATACATTGTTATCAATCAAAAAGTAAAAGAACAAGATTCTTTAATCATTTTTAAAATTTTGGTTTGTTAACACAAGATCAAATAAAAAGAAATACGGTAATAAATGAGGCATGAGTAAGTTTTCAAATATTTTCTATCTAAATGTGATTTTCACAAATATTAAGAAAGGCATGTGAAAATACCTCTGACATAAAATTACAAAACCTTATACAATTAAAAAAAAAAAAAAGAAACAATGTGACTAATACTAATGCTATCTTCCTGGTCAAAATAAGTAAATGAAAACATTGAAGAAGAGAGGTAAGACAAGTCAAATACAATATCAGGCCACCGATCACTAATACTAATGCTATCTTCCTGCATTCTTGCCAACTTTTACCAGACTCAAATTCAATTCTATCAAACTCATTGCCCGCAAGTTTTTACTTGAAGGAAAATCCTTAGTGATAATACACCTAATAAGCCAGCGTATAACATTATTACAAGAACTACTTTCTGATTAATTAATTCATTTAGAGTTTGCTTATGGGTAAGTATGTACAGCATTTTAAAATGATCACGAGAACGCGCCACCGCCGCTTCTTTTTATAAACGGTCAGCTCTGCAGATTAATCTTTATGAAATGGGCCCTCACTAGCTTGTTTCATTTGTTTGTCTGTAACACTAGTCTTCATTAATCCAGTTTGTTCATCCAAAATTAATTTAAAAGTAAAAGTCTTTCATGTGTCTTCCAGCTATATCTGTCCCCTTTTTATTTTTGTACATTCTAGAGTTTGATTAAAATCAGTAAAGCTTTCTGTTCCATCATTTTCATATATATGGTTGCTCAATGATAAAGAGGAAACATGCTTACAACATTTTCTTGTTAGCTTTCTCTCTTTATTATTATTATTTTTTAACTTGCTTGGAAAATGTTTGGGAAAAGAAATCTTGAAGATGATGAGCTGTATGGACAATTGCATAAGTCAAAGAGACAAGAAGAAAATGAGTGAAAATAAAACAAAAAATAATTAAAAAAAAGGTCAAATATAATATGGAAAACCACAAGCATGCTATTTTTTAATCACACAAGTAATTAATTCTTTATATGTTAAACAAACCCAGAAAAATTTATCAATGGAAACATCTTATGGGGAAAGGAAATGCATTAATGGCTCAAGGATTGAACGGCTACGAGTGAGCCCAACAAACCATTTAATAATTTTAATTACCATGCAATCAACCATCATTAACTGAAACTTTTCCTAAACTGCTGCATTTTAAGAATTGGTGCACTCATTCTTTCACTTTCAAGGAGTGAACAAGGAGCTTTATTCACATTCATCTTCTTCTGACTGAGAATTTCACTCGAGACAAGACAAGGAAAGAAAAAGTTAGAATTTCATTCCACCTGTTCATTCACTGGAATTTAGTGCCTTCATTCATGTGTGCATAGTTATATTAAGCATATCATCGCCATAGGATAGCTCCATTATATATTAAGTTTCAACATCTTGCTTAGCTTTCTCCTTCTCTTTGGGGGTTTTTTCTGTCCCCTGTTGTACATTGTGATTTTGGTTCTTTTGGATATTTTTTAGTAGTGCTCTGCTGAACATACTGATTTCATTGACCAGTTTACCTAGCTTGCTATACTCTTGAGATGTATTTTTTCCTCTGTTGGAAGAGAAAAAAAAAATTGATTTTTTCTTTGCGATTTCAAGAACTGAACAGGTAATGTTGGGCAGATTCCATATTACATGGTGGGCAGGAGTTGACATGTTGAATTTTGGTCAGGTTTAATAAAAGCTTACAAATCTCTGTATACTAATCAGATTAAAGGTCTCTTCTCAAAAAGACCATATTTTGGCTATGCTCCACCATTTTGGAAGAATAGAGTTTGAGAATCAAGTTATAATTTTCATTTATTCCTTATATTCTTTGAAATCTCATTTGCTAACTGTGAACAGGTGTATATTCTCTGTCTTGTTGATGTAAGAAGTTTGTCAAAGTTTATTAGAACTAAGCCTGCCTTTGATTAATAGAACTGTAAATTTCCAGCTTTTATTTAAAAGATGAAAAATAAACTTATATTTTGCATGCAATACTTAAATTGTGAAGTTATTTATCAATTAATCGACCATGCATCATTTTTGGAAGTGCAGAATGAGTGGATCTGCTGAAGCAATTGAAGCTGGGGCTATAAATAGAAGATCAAGCAACTCTGAGGTTGTTCAATTGGAAGTTACCCCTGGGTCAATAGAGCAGAAGGCTATTGACTGCTCAGCAGAAAAGAAAAAATCTCTTCGAGTTCGGTATTTTTATGGCACTATCTTTTTGATGACAAATCTTATTGCTTGGTTTATTCGTGACTACGGACAAATGCTTTTACCTCAGCTCCATTGTGAGTCAATGTTCTTCTCTTTTCAAATTATATGAAATATGACTTGCTTGTATCTGATTTCAGTCTAAACTTTTATCAAAAAGATCATATACTCCATGACAAGTATTAGACAATATCTGTACAAATTGTATCTTCAGATGCATGTCCTCATCTGTAGTATGAGAACATTGCTGGAACTTAGAACGAACTTTTATTGATGTCCTTGATCTCTTGGTTGTGGGAAAATTGATTTGCAGATCTAAAAGCTTGTGGAGCTGGGGAAAACAATTGCCTTCACACACTTGGAGTTCTTCGCGTGAGTTTAGGATGCTTTGTATCTTTCTCTTTAACAGACCAAGAAGTATACTTTTTCTGTGTGTTATTGAATGCTTTGAATTTTGAGTCCTTAGATTTCCGGCTTCAACACTGAAAAACCGATTTTTACAATTTGGAGCTAATATTCATTATCAACTGATCAATATTTTGCACTTTTTTTTTTCAAAGTTTAGAATCCTTGACAATGAATTCAGATATTCTTCTTCCTAATGTTTCTCAGTACATGTAATACAAGAAAATTATATGAAGTTCACAATAATTGGCATTCAGGACGGTGGACATTGAAGTTTTTCCTATTGATCATATCAATGGCAGTACCATTCTTCTTCCCTCCAGATTATTTGCACTTATATGGTAAGTCTAACTTGAAAGTCAACTGCAACAAGTTAAAATTTTAAGCATGTTACATCTATCTTTATTCCTCCCTCTGACAACTGACAAAGAAACATAGCTCAAATCACATATATATGATAGGGACTTCCTCTTCATCCTATATATATATGATAGGGAGCTTCCTCTTCATCCTATATATATGATAGGGACGTACAAGGATTGAACTTTCATTTATTTCTTTCAAAATTTAAATTTAAACTTAACTTCATGTTCTGGCTTGCTTTATATTTCTTTACAAAGCTTCTTATTATATCTGCAGGGGAACTTGCTCGTCTAGGTGCTGGGTAAGCTTCAGATATTTTGCTGAAAGAAATTAAGTAGCTAAACACATAAATTCATGTGTTTATACCTACAATATGTCACCATATACTCTGATCACTGGCTCTCTTATTGTACATTTTGAGGGAAAAGAAAAAAAAAATTGCCATACTCTAACCAAACTTGCCTACCTTCACACCTATTTCAGCAAGACAAATACATTTGGATATCTGGGAAAAAAGAAGAAAAAAAATCAAATTTTGTTCTGTGCAGCAACACTATTTTGATAGTTTTTCTCCATCTTCTATTTGAATCAACCTTATTTCTTCCTTCAATAGCAATGCATAAAGGTACTATTGCAAATCATATCTAGTACTAGGGTCAAACTCAAAATTTCTACTTATGCACCCTACTCTTCTAGTGAGTGTATTTCTTCTTCCCATGAACAATGAAAACAACTGTCAACTTTTAAAATGTTTGAAAAGAAAGCATTTCATTTTAACTTTCTACACTTAAGTTTTGGAACGATTATGAAGGTTATTAATCTTTTGTTTATTGCTTTTCATGATCTAGGATTTTTCTCCTTCTCCAACTTGTAAGCGTGATTGAGTTTATTGCATGGTGGAATAACTACTGGATGCCTGATAAGGATAGGAAGGAAAGGTATAAGTTTCTTGCTCACAGCAAAAGCCTTTTTATCCTTAAATTTGCTTCCCTGTCATAGTAATGCATTCAGGTTAGCTAAAAAAAAAAAAAAAAGAAGCGAAAAAGCTTAAAAACATCAATTTAACATTTGAACAAAATAAATTTTATATGCGTTGAGAAGGGATGGATTTTGCAGTAATTAGACCCTATTTCCATCCAATCAAGTTCTATCAAGGAGAAAAAAAAATGATGTAGGGAATAGTGTTGATATTGAAAGTATCCATCAAAAGAAAGAATGCAAAAGAGGGAAGTAAATCTCCTGAAGAAGTTATACTAACAAAAGTTTACCATCTGAAATTTGTTCTCATGATAGAGCATGAAGCCAGAGAGGACACATAGGGTAATGAAAAATGTCTTTGGTAATGTTTATCCATGTGCTATATTCTATATAAGAAAATAAATCAGCATTGTTCCTGATTCTGTTGTCTTTTTGATGCCAATGTAGAATAAAGATCTCATTTTGGAGATTTAATAGAGTGAAACAAAGGATTTTTGGATAGAATATGACAACTATTTTTTTTTTCCTTTGGAGATACCAATTGTGGAATTGGTTATAAATAATATTGCTTTTATATATTGCAGCTGCTCCCTGGGATTATTCATGTCAAAAGTTTTCTATGCTGCATCTATACTAGGAATTGTGTTAATGTACTACTTCTATGCCTCAAGACCGGCATCTGCTCTCAACATATTCTTCATTACATGGACTGCGATTCTTCTTCTAGTGATGATGGTTATATCCTTACATTCACTGGTATGCTCTTCAGAGTACCTCTTTCAATATCTCTATATCTAACTTACAAAATATTTCTGGCAGAAAAGACTGAATAACATTCAGAATTTAAATTTCTGTGATCATGTCAACCTATTCTTGCTGCAATATTAATAAATGGTAGTTTATCATGGTGGGAAGGAACCATTGAAAACACGTTTAAGGAATAATGCTTTTCCCTCTTTGTGTGATTAAAATAGGATTGTGTACCACAACAATTAGCGCAAAAATAAAATACCACAAAAGAGACACCAATTTTAACTTTAAAACCCCACAATGAGAAAACCACGGGACTGTAGTCCAAAATTAACTTCCACTATCTCACTCTATGTAGTTTTTCTATGCTTTCCTATATTCTAAAACTAAAACAAGCCACTCTTTATATAGGTTTTTGTTTTTTCTTCCTTCTTCTAGTCTTATATGAATTTCTTTTTCACATAGAATTAGACTTCCTTTTATTTATTTAATTAGGAAACTCTTTTACCCAAGAATTCCTAATTCTTATTGGATTGGGTAACCCTCACAAGAGCTGGAATCCAACCTAACAAGTATTATGGACTGACTTATGAGTAATGATAACCTTTGACAACATATTATCGTGAGGAGATTTTCTTGTTTTGACATGGTTTTTTGATGATTAGGAAATAGAATCAAATGTGTTTCCTAGTTCAAACACCTAGATTCTTATATAAAATTAAAAAAAAAAACCTCCTCAAGGGTCAAAGAAATAACTGACAAATGGCAATTTTATTTAAGAAAAAATTATCATCATATTGTTCCTGTATCTATGTTATAGACACAAGTTAGTCGTAGGGGAACAGTGTGGGTGGAGATACCAGCTAATTCAATATATTGAGAAGACAGTAGCCTGCCCGGGTCAATAATCTCCTGTCACAATGGAGAAGTTTAATACCCCAATGCTTTTTTTTTCCCTTCTAATAAGCCAGCTATGGATGCACGTTTCCAAACATAGCCTTTGATATTTATTGATCTTTATATTTTCACATTGTGTGCACTTCTTCTCTTGGAAGAATTAGTACAATATTTTATGTATTCTATTTCCTAATAATTATCAAGAAGAGAAGCTATCATTTGGCATATGATGCTAACAACTGATACATGCATGCGCTTGTAAAGCATTGCTATGATTCATAACCTGGATTCAGAAGAAGTAACATAATCATTTTCCTTTTTAATTCTTTTTAAATGTACTTGTTACATAAATTAGATTCTATAATCCACTACCAACCAGGATATATATTTTGATTTCTTTGAGGTTGAACTATGGGTGCTTTAGCTAAAGAGTATATCATATCTGTATGTAAACCTATTCTGTGTATGTAACTGATGTTATTGTTTGGATGCTTTATACAGGTCAATAGAGGTCTTTTATCTTCAGGAATCATGGCATCTTACATTGTCTTCCTCTGTTGGTCTGCTATTAGAAGGTTAGGACTTCAGGTTCAGCTCTTATAATGACTAGCCACATTAGTTTCAGTTGAAGAGTTCTTTGAAAACCAGCTTGCTTTCTCTAATTTCATATTTCTAATTAACCATAAGGAGTGAAACAATCCATAAGTTGATGCATGGTTCAATTGGAAAATTTTAGTTATTGCCTCTGTGTCAACCTGACATTTCGCTAACTAGGAAGAGAAACAACATGATCTGGAATATTGATTCAAATTTCAGCCGGAACTGCAATCTTTACTGAACTTTTCCCCTTTGTTTTTAGATAGTTTTAAAAGTTGTTGATCTCAGCTCTGCTGGCTTGGCCTGTCTGAAAATACTACTTTTTTTTTCTCCTCAATTCACTCAATTATCAATTTTATAGTCAATAAAAAATTCAGATGCCTTTCATCAATTCATTATGTGTTTTGACTATTTTCTTTTATCTAATTTCTAATAATACAGTAAAAAAATAGTGTCTCTTTTGATTCCAAGTATCCGTTCCTAACATACTTTGTTGCATATATAGTTAAGAACTTGTGAGAATCTCAAGAAACTGTTATGGCTTTGCAGTGAACCAGCTGATCAGAATAGCAATGAGCAAAGGCAAGTGAATAGGAATGATGAGTGGACCACAATACTTGTAAGAGTTACATATCTATAATTTCTCTTTTTCCTTCGACAATATCCTAAGAAAGTAGTAGAAAATAATGCAATCTTTCTGTTGTTTATGCATGGTTTGATTTTCTTTCTGCTTGCAGAGCTTCCTGATTGCAGTAGGTTCCATTGTCATGGCGACCTTTTCAACTGGAATTGATTCACAATCATTTCAGGTGAATCATGAACATTCCATAATCAAAGATATTAATATTCCATAATCAAATCCAACTAGAGAAGAGATGAATCATGATTACTACTTAATTAATTGTTGTAATGTTATGTTTTCAAGTTTCGCAAAGATGAAGTTCAAATGGAGGACGATATTCCTTACAATTATGCATTCTTTCACCTGGTTTTCTCCCTTGGAGCCATGTATTTTGCAATGTTATTCATCAGTTGGAATCTTCAAAACTCAGCAAAGAAGTAAGAAACCAAACCTCTACTCTACTCATTTGCATATCATTCTTCTTCGAAATTAACAATATAAATCATATCAGGTGGAGCATTGATGTCGGGTGGGCAAGTACATGGGTGAAAATCATCAACGAGTGGTTTGCCGCCACCATTTACTGTTAAGTGAATTCAGAATTCATTTATTCTCAAATACACATAAACATGAGATAATTATAAATTTATTCTCAAATATATTTTAATTATATTTATATGTATATATATATGCTGCAGTATGGAAGTTAATTTCTCCTGTAGTGAGACAACCGAAAGTTATGGATCATCAAGAGCCTGTGGCTATGGAGCAGAGAGATGACTCAAGCTTGCCCTGATTTTAATATCACATAATATCTCCAACCATACGTTTATTCATTCATTATTCTTTCTCAATTCGTTATTATCACCAATTCCATTATGTAATATTCAACCTCCAAGCCAATGTAAAGAACGTAATTTTTTTTTTTTTTTTTTTTGTTGAAAGGGAAAAAAACTTACCAGCATAGCATAATATCAAGGATGAAATTGCTTCTGCTGTAAATCATTTTCTTTTCTTGATTTATTCTTGATCGAAAAGATAATGAAAGTTTAGCAATTATAACCTTGTGTGTATATATATGTATGTATATGCCATAATCATCTCATCTGATTTGTTTCATAAAAATATTAATGATTTACACACCATGCAATCCATGCACGCACATACCAATTAATATATTTTGAAAGCGCGACGAACATATCAAAAAGTCTAATCATAATCCGACTTGAAAATTGAAAACCAATTCTCTTGGATTAACGGCCTTACATGCACGGTTTAATTCAAAATTGAATATTTATCATTAACAGTTAATGCTTCTATTTTATAACAAAACTGATAGAGTGGTAGTTTCAAATTAAATTAAGCATTAATTTAATTTGTTCTAATACTGTTCCCACTTAAGATCCTTAATATAATTTTTATAACCATCTTTTAATTTTTTTTCTTTGAGCGATGGACCATCACGGCGGCAATCACCACCACCAATCAGCAATATGCTACCCCGTTATATTCCTGGTTTTATATATATATATATATATATATATATATATATGTATGTATGTATGGTGCAATGTGGAAGTTAGTTTCCCCAGTAGTCAGACGAGCACCCATAGTCATGGATCATCAAGAGTCTATGCCTATGGAGAGATGACTCAAGCTTGCCCTGATTTTAATTTCACATAATATAATATCTCCAACCCTAAGATTATTCATTCATTATTCTCTCTCTTTTCGTCATTACTACTATTTCCGTTATGTAATATTCAAGCTCAGTAATGGTACCAGGAATTTAGTCCAGAGGCAAATTCAAAATATGATATAATCTATAATTGACTTCTATTTTTTTTTTAATTAAATCACCATTATTTTTATAAAGTATACTAACAAAACTAAAACTATTTATATATGATATATTACAAATAAACCTGCCCCTTCTTATCTTGCCCCGCATCATGTAGCTCCAACCCCATGTAAAGGACATATAATAATTTATTGTTCATCGTAATAGCAAGGATGAAATAGCAAATTATTTTTCTTTTCTTGATTTACATACCATATATACATGCAATCCATGCATGTAACAATTAATATTAATAAATTTGTTAATACTTTTTAAAATTAAGCATACCATTAAAATCCTAAATCTACATTTTAGTTTTGTCCTCCTTCTATTCAACAAACAATAACTCCATTCGGTACAAATATCAGAGCCCGAATGCAGTTCGAATACACTTATTGTTCCTGATCGGGATTCCTATCGTCTTTCTAATTTGTTCTCAGACAATGCTTTTGGGGGGTTCGGTTCTAATCCTAATCTGATTTAAATTTCTTAATACGATTCCCTTTGGTTCCGTTCAAGTCCTAATCTTTCTCAAAATTCCTTAATATAATTTCCTTCTTTTATATATATATATATATAT
>JAXCLQ010000007.1:9228276-9244897 GCA_035584115.1 Cedrela odorata
CTCTGATACAGTAAGAGTGGCTTCCGATATATTTTTCTTTTATAATTTAATTGCCTAGTTAATCTGACGTCGTTTTATGTTGGGCCTAATCTCCAAAACATAACATTTAGCCCAAACCCAATTGTCCAAACACAGGACATATTTTTCAGACATTCAGTAACATCAATTAATAGGATATCCAATTGCAAATAACACATGGTAAAATTGAAATTAAACCATTTATAAAATTATTATTTTCAAACAAGTGTTATATAAATTATGATAATTAGTTGAAAGAATATAATATTGTCTTCAAAATAATCATTTTTTTTTTTTAATAATGCAACATTATATTAATTAATTAATTAATAATAAAATTTAATATTTATAAAACGTTTTTGACCGATTGACAAAATCACCACCGATGTTGCAAATATTATAAATAACAGAAACACAACGAATTCGCCAACATATTTATTTGATAACAATGTTAGAAAAAGAGAACTAAACCACGCACTCTCTTGAACACAACGCAAGCAACAACAAACCGTTCTACCTTACAACAGCAGAAACCCAAAGTACAGACAATGCAACATTCCCTTCCCTCGCCGTCAACCTCCGTCCTAAGAGACCAATCGAACCCCACTCGCTCCGTCATTATAACCACCTTGTTCTTCTCTCTTCTCTTCCTTCTCTCTCTCTCCTCTACTTCCACCACCACCTCATCATCCAATTCCTTTCACTTTCAACCCCAGCCCGACCCGCTCCTCTTCCCCACCCGTCCCACATTTCCCTCTAAGATCCCGTCCGACCCCGCGCCTCCCTCCCTTGCTTACCTAATCTCTGGTTCCTCTGGAGACTCTGGTCGTATGCTTCGGTTGTTATTCGCTACTTATCATCCTAAGAATCAGTACCTCCTCCATTTGGACCGCTCCGCTCCTCAAGCTGAGCGAGACCGTTTAGCCATCACGGTCCAATCGTTTCCCGTATTTAGAGCGGCCCAAAACGTCAACGTCATTGGCAAAGCTGATTTTAGTTACCCAACTGGGTCGTCAACAATTTCGTCGACGCTTCATGGTGCATCCATTCTGTTGAAGTTGTCGAAGAACTGGGATTGGTTTATCAACTTGAGTGCTTCTGATTATCCACTTGTCTCACAAGATGGTATATCTTTATTTTCCTTTTTATTTTATTTTTTTTGTCCAAATTTGGAGATGTTTTTGGTGCCATTGTTGATTAGCATCATTTTACTGTTTTTGGGTTCTGTTGCTTTTGTTTCTGGGTTATTTGTATTGACATGAGAGGCTTTGTCATTTGGATCCATCTTTTTAATAAACTGTGAAAAAAAATGTACTATTTTTGGTGGTACTGTCTTAAATTTACTTGTGCTGAGTATTACTGTATTATTTTTATTTTTATTTTTTGTATTGGTTTTGTAATAAAGATTATGAATTTTCATGTTGTTGCTGTCTTTGGTTTGGTATTTGGGATCTTGGTTAGTCTTTTGATGTGTGAGTGCGTGTCGGTTTTGCAGATCTTCTTCACATTTTGTCATATTTGCCTAAAGAACTCAACTTTGTGAATCATACAAGCTACATTGGCTGGAGAGAGTAAAATAGATTAATTCGCTTCTTTTATTCGTAGTTGTACTTTATATTTTTCCCCCTTTGCTGCTCACCCTTTCTGCACACAAGTTAGTGATATGAGTGTGCTTTGATGTTATAGGTCGAGTAAATTGAAGCGGATAATTGTTGATCCGGGACTTTATCTTTCTGATAAAAGTGCAATGTTTTATGCTTCTCAAAAGCGGGAATTGCCTAAAGCTTTCAGAATGTTTTCAGGTTTGTGTGTCCATATTTTACTTCTTTGGGTTTTCTTGCTTCTGTTTGATTGGTTTTCTCATACTTTCATTTATTCCTTTTGATGGTTAAATAAGGGAATATAATGTTCTTGCATTCTATATTAATGTGGAAACGTCTATAGCAGATGGTAAATTTTGTTGATGGGTTATAAACACTTATTGTTTTGCACAATCTTAAAGCTTTCACTGACCATGATTTTTACTGCTTAGAAGAGGTATTGTTAAATAGGCATGATAAATTTTTATTGGTTAGATCAAATAATTCCTTGATTAATGTTGAATATGTGTTTCTTCTCTAGTTAATGAACTGAAAACTGCATGTTTAAAGAAAATGAATGAGGGAGGTCAAGAATGTGATTAGAAGTTTTTTTAAGTAATTAAGGCCATGGAATTGTTTAATTAGGTAGATTCCATAATCTTGGTATTATGTGGAGCTACACATAAAGAGTCAAGATTGACATTTTTTGCTTTTCTGGCTCATGTATTTGGCTACTGCTTCTGGAATCAAGTCATGTTTGGAGTGTAAGGCTCTTGAAACAGTTTTCAGTTCAAAACCAGTCACCACTCGCTAGAAGCCATTTAGGTTCTCTATACTATGATTGTCTAGCTGGAGATTTAATCAGAGTAAAAATAAATAAAGCAGTTTGTGCAACTTCATCCCTGTTGTTGACAATGTTGTGAAGAATGTTGGGAAAGTAAATGCCGCATGGAGTTTTGAGCAAATAAAAGATTTAGTAGACAAGAGAGAAGAGTTTAATTTGTAAGAGAAAGGTTGGGTGATGGTTCCACTAAAATGGAGGTAATTGCTACATAGAATGTTGTTTAGAGCTGGGTAAAATCCAGCAATTCCGACTAGTAAATTGAACACTTTACAATATTAGTCATGTTCAGTTGATCTGAAAGTTGTGGCTAGTAGTTATATTTCTTGCTTGCAATTTAGACTTGTCAGTGAGCTAGCCATACTAAACAGTGAATTGGAAGTCAAAGGCGTGGTTGAAGGTTCTAGGTCTAGGTGATAAGAAATATATCAAACAGAAATAAACCAAGCAAAAAGGGGGAGGGGGTGAAGCAGAGCAATATAAGAGGCTGAAAATATAAATAATAATTGTATTAGATAAGTAAATCATGCAAGCATCAGGACAAAAGGTTGGTGCATGTGGACACATCGCCGGATCTTATCCGGACAAAAATATTTGCTGTGAAAGCTTTGTTTGTCATAACATCTTTAAAATGATTCAAGATTGTAAACTGCTGATTTACTTGAAGTGCTCCTTGCAACGGTGCCTCTTCACTAGTCAATCATTTTCATCTTCCCTCCTTTGCAACTCACAAGTGACTCTGTGAATCTTCAATTTGTTGGTCATATGAATTCAAAAATTGTGCTTAAAGATATCTCTGAAAACTCAGAGACTGAAAACCTGCTAGTTAGGATTAACATCAGATAACAACAATTTTGTATATCCTAGGATGAATGTATAGAACATGCTTGGTGCTGTTAAAGTTTGTTATCGGCTCTTTAGATGTCTCAGACATAATCGCTTTTTTTTCAAAAGCTTGTTTCTACAAAATATCTTGAGAATGAAATGTATTTATAGTAACCTGAACAACCAAGATATGAATATAATTGTGAAACCTTCAAAATTTTATTTTTAGGCACACTCTGATCACGCACAGTCTGTCTGGGTATCTAGGCATGTACCATTGTAGAGCTCCTAGTGTGTTTTTGTTGGCTGAGCAGTATCTTCATCAATGACAAGTCATTAGGAGGATGACTCAGACACTTTAGGAACTTATGTTATTTTGCCATGAAGTATGTCAACAACAAAAGGATCTTAACATGGTTTGTTTTGATTTCTGCTTTTCATCATTGATGGTGCTAATGATGCTAAGAAATAATGTTTGGTGTTGTGTCGTTATTACAAACAATAATTTTGGGGGGTGTTGCATATTGTAAGGAACTGAAAAGAAAGAAGGTAAGTTCAACTGTTTAGAAGCTGGGCATTGCTTGAGGACATTGGCAGGGAGAGGTCTTGTGGTCCAGTAAGAAACCCGGCTAACCTCTGTCAGTCTTTTGGTTTGACTCTTTCTAATTCTAAGAACAGTAAGGCTAGATTGATCAATTTGCCTACAATTAAAGAAAGTAGAGGTTCCTAAAAAAACCCTAAAACTGGGACAAATGTTCACAAAATTAAAAATCATTAATTTTGAACTTTGATGTGTAACTGTGAAATTCTGGGTTGATTCAAAAAGAAAATGCATGGATAGAGTTGGGATTACCCATTACTTAAACAACATGAAGATGTTGAAGACAATTTTCTCTTAGTGACATGATATCAAAATTTTAGGATTTCACAAATTTTTACTCAATTTAGATCTAGTGAAGATTGGGGCTGCATGATAGCCCACCATCTGGTAACCAGGATGTTTACAATTTGAAGTTTGGATGGTTAGCTGTTAGCAAATGCTCAAACCTTGCCAAAGTCAACATGTCAAGGCATCCATGTTTCAATTTAAAATCTGTTGGCTAATTTTTTTTCTATTTGATTATGGTCAAACTTTTAGATCCCTTCGCTTTTGCTCAGTTTGCTTGAGATATCAGACATCATAGATTCTCCCCTCTCATTTCTGAAATTTTATGCAGACGGCCTTTTTTGGCCCACTAACCTTTACATATGTCCGTTCATTATTGTTTTGGGTAATTCAAGCACTGAATATGGCCTATAGTCATCTGTCTAATTTTTATGATGACAAACCATACCCTTTTGTTGGATGTAACCGTGATATTAAGTTCCTGACATTTATAATTTTCCCTCCTGAAAACATTTGCTACTTAAACGCCTACGTCAAGTTGTTTCCTTTGCTCCAATTTCCAGATCACTCAAGAGATGAATATGTTTTGACCTATAACATCTTCCATCTGTTAACCATGCCTATAAAATCCTAAGGATAGAAGGGGAAGGAAAACAAACTTACTCCTAGTTTTATTTGTTTTGATTTTTTTCATTAATTTATCCTAAGTTTGATTGATTGTCACATTCTAGAACACCAGGTTGCAATTGTTGTTTCCATCAAGCAATCTCACTATTTCACTAATATTTAAGTACCAATGTAGGATGAGTGTCCAGGGCCCAAGGAGCTTCTAGCAACTAGTATGACCAGAATTTATTTATTGTTAGAAGAATTTGCCAATTTCTTTGTTTGATTTCACTGTTTTAATAGTTAGGTGTTTAATGATTACTTTAAATGACAATGGAGTCAAGCAAATAGTAGTTTTGGTGTTATTGCTACCCTTTTATTATCACCATTTAAGATGTGAAACACACTGTAAGCTTCATTTGTGAACTAATAAGTTTGTTTGAGTCAATTGTGCAAGATTGTAAAGTCCAATAAACTTGCAGCACATACATATGAATAAATATGTATTAATGTTCAAATCAGAATAAATATGTAATGTAGTTGTACATGCTTGATCTTTTAAACAGAGTGCATTGCATTCAATCCCTTATCTTTCCATTCCCGGTTTTCTGGTTGCATTCTTGGACATCCATGTCAGATCCCATCGTTTATGGTCTTTTCTGTGCAAGATATAATGACTACCTTTGGGCCTAGATTAGCAATACGGTACCTGGCAGGCTTGTGAAAATGGATGATTGAAGTGCACTCATTGTTATACCATTACGTTGTTAATCTCTATTTCTCATTAAAGTTTAGTAGCTCAGCAGTAACTCTTGACATAGTATCACTGCATGTAACTTATTTAGGCTTTCTTCCCATATGCAGTTGCTGTGTCTTGGCAAATTTGTATAATCATTTCTCAGTTGTGAGCTAAAGAACCATATAGAACCACCCTTAATATCAAACTTCTGCTTCTGGGACAATTAAAAGATGTTTTACTAACACTTGAGGTACTTTTACTTGCAGGTTCATCTTTTTTCATTTTAAGTCGTAATTTCATTGAGTTCAGCATCTTGGGTACAGACAACCTCCCTAGGACTCTGCTGATGTATTTATCAAATACGCCTTCATCCCTTCCCAACTACTTCCCTACCATCCTATGTAATTCTCATCAATATAACAAGACTGTTATAAACAACAACTTGCTATATGTAGCCTTTGACAAGTCCTCCAAAGAGAACCGCTCACTTAATTCAACCGAGTTTGATGCTATGATTCAAAGTGGAGCAATCTTTGCTACACAATTCCAGTTTGATGATCTGGTGCTCGATCGCATAGACATAGAAATTTTGAATCGCAGCCCTGGAAATGTTGTACCTGGTGGATGGTGCTTAGGCGAGCCTGGAAATAATACATGTTCAGTTTGGGGTGATGCTGATGTTTTGAGGCCTGGACCAGGATCAAAAAGACTTGAAAAACATCTTGTTGAATTGTTTTCAGATGGTAAATATCGGTCTCGACAATGTGTACTTGAATGACATTTATCCCCCTTCGCCAAAAATGAGTAAAGAGAAAAAGGAAAAATAGAAGAAATCAAATGACAACTTTGAGCTTCCTTTTACCATTTTAAACAGGGTTCGTGAAAAGTTAAACTTCAGCTGCCCATTTCTCAGCAATACCAAATTTTACTCATTCAAGGTGAGATTATTGTAAAGTGACATACAAACCGCAAGTTTCCTTTGCTAAAGAAATGCTATATATCCTTGATACTGGTGCTTGAGCGGGAGATCCAATTGTATTATTGTTTTAATGTATTGTTTGCTGCTCATGTTCTTGGAATTTTGCTTGAACATGGATGTATGTCATCATAATTCAGAGTGCTTTGTATCAAGTGTTCACCTCTTTACACAAACCAGCGGCAACAAAACTCTCATTCATATTTCAGTCTATCAGGGTTAAGTCAAGGAAAGCTGAATTTCATGAGAGAAACATAACTCAATGCAAAAGAAAATTTTCAAAATTCAAAGTGTCTTAAAAGTTTTCAGGACTGTCATCTAATTGTTTCTCGTCTTCAATATCTACCTCCAAGATTTCCTGGAAACCAACAATGTCTCTGTCAATAAAAAAATAGTAACATACTTAATTTTACACAGAAGATTGAATGAAAGACAAACAAACTGACCGGGATTCTCTGCTTTAAATAATTGGCAAGTCTGGCAACAACAGTTGAACGTTTGTGCCAAAACCGACCTCTCAGCCTAATCTTCACAAATGGTCCATCCAATTCAGCTAGTTCAGTCTCTCCTGAATAATTTTTTTTTACAGTTATTTTTATATATAATCAGTCAGTACATTCAGCAAAGAGTAATCTATGAAGATTACAACTCATAATCTACTTAAAATTTGTCACCTCACCTGTTATGCTAACTGAAGTGTCAAAAGCTGAGCAAGCTGCAAAAACAGACGCAACAAATTCCAATTTCTTATGGCATTAAACAATCAAATCTTTGAATGAGAAAATAAAATAAATCTCTGAAAAATACTTCCTTGCCTCGACACGAGCTTCTGCTATGACCTGCATAACATTGTCTTCTGTCAAATCCAATGGCGGAAGTGGAACTCCTCCTGATGATGTTGCTGCTGTTATTGTTAACAAACTCCTGTCATTCCTTGTTCTGAACAACATTGGGTTCCGCCTCTTCGATTTTTCTGGGTGGTAGTGAATTCTATTTCTGTTGAAGACAGCAGAATAATCACAAGTAGTTAATAAGAGGTTTCTGGGAAAATAATAATAGTGACAATGGAGAAGTAAGGTCTCCATTGACAGTTTGTCTGAACAGCTTGTAACGTAGTAGTAGTAGTAGTAGTAGTTATTTGTATCAACCGAATGAATATAGAAAAGGACGGATGTTGAGTGCTGCCGTGGCAATTTCTGGATAGGCAGCATTTTTTCCTTTTATGATATGATCATAATTGCTCTGTTCAGTGTCAACAATTCATTGTTGATTGTCGATTGTTGTTTGCTGAATGAGAAGCAGTAATCAAAGTGGCAATAGACTCTTTGAATAATGATCAAAGCTTTCTAAATTTATAAGAATTAAGTTTTGTGGACACATGGAATTTCTTGCAATTTATAACTTGTCATTATTCAACTTTGTTCTATTTTTATTCCCCACGCTTGTGCAAGGGAAGAACATGCCATGTAAATTTTGCATTGTAGTAGTTAGGGTGAGCATTTTCTTGATCATTTTTGGTTTTGCATTTCTAAAAGATCAAATCCATAAACAAAAAACATGAGCAAGTGTTTATATTTATTTGAAAGGTGAAAATTAAAAGAAAGAATAGAAACCAGCTGCTTCTACCTTTTAGCATTTTCATTCACTTCGTTTCCATCATATTACAACTAGACTAAAAATGAAGACATAACCCTGATAACCTCCAATGTCTTGGAATATCATTCAAAGCACAGAATAATGGGCGATAGCGTTGTTAAATCATACATCTCATGAAACTATTTTTGTAACATCAGCTAGAGTTTTCAAATGTCTAACTGATTCAAATAGTTCTGTGTTGTTGCAACCTCTTGAAAAGGGGCAGTCGTAGATGCTTTCAAGTTACAAATATGCTTCAACAAACAGTACTAATTGCAAGTCTCATTCTGTCTCTCCTCTTTCTTTGCTAACTCTGGTATCAGAAATTCCCAATCACCAAAATTCCAATATGGTTGCATTGAAAATTCCCTCTCCCACTCTAGATTCCTAAGGACTAATTAGAAAACCCCGAAAAATGTGGCCACAGCAAAAACTAGAAACAGCACTCCACCAATGTAGCCAACCTGAATAAAAGTGGAGTGAGTTGCAAGATATTTGAACTGAAGCTTCATGGAATATAATAAACAAGGAAAAAGTTGTGTTCTCCTACCAGTTTTTCGGAAATGTAGTTGGCAAGAAAAGCTCCCCCTAGAACTGCTATAGATGTCGCTAGTAGGTGTCCAACAATTGCTCCACTAGCCACACCCCATGGTGACTGTAAAAGAAACATCTATTGTTAGTGAAAATTATCGAAGAATATGGTTGAAAGTCTGCAAATCTCACCTGCGCCGCACCAAGAGCAATTGTTGCAAGCATTGAGCGATCTCCCCATTCCTAGAAAAAATTAGAATATGAAAATGGAAAGTCCAAACTGATTATGAGTTCACCTTTGAATAAAGCAAACTTTCAAGTCAAATCAATATCTTGTGGATAGAAAATAAAAGATGCTTACAGCAAAAAATACAAGGCTGAATGACTTCGAGATGATTTCTAGTGGATTTGTAAGTCTTTTTGACACCTGAAGACATTGGAACCAAAATCAGTTGCTATTACTTCTCTTCTTTGCATTAAAAACATACAGACAGGGAAAGAGAATTAGAATGATCTTTCTGCAAAAATCAATAGTTACTGAAGCCTCAGGAAGACTTCAAAATTAGAATATTACCTTTTCTTTCACAAGTTCCTCAGCTTCAGCTAATTCATCAAGTTCGGGGCCACTCTTTTCCCCACTCTTGACTACATTAGAAGGAAGGTCCCATGCGTCTTTTATTGATTTGAGGCCAAAAAACATCAATAGAGTCACAGCTGCATATTCTCCAATGGGCAATGCTGTTTCCATGACCGCAAAATTTTTATAAAGAAACATCAGAAATTTCAAACTAAATACAATCAATAGAATTGTTGCATAAATGTCTGAAACATTATATTAAAAAAAATGTAATTAATTGACTAGGCATGCAAGATTTTATACCAGTTTCTTAACTCGACATATAGTACCAAATCGAAAGCTTGATTGTTCAAGTTGATCATTCAAGTGAAACTCTTACATATGGGAAACATGGAGGAAGCCGACCATAAAAATGGAGTAAAGCAATTCAAGGAAAAGACACAACGAGAATCAAAAGGCTGTTAAGAATATTGCTTTTGGCCGAGATAAGAAAGGAAAATCAAACAATCAGACGTGATCTAATAAATATAACAACTGCAGCAAACAGCAAACTCAAGGAGTCTTGTAGCTGAAGACAACAGAACATTTATAGCTCTGACAAACTGATTCAACTGAATGATCAACTAATATCTTTGAAGCACTTTTCTGGAAGTTCAAACAATAGCAAACTATTATTTTTTTTTAATTTAGAATTAGTAACCCATAAGCTACATTTCCCACTTAAACATCATTAAACATATAAATACAAGTAAATCTGATAGAAAAGAACCAAGAACAGCATCTTACTTGTCTGGAATTGAGAAGGCACTGACTGAAATATTATTCCAATTATAACTGATAAGACTGTCATAAGTGCAAGAGCAGCCATTGACCCCAGAAGAACCTTGTAAACGATTTAAAACACTGTGAGGACAATTTAGTCCTAAAAGCATTTGCCAAGCAATACAAATCTTAAAATTTACACAATATGAAATTTCCAGCAGTACACAGAACGTCAGTTAGGAGAGACCTGATTTAAAACCCACAGTCTCCCTCTCTTTCTTATTATTTATCTTCTTATAATTAAAAATGATCAAGAAAAAGGGGTTTATCCAAATATATAGGATGTGGAAGAAAATTTCAAATGCTCCAAACCTATAGCTTGCATCTGAAAACACCCACAAAAGTAGACGACACAGTAAATCTAGTAGAGACACACAACCATTAAAACAAGCAACATCAAGGAAATCTACTAGAGCTTATGCATGGAGGTTTCCACTCCACCAAAGAACCTAGTAGTTCTCACTTTGATGCTCCATGTGAAACATAACACCTACACTCTTGTTTCTACCAAATCTAATTCACTACAAAGCTACTTTAACGATATTGAAACAAACTCACCCTGAAGAGTGCATGAATCAAAAACTGATATTTCCGACAACCAAATGACGAATTAGGATAAGATCAACAATTACACCCTTCATTTTGTGCATATTGCACCAGCTACAAAGGAAGTTCCTTCCCTTGATTAACTGCTCAACCATTAGAATGCAATTCAAAGGTTACAGTCCAAAATAGAGGGAAAGAAAAGGAGAACACCTTGGATGGTACACCAGCACGTCAGATTTTTTTTTTTTTTTACCTTTACTTGAAAAGAAAATCTCTCATGACTCATATCACCTTATAGTAAGTCCTAACATCGAGTTTCAATATCCTCCAAGTTTGGATCACTACGTATTATTTAATCTCTGATCTTTCCTGCTGTAATTCCTCTTATGGATAAATATTCTAATGCTATATTGATATTCTTTTGAGGATAAATACAATATTCACCATCTTTTGAAATGGCATGACTTTCACCCAATGGAATCAAGATGAACAGATCTAAGTTCAGAATCAGTGCCTGGTTGTCTATAATATTTGTTCTTTTACAGTAATGGACATCCTATGCAAAACCAACTCATCAATAGTTTGAATGCAATTCAACATGCTGAAATTCAAAGTAACTCATCAATTCACATTCAGCTTTCTCATCAATTCTTGACTGATTTTGGTTGTATTAGAGACCAAGGTGCTGAGCAGAAAAGGTCAGAATCTAGGGAAAGTGTCTCCTCTAATGACTTTGAAGAACTAGGGAATGAGGATTAAAATTTGATATTCAAAATGACAGCGGGGCAGTGAGCATCCCTGATACAAATCTTTTTTCTCTGCATCAAAAGTATCTCTTACAAAATAAAGGGTATTTGATATTCACAATTTTCATTAATCTCTATGTTCAGAGTTTCATTCATCTCTATAACATCTGTTATATTTGCTGTTCCCAGTCTGTGTTGAGATGATGTGTGTATCAGTGAAAATAACAAGATTTTGTCGGTAGAAGAAACATTTATGTTCATTGGCATAAATTTGAACATACTAATAACCTTAAACAAAAATCACAGATAGACAACAATGCAGAGAATGATGAATGCTAGGAGAGAACATACCAGCCCTTTCTCATATTGCATGGCCAAGAGTGCAGCAATGAAAAATGTCTGGACAGATAAAAAAGCACAAAATCTCAAATTCTAGAACAGTAGTGTCCAAGAAATTATATAGAAAGAGGGATGAAATGGATACTCATTCTAAGTACAAGAAACAAGTTTTAACCAAAGATTTGCATGCTCAATACTTTCATACCATTGGCAATTACGTTACTATATTCAAACAGTCAAATTTAGAAAGTAATGAAGAAACTGACGAGGAAACAGATAGTATACATATAAATTGATATAAAACACAACTTTCCATTCTATTTTTGTTTGATTTTAGCTTATTGGCCACTAGACCACATGACTTTGCAATTAGCAAAATTGCAAATGAAACTCAACTCAAGAAGACCACATAGCAAGTAAATGGTGTTTCCAACTCTTACTCACTCATCTGCTTTACCTTAGCTTAGCCTTCTGCTTCACTAAGGATCAGAGCTTAAGTTAAATTAATGGAAAAAAGACAGAAGCTATTTCCAGATATGTTCTTAAAGCTCAACCTAATGCAACCTTCACATTCAAGCCTCTTGACTGATGATTGTATAAGTGAATAAGGGCTCCAGCCACCATCCTCAACTTTGCTCGTTGAGAATTAAAAGTCCCAGTTGTTCTGGAAATATGAAAGCAAGCACATCATGCAAGTATTGCAAAAAATTAGAAATGCTATTCAATGTACTTGACATATCCTTAAGTTTGTCATCATATTAACTTCGGTAGCCTGTGAAATTTCATTTTTCAGGCTCATCTTAGAACTTTCCATGTTCACTTTTCCCCCTTGTTTTTATTAAGGAATAGATAGTACCACCTATGATATATCCTTAGAGGTAATTTCAACAAATTGATACAAATAATTGAAGCATATTAAGTGCACTAACAAATGCATTTATTCAAAGCAGAGGAAAAAGACATGAGCACAGTCTAAAAATACAGAAAAGAGTTTCCAAAAAGAGAAAAGTAGAAAAGCAACAATAATATAAGTAATTGTATGTTAAGTTAGCTACCTTGTCCCCAATTTCAGAAACAAATATTAACGAGAATGCAGCAGTGAAGCCTGACTTTGCAATTGCAGCTAGAGACAATGTTGGTCCTCCTTTCGCAAAGGTAATCAATGAAAATACTAAAGCACATCCAAATAGCACAAGAGCTATGGAGACAGGATATGGAAGTCGACTGGGAGGCTTCTCACTGCAAATTCACAAAGATATATACATGCATGAGCTTGTTCTAAATTAAGTGCTCTGTCGTGGTCCAATTACTTTGCCTGGACTTTCACTCTTAATCATTAAATAATTTTATTATTGAAAAAAAGTTGGCCAATAAGGAGGGTCACTGAAAAGCAAAATCAAGTTTTTTGAATTCATAAATCAAACTACAACTGTAACATAATCTAAAGAAACTTACAGCAATAATGGAAACAAGGTTCTTGCAAAGACAAATTGAATCTTGTTGATGTTTTGCACCAATATGACTTGCCAGAGGATAAGATGCTTAATCCTAACATGTTCATATTCCAACAAGTACATTCATCTATGTCACCTCTATGAAAGAAGAAAATCAAGAACCATCATGCAAGGTTCATTTTTCAAGTTATTAAAATTTACTTCACGTGACTAATAAGCTGGAAGAGATTTAGAAACTAACATAGAGACAACAGACTAACTAGATTATTCTCTGGAATAACTCTTTGATCATTATTTATTGTTGTATTCATATTAACTTGTATACAAACTGTAATATGCTGTTGAACTCACTTAACATCCCCAACAAATTCTACTTTCAAAAACTCTTAAACAACCAAAATCCATACACTAGAATATTACTAACAGTAATGGCTATGGTGTTTTAAAAGTTTATACCATAGGAATTAAAACAACTCACATTTCAGATGAACTGTCACTCGTTGGACCATTGACAGAGATCTTTTGATTGTCGCTTTCCTCCCTGCCTTCATAACCCCCAGATCCAACACCAATATTAGATGCTTGGGCTCTGACTTTGCCACATGCTGAGTTCAACCTTGATAATTCTCTACATCTTACTATAAACAAATTGTTAGAATATGTGCTCTATAACCAGAAATGCCAAAACATAAGGTGTCAATAATAGGCATAGAAGAAAAAAGTTATATCATTATAATCATAGCTTTCTGCAAATAGAAAATATATGCTCCAGGAGTAGCATCAACACCGGAAGAAATTATCAGCTCAACTAAATTCACCAATGTATCAATTCAGGACATAAATTTGTGTACAGAGTTTTATTCTATATGTAGTTGCCTCTATATCTCTCAATCCAAGTAGCTCAAAACAACTTCAACTCTAGCAAGTATCAGCACAAACCCACTAACACTAACATATAACACTTAAAAACCCAGAATTTAAATCCACAGATCAAAAACAATAAGCCATAACATTAACGGTTGAAATTCATAATAATTCAGAAAAGAAGAATATAAAAAATAAGATATTGATTAGAACTTACATGAATGTGAAATGGGGCTTCTAAACAAGCTAGCACGAGATGGCAATGAATCAACCAGAAGTAACAAGGGAAGCTTCCCTCTTGAAATGAATGGTTTATTGAGAGCCAAATTCTGCATTTTTTTATTTATTTCTCTTTATTCAAAGTGGGTTCATCAATTCATTGCAATTTACTTCCTAAAATAGAAACCATGCAAGGGTTTCCGACTGTATTCAAAATCTGAAGAGAGCAAGGACCAGCTTTGTGTGAATTGAAAATCTGTTGGGCTGCTGCTTGCTGCCACGTGTGTAATGGCAGATAAAATGTAGTTTTGTAACGAAGAAAACGATGGCGTTTTCGCATGTTGAACTGTCGACTTCTTTGCCATTTCAAACTTTTGTAACGTGGGAAATTAGTGTCTTATACCTTTTGGTAATTAAACAAATAAATATTAATTGAAGATGACTAGTTTTTACAAGATTAAGTAAATTGACTGAAAATTGATACGTGTTAGCGAGTTATAATTGACATAAAATAATATAATTATTAAATAAATATTACAATACAACATAGTTAATAATCATATTAAGTTTAAATTTTAAATTCTTAATACGTAAATATATTTTTGACATTAATTTATAATTTAATAAATTTATTTTATATTTTTAAAAAAATATATTTTATTTATTATATTTTAAAATATTTTTAATTATATTTAGAATAAAATTAATTAGTATTTGAGTATATAATATCATAAGTATTATAATATATATATATATATGTATTAAATTTATAACATGATTACAATTCGTTAATAATTTAATAATTGTGTTGGGTTAGAATTTTTAATTCTTGAAACGATTAGTAAACGGATTGGATTCATATCGACCTCTACTTAACATAACATGAATGTAACATGACACAAATATAATTTAATAATCTAAATTGTCATTCCTGCTTAAAAGTATCTACGTTATTTTTTAGATAGTAATTTTAAACATATTATTTAAAATTTTAAAAAAATGATTATTTATTTTTAAATAATTATTATAAAATAAAAATAGTAAAAACTTGTTTGATAAGATATTTATAAATGAGTATAATACGCAAATATATGTTCGATGGATTAAAAACAAAAAGATTTAAAAGCCGCTTTTGTAATGATGTAACATATAAAATAATATATTTTTATTTTATTAAAAAATAATTAAATATGGTAAACTATATATATTAAAAGTATTAAGAATTTTAAACAGATAAATATTAATTTGAGGATGATTATTTTTTACAAGATTAAGTAAGTCAACACAAACTCAGATACAAATTAGTGAGTTAAAGTTAACATAAAATAACATAATTATTAAATAGATAATACAATATGACACAGTTAATAATCGTGTCGAATTCAAATTTTAAATTCTTGATATATAAATATATTTATAACACTAATTTATAATTTAATAAATTTATTTTATATTTAAAAAAATAGTTTATTTATCATATTTTAAAAGATATTTAATTATATTTAGAATAAAATTGATTAGTATTTAAATATATAGTATCATAAGTATTATAAAATATATATATATATAATGAGTGTGACATGATTATAACTCGTTAATCATTTAATAATTACG
Organism: Cedrela odorata; assembly: GCA_035584115.1. Taxonomy (NCBI): domain Eukaryota; kingdom Viridiplantae; phylum Streptophyta; class Magnoliopsida; order Sapindales; family Meliaceae; genus Cedrela; species Cedrela odorata. The sequence goes on from JAXCLQ010000007.1 coordinate 9,244,095, forward strand.
TTGGGTTAGAATTTTTAATCATTAAAATGATTAGGAATTTTTAATCATTAAAACGATTAGTAAACGAATTGGGTTCTTATCCACCTTTAGTTGACACGACATAAATATAACACAATAGTGTAAATTGTTATCCCTTTTTAAGAGCATCTATGTTATTTTTTAAATAGTAGTTTTAAACATATTATTTGAAATTTAAAAAAATGATTATGTATTTTTAAATAATTATTATGAAATAAAAATAGTAAAAACTTGTTTTATAAGATATTTATAAATGAGTATAATTAGCAAAAACATGTCCAATAGATTAAAAACGAAAATATTTAATGGACGCTTGTGTAATGATGTAACATATAAAATAATTTATTTTTATTTTATTAAAAAAAAATAATTAGATGCGGTAGACTATATATATTAAAAGTATTAAGAATTTTAAAAGCGAGTATATCAGTTTAGTTAATTTTATCGTTAAAATGTTGTAAGAGTATATAATAAAATAGTTAATAAGTGTATATTACATATTTATGGAAATTGTACGACATAATATTTAAATTTGTATTATTTATGCTAAGATAATGAATGAAACTTTATTAAATGAGAAAAATTGATTCTCAAACTCTAATTTTAAAATGAAACCCCTATTTTGTTTTTGAAAATTGAGGAGTGGTTATACTTATATTATCCAAAGTAGTTATTAAAAAGATTCTCAAAATCTAATTTAAAAATGCAATCCTTTCTTTGTTTTTTTGTTTAATTCAGGAGTGATCATTAATTGTAAATAATAATAATAATAATAATAATAATAA
>JAXCLQ010000007.1:9252594-9271833 GCA_035584115.1 Cedrela odorata
GCATAACGACTAGGACTGGCCATTGTAATTGTACAAACATTACAAACTATAGCATTTGATTTGAGGAATAATTATTATAAGCTTATACTATAGCATGCACGAACAAGGAAATTCGAATAAAAAAATGGGATAGAAAAGTAATAATCTATAGTAGAGATACAACCTATATTCCATTAAAGAGAATCCTTTATCGATGACGAATCAAACCTTAAATAGGGACGCAGAAGAAGTATATTCATTGGGCAACTTTTGTGAGGTGACTATTGCAGCAGTTCTCTCCCTTCCAACTAGGACAGATAAATAAAGGTCGATTATATGGACTGTGCTGCTGCTGCTCTGTCAGCACTGCAACTGCACGTTCCCCCACTTTCTTCCATGTAAAAATAATGTAATTTCCACGTAGCCAGCCCCACACAGAGGACTCGTACACAATTTTCTTTACTGACCGAATGTCGGGATTGGTTTTGTCAAATATTTTTGCACTGTGATGGCCGGCTGCTGGCCTGTCTGCCTCATTTGGGCAGTTGTTTTCTGGATTCTTACTGCTGTACTTTTTTTTTTCTTTTGGGTACTACTGTGGATTTGTTGTTCTAAACCATGGATATTCTTTTCTGTTTAGTTCGCTTTCACTCTCGTAAACTTAAAGCTGCTCAGTGCAGTGCACGCTTACTTATACCATATATGATATGTCGTATGTATGGAGTATGAGGTGTTAAACGGGCCAGTCCATTTATGGGTTGCATTAGGCTTGTGGGTCTTAGAACATAGGCCCAGCTCAATCCATTTATGAGTCGCATGAAAAGCTGGTTTAGTCTTTGATAACATATTATTGTAGATGGATATCTGGAATTAAGAGAGTCTCGTTGCATGATTAATCATTATTAAATTTTTATCTCACTGTGAAGACTAATGGGATATAATATGAAGACTAATGGTCTACAAAACATAATAATACCTGACTTGAATGAGATATATTTGGTATGACTCTTAGCAAATTTGAAAAAAAAAAAAAAAAGTCGTAGCGGATTTAGAACGGATATAAATATAAATAAATACCTACGAATACTTGTAATGAATATTTATAAATATTTAATATATATATATATATATTTTACTATTTTAGAAATCATGTTGGATGGATGCTAACTACAATTAATAAAAATGAAGATGTGAACTTTGTAACTATTGTTTTGAATTCATGAGTTTATAATTTTTTTATTTTGGATCTATAATATTTGTATATATTTTATCGAATTATTGTAATTAATTTTATTTTATATTGAATATAATCGATATTTTATGTAAGTGATATATTTTATTTTGAATTAATTTTGAAAATTTATAGTTTTAATTAGATAATTTATAAGTTTAAATTTAATATTTAATAATAGTGTAAGTGTAGTTGAAAATATAAAAAAAATATACAAATATCTATACGAATTTTATAATTATTAAATATTCATTTAAACGAGTTTGGTATAAAAATATCAAACCCACTACAAGTTTGATATTGAATTTTTTTAGTGAATGCAAATGAGAGTTAGAGGTATTTATCTCAAACCTGATTACTCCCATCCATAGTTAGACTTAGTTGACTATTATATAATGACCTTTTTTTTTTATCATTTAATGTGATTATTTTTCTGAAATCTAACTAACCTAACATCTATTAAACCAACAATGCTTCACCCGTTTTTTCTTTTTCGAAAAATTGCTTCACTATTCAAATATCAAACTTTCGCATAAGAACATAAACTTTCTTTTTGTTCATAAATTTTATTTCCTTCACATTTTATCCAACAATGTAAATCAATATTCTAGTTTAATAGATATTAGATTATTTAGGTTTTAAAAAATAATTGCATCAAAGGGTAAAAAGATTATTTTACAATTAAAAATAAAATCTAGGGGAGATAAATGATTATCTAGGTACAAGTTGGAATAGCTTGAAATATTAGTTATGGAATGTAGTCTTTAGTTCTAAATCTTTTGAAGTCATTGGGGAGTCAAACAAAACAAATTCAAAGCATCATGCATTCTTCAACATTTGAATTGATTGAAGCCTAACTTAAAATCTTACATAATTTCTTCCAAATGTTGTTCTTAAATCTACTTTTGACTTACTAAACCAAACCCAATTCATAAAAATGCTTTCTTTGACTTATAAACTTTTTTATTTCTTTGTTTAAATGAAAATGTTCAAAATTCACCAAAAACTAATAGAAATTAATATATACATATATCTAACACTTCAATGTTAGGCTGCAATGGCATCATTAAGTCACTTCTTATGTTTGCCAAATCTTGACATTAAAAACTCCAAATCAAGTTTTATAACCTAAAAACTAGCCAATTAGGTTTAGGTTACTTCTAGAATCATCAAGTTAGGAGGGGTTATATTTGAAAATATTAGTTATTTTTAACCCTTTCCCTGCTCAATCACTACCTACTTTTTGCCGCAAATATGACCATGTTTGCATTGCATTTGCATCTCATTCTAAGTAACAGGCCCCCGGGTTTCGTCTACATCTAGGCCCACTGTTGTCACGACTCTTCCATCAAAAGAGAGAGAAAATAATAATGAATTATAGGAATATAAACAAAATTTTAATAATTACTGATACATACATAATTATTAGTATTAATCAAAGGTTGGTACAGGATGAAGAGTATAATACAATTCACATTCCCACCTCAATCAATCCTTAATTATATTTATATAATTTTTAATATTTTTACTCTATTCTTAAAAGATTTAATTAACTATTAATCTTATTTAGACTGATCCTCCTCAAATATTTTGTTCTTTTTGTTAGAGAAATTATCATCTAGTATTTAACTTTCGGTCTTTGTTCATTCAACTACTTGAATTATCAAAAAGTATCAAATATGTACCAAATGTATTATAAGATACAATTGAGTACTCTTACATGTGTAGATCGACTATAACATTCTTAAATTTGTGAATAATTATTAAAAATAAAATTATTCATAAAAATATCACCATAAATACCATATATAGATATGTTTATCCCAAGACTCTCTTTTCATACTCTTTTCTTTATTTCAATCTCTATTACTATATATTTCAAAAAAAAAAAAAATTACAATAAAAAATATATAAAAAAAAAGAGCAAAATTTTCCTAAAATTAAAATTATTAAGGTGTTTTATTGTAATGAATTTTTTTTTTATCTAAACCTAAACGTAATTTTAAATCCATTTTAATTACAATACATTCCTCCAAAGAAAAAAAATCTATTACAATAAAAAATATAGAGATTTATGGCGACCGTTTTATACTTATTTTTGTTTTAATTCAAACTCAATTACAATACATTCTTACAAATAAAAATATATCACAATAAAATATATAAAAAGAAGAATTTTGTGATACAATACAATTATGGTATTTATGATGATAGTTTTATAGATAAAAATATATATTTTTTTATTTATACTTATTCACATGTTTAAGGACATTTTAGTCAATCTATACATGTAAGAGTACTCAAATGATACTCTATGATATATATAGTACTTATTTGATACCTTTTGATACATGATATGGATAGACGAACAAAAGTCAAAAGTTAAGTACTTCGATGATAATTTTCATTTTTATTAAATTAAAAAGAAAAATGCATACATACATAATTGACTTTGAATTCTTAAATGATGAACATGTTTAGCATAAAATTGTTGTAATATTATTGATGTTAGTTAATTATGTGCACAAATATATTCTTTTTAATTTTCCAATGTTGTGACACTTGATGCATGCAACTTCCTATATATTTTATTGTATTGAAATTTGGATTTTGGGTTTGGGTTCGCAATTCAAAATTCAAAAGCATGTGAGATTATTTCTTACATTACAAACAAAGAGAAAATCTAAATCATATAAGCAAGCATGGTCATGACACGTTCATACAACAATTACTTGAAAACATTGTTCAATTTTATGATTTTATTATAAGATACCAACTATTTATAAATATAAATGTAGATATTCTCTCCGCGGATCAAGATTGTGATGAAAAAAAAAAAAGGGAATATTGCAAATTATTTATTTATTATTATTTAATGGTATGCCAACTTCAACTTGAAGGTGAAGGTACTAAAAGTTTAAATAAATGTCCATATACTTTTCATCTATTCTTTGTAATATTAAGATGAAAAATAAATTAACAATGCTGATTTTTATTATTTGTTTTATTTTATGAGAGAAAGTTCTAAGTTGTGTTAGAAATGGAAATAAAAAGCTTTTAGTTAAAAAAGAGGCCCAATTAATTACCTAAGTTTTATGAAACGACCTGCATCGATAAAAAAAAATTAGAAATTTTTTTTCTTTTAAAAAACAAATCTTCGACATCTCTAGTTTACTTTTAATTTTAAAAAAATTATCCATTAAGATATCGTAGAGTTATCGCCACCTCTTATCCATTTTTTATATTTCGAAAACGACTTAGATATTAAGAAAAACTTTGAGGCTATATTTCAACCGATCTTTTTACGAAAAAAAAAAAAATGACATTAGAGAATGAAAATTAGGTATGAACAAGAAATTTTGGAAGCAAAACGAAATCCTATAAGAATCTACCTATCTACTGCTATGTCTATGTTATAATTTAATATGTTAATAAAAAGATTGCCTTTTTATTTTTTATTTTGAAATGACGGCATCCGAATTCATTCTTGTAAAATAATGCCGTCTATCATTAATAAGATAGTTAACTCAGAACACTAAAATTAAAAGCAAAAGATATAAGGATAAGAAAGAAATTATGTACTTAGGAGAATGTTTTCAGAAAACAACAAATGAAAGCAAAATGTGCCCAACTCTTTTTTATTTTATACCTAAATGAAACCGATGGCTTTTTAGTGGACAACTCCCAAACGTCACCACTCAATATATATTTTATATTACGATTTTGCTACATTCATTATTGATTGTTAAATCTTTATCATGTTAATGTTTGTTTGGTTGGAGGTGGAAGATGGATTGCTTGATAATAGACGATACAAAGTTTAGCATAAAAAAAAAAAAATTTATTATTATTATTATTATGGTATATCAATACTTATATTTACTCAGTCGTGCTCATATTTAAAAAATAAAAATTTAATGAATTAATAGTTTAATTAATTAAAATATTTAAAGATAATTAAAATTTAAAATATAATTTTTAAAAAATTAAAAGAACTAACAATATAATAATAATAATAATAATAATAATAATAATAATAGTTGTATAAAAGTTAAATATTAAAATATTTCGTCAATTTTAGTTAATTAATTTAATTTATGAATTGGCTGAATCTTTTAAAAATTAAATACGATAGAAAATATAAATAATTTACGTTTTAAGGGGCAAATTGGCACAATATAATTTAATTTAATTTAATTTAAAATTATATATATATATATTTATATATTTATTGAATAAGTATAAGAATAATAGTTAAAATTTAATCTGAATTGCCGATTTAATTAGTAGGTTATTTGAGATATAAATATAGTTATAAAGGTGGCGTAGTGGTTGGTAAAACAATTTTTCTTTCTAATGTCTTCGTTAGGCTCAAACAATGTATGATTTAATTTGATACTAAAATGTATATGATGATAAGCCCACAAATATGGACCGTCTGATGTGGACATAAAGTATGTGGGTGGACAGCTTGATCACCTATCTCACACCATATTGTGGGTCCATATCAATCTGTTCATAAATTGATGGATGAACATCATTCATTACAAAGACATACACATCACAGTGGCCCACCACCGAGTTGCATCGTCTAATACTATTTATTCCCTTTCTTTTTCTTTCAAGGCTTTAAGTTAACACTCTAATTTAATTATATATATATATATATTAATTTAATTAAACAATAATAATAAAACGACGTCGCTTCATAATTCATTCCTTTTACATTACGGATACTCTTCTCTGCGGTTAGTCACATCACATCACATCTAATGACATTTTACACCCGTTCATACCTGTATGTCTTCTTTAACGGTATATAATATTAACACAAAATCTCCATCTTGTCTTAAAAAAAAAAAAAATTTTTTTGAAATAAAATAATTAATCATTTGAAATTCATTAATAAATTATTTCATATATAAATGAGTTTAAATCCATTACTGATGTGGCAATTGAAGAGGAAGACTATCTCAAGACTCAAAAAATAAAAATAGAACGTAAAGTAGAGGAGCAAATCTAAAAGTTTTCCCTATAAATCTACGCTGCAAATTACAATTTACCAGTTGCTACCTACCAAACCAAGCTGTCCCAATCAACAAATCCAAAAATTTTCTTGCAGACTTTTCTCTTGCTGGAAAAAGTTCTACAGTAATCTTTGCTTTTTCCAAGCACTAAAAGAAGAACATACAATCTTCCAATCCATACCCACTCCTTCTCTTTCTCGTTAAAGACATTAAGACATACATTTCTTATGTGTAATAGACGGAGAAAACGAAATGAGGGCATGCCTTGTTGGTCATTAGAGCTTCAGCCAAGAGCTCTGGCCCGTCCCTTCCCATTCATCTAAACATCCTTTCATTCCCCTTTCATCATTTCTTTTCATTCACTTTTTTTTAATATCTTTTGTGTATTAGAATATTATAGCTCAAAACGAAAAAAAAACCTTTCTTTTTGGTTCACTGCACTTTGAGATTTTTTTTCCTTTCTTTTTGGGCCCAAATCTTTGTAGATCCTCGATACTTGTAAGAAAATATTTACTGGGTTGGTCTTAGTTTTTTTGGTTCGGTTAATTAATTCAATGGTTTTTACTTTGTGTTGGTCTCAAGAAGTTAGAGACAAGTGGTTGTTGCCTTTATTATCTCTTCTTTGACGAGTGATTGTGGGCTTCATTAAGAGGTATGTTTCAAGCTTTGATCTTTGCTTGTGTTTGCTAATGTTTTTTTTTTTTTTTGAATTTTTTTCTTTTTCTTCTGATTTTAGTTTTGTCGCTGGTAGTTGCTTATCTCTCAACCTGTCATCTTTTCAATCATTGAATTCTTTTATTTTATCTTAGAAATATTGTTTGAATAATTTAGTTTTTGAAGTTTGGACTTTTTCATCGAGTTATATAAGTTTGACTGACTAAATTATATAGATTTGTGATTCCATGATATCATTGTTTGAGACTGGTCTGTTGGTCCTCCTGAGCTGATTAGATTTCTGGGTTTATTGCTAGAATGCATATATGAGTTGTTGAATATGTGCCTACTGAATTTATTTGGGTCTTAGAAATTATTGGTTCGTCATGATATTTTACAAGAACTTTAATTTCTTGTATTCCAAGAGTGATTTATCAATGACTGGTTTAATTTAGATGGTGATAATTATTTAATGTATGTGTTTCTATGGCAATGGAATATAAAGGCATCTATGCGTGTGCAGGTTCTAAATTATCAGAGTAGGCTGTAATTTCAATCGAACCGAGGGTTACTAAAATGTTGAGCAAGTTGAAATCAAGGAGAGTTTTACAAGTGGGAATTGTGGGTTTTTGGCTGGTTGCGATGCTATTGGTTTGTACTTCAAAGGGTTTGAATTCTGAGGGTCAATATCTGCTAGAGCTGAAGAATAGCCTTCATGATGAATTAAATTTTCTGGAGAATTGGAATTCCACTGATCGGACACCTTGTTTATGGATAGGTGTAAATTGCACTTCAGATTATGAGCCTGTAGTCTGGTCTCTTGATTTGAATTCTATGAATCTTTCTGGAACTTTCAGCCCCAGAATTGGCGGTTTGGTCTTCTTAACGTATCTTGATCTTGCTTACAATAAGTTAACTGGGAATATTCCCAGGGATATTGGAAATTGTTCGAGGTTGGAACATCTTTATTTGAACAACAACCAGTTCAGTGGGCAAGTTCCTACTGAATTAGGCAAGCTGTCTTCTTTAGAAAATTTAAATATATGCAACAACAGGATCTCTGGTGCTCTGCCAGAAGACTTTGGAAACTTGTCGTCACTGATAGAGTTTGTGGCATACACCAACAATCTGACTGGTCCATTGCCTCATTCTATTGGAAATCTCAGGAAGTTAAGAATATTTCGAGCAGGGCAGAATGCAATTTCCGGTAGCATACCTGCAGAAATTAGTGGATGTCAGAGCCTGGAAATGCTTGGTCTTGCCCAAAATGACCTCGGAGGGGCATTACCTAAGGAAATTGGGATGCTTGGGAGCTTGACTGATATAGTTTTATGGGATAACCAACTGACTGGTTTTATCCCAGTGGAGATTGGGAATTGTACAAACCTTCAGACACTTGCTTTGTATGCAAATAATCTATTGGGACGAATACCTAAGGAGATTGGAAATCTCAAGTTCTTGAAGAAGTTGTACCTCTACAGGAATGAGTTGAATGGAACCATTCCAAGGGAAATTGGGAATCTTTCTATGGCAACAGAAATTGATTTCTCAGAGAATTATTTGACTGGTGTGATCCCAGCTGAGTTTAGTAGGATAATGGGTCTACGCTTGTTGTACCTCTTCCAGAACCAGCTTACTGGAGTAATACCAGCTGAGCTTAGTAGCTTGAGGAACTTGTCGAAACTTGACCTCTCAATTAATTACCTATCAGGTCCTATTCCATATGGGTTTCAATATATGATTGAAATGCTTCAGTTACAGCTTTTTGACAACTCTTTGAGCGGCGGTATTCCTCAGGGTCTTGGACTTTACAGTCGTCTTTGGGTGGTTGATTTTTCAGACAACCATCTGACGGGAAGAATACCTCCTCATCTTTGTCAACATTCAAACTTGATTTTGTTGAATCTTGGGTCTAATAAGCTGTATGGAAATATCCCATCTGGAGTCATCAACTGTGAAACGTTGGTTCAACTTCGCTTGGTTGGAAACAGGCTTGCTGGGAGCTTTCCTTCAGGACTGTGCAAGTTGGAGAACCTTTCTGCTATTGAGTTGGACCAGAACAAGTTCAGTGGGCCAATTCCGCCAGAAATTGGAAATTGCCAAAAATTACAAAGGCTTCATATTGCAAACAATTACTTTGCATCTGAGTTGCCTAAGGAAATTGGTAATCTTTCTCAGCTAGTGACTTTTAATGTATCTTCTAATATGCTCACCGGTCGGATTCCGCCTGAAATTATTAACTGCAAGATGCTTCAACGACTTGATCTCAGTTGGAACAGTTTTGTAGATTCTTTACCAAATGAGGTGGGAACCCTTCTGCAGCTTGAGCTACTCAAGCTTTCGGAAAATAAATTTTCTGGAAAGATACCTGCAACATTAGGAAACCTCTCACATCTGACAGAATTGGAGATGGGTGGCAACTTTTTTTCTGGTAGTATACCTCCAGAATTGGGTGATCTTTCAAGCTTGCAAATTGCAATGAATCTCAGCTACAACAATCTCAGTGGAAGTATACCACCGGAGCTTGGGAAACTTAACTTACTGGAATTTCTCTTGCTCAATAACAATCATTTGAGTGGCGAAATTCCCAGTACCTTTGAAAATCTATCGAGTTTACTGGGATGCAACTTCTCATACAATAACCTTACTGGACCTTTACCTTCGATGCCACTGTTTCAGAACATGGACATTAGCAGTTTTTTCGGAAATAAAGGGCTTTGTGGTGGACCTCTTGGTAATTGTGGTGGAAGTCCATCTTCTGGTTCTGTTCCACCTTTGAAAAGTACAACTTCTTATCGGGGTAGAATCATCACAATTGTTGCTGGCATTGTTGGTAGTGTTTCTCTCATTCTAATTGTGATTATTTTGTACTTCATCATACGTCCAACAAAAACAGTTGTGTCCTTGCAAGATAATGAGATTTCATCTACGGATTCAGATGTCTACTTTCCTCCCAAGGAGGGATTCACTTTCCTAGATGTGGTTGAGGCCACGCACAATTTTCTCGAAAGCTACATCATTGGAAGTGGAGCTTATGGAACGGTTTATAAGGCAGTAATGCAATCAGGTAAAACTGTTGCTGTTAAGAGGCTAGCATCTAACAGGGAGGGGAACAGCATCGAGAACAGTTTTCAGGCTGAGATATTAACTCTTGGAAAGATTAGGCATCGCAATATTGTGAAGCTGTATGGATTTTGCTATCACCAGGGTTCCAATCTCCTTATTTATGAGTACATGGCAAGGGGTAGCTTGGGTGAATTACTACACGGGTCTTCTTGTAGCTTGGAATGGCCAACTCGGTTCATGATTGCTCTTGGAGCTGCTGAAGGTCTGGCTTATCTCCATCATGATTGCAAACCAAGAATTATTCACCGTGATATAAAATCCAATAATATTTTGCTTGACGAGAAATTTGAAGCTCATGTTGGTGATTTTGGTTTGGCTAAAGTGATTGACATGCCTCAATCTAAATCAATGTCAGCAGTTGCAGGATCATATGGATACATTGCCCCTGGTAAGATTTGCTTATGGCCCTCTTAATTTTTTATTTTGTTTTTTAAGATGCATTTGCATTAGAATTAATGATTACAGTTTTAAAAAATATATCATCATCTAGATGCAAGGATCAGTTAGTTTATGCTTTGTTTTCATTGCTTTTGACCTTAATGCCCTGCTTGAAGTTGAATTGCGTGAATTTTTAGTTCTAGTGCTATATATAAGATTTATGAGTCTAGTTTTTTGTTTTTTTTTTTCCTTTATTACTGTTAATTTTTATTGTTTTCAACATCCAAAATCCTAAGCATTCAGTTCCCAGTCTCATGATTAATGTGACTCCTATAATTAACGTATCAGTAAATATATATGAACTAAAAATGCTTATATAGTTTGGCACAGAGCAAATTACACAACTGTTTCTTCCTCTCTGTCTATCTCTGTCTCTTTGTTTATTACTGAATCTTGCCTTTTGGATATTAAATTTGAAAATCCATTACTTGTAACTAATTGATCACACCTTATTTTCTGATGGCAGAATATGCATACACTATGAAGGTTACAGAAAAATGTGACATCTATAGCTATGGGGTTGTACTATTGGAGTTGCTAACCGGAAAAGCTCCTGTACAGCCATTAGATGAAGGAGGCGATCTTGTCACTTGGACGAAACATTATATTCGGGACCATTATTTGACTCCCGGGATACTTGATTCTCGACTAAATCTTGACGATAAAAGTACAGTGGATCACATGATTATTGTGTTAAAAATTGCTCTAATGTGCACAAGCATGACCCCTTTTGATAGACCATCAATGCGGGAAGTTGTATCAATGCTTATCGAGTCTAATGAGCAAGAAGGCAGATTTAATTCTTCTCCAACTAACGATCTTCTTCCTCCGAAAGATGATGCTTTTTGAAAGTAGGTAACAATTTCCCAGATTTTATTAACCGAGAGGAATTATTTTGGTGCTAATTCTTCTTCCCCCATAGTATTATTACTTGCCATAGCGAGTTAAGTGATATAATGTACATTTTTTTATTTTAATTTTTATTTTTATCCCAAAGCAAATATAATTACTGGTCCATTTTCTGTTAGTTTATGGGGGGTAATTCTTCTTACTTCCATAATTTTGTAAATCCCTTAATTTGCATTGAAATTGAATACAGTAACAGTATAGTATAACATCAGTGTACAGTTGGCAGTGCCACCACACTTTGTGCATATTGAATTGGTTGGAGAATGATTCATGTCTTTATTAAATGCCAGGCTATGCTATATTTAATTTATTCTTTCAATAATTTGTTCCCTATCGTATACATTAAATTATAACAACCGTTGTAATTTTGTTTAAAAAAAAATTAAAAAAAAAATAATTTTACTAGTAAACCTTATTTCTGTAATAGAGTTGGCTCCATCGTTTACTAACAATGAACTATTGACATGACCGATAGTTGATCTATAAAAATATATCCTTGCCCTTTTTATATTATGTATAAAGTAAGTTTCAATGGACAAAAATATTCTTAAAATAAAATATTTTTTTCTCTCTTTATTTATTTATATTTTCTCTCTACTTTTCTTCTCTCCCATTTTCTCCATTAAACGAACTAAATTACTACCAATACAATTACATTTTTACCCCTAGATTAGTTAGTGTTAATATGCAACAGAGAATGTAGACACAAGGGCGACTTTATAAAATGTGGAGCGTTAGGCAAAAATCTTTTGAATTATTGCCTTCTCTAATTTAAATTAAAATAGATAATAATTACATTTTTTTTTACATAAAAAAATTATTTAAAGTTTATTATTGTAACTTTTTGAGATACAAAATTATTAATTAAATTTTGATATATATATATATATGTTTTCAATAGATAGATAGTTCACTTAATATTTCTAGTGACATTATGATTTTAAATAAGATTTTATGTCAATAATAATATTGTCTATAAACAATATATGCATTCGTAGATTGGGCTTCAAAATACGATGTAATGTAAATCTTTGCATTTCAACCAAAATTTAATTCGAAAATTAATTTCGTATAGATTTATTTTGCAACAAAATTATTATTAATTACTCGATCATTCAAGACAGATAAAATTTACAGCAAACACACTAGCCTAGCCTAGCCTAGCCATGTGTTTGCTCTCCAACAATTGGACTTGTGACGATTAGGTCGAATTTTTTTTTTTTTTTTATTCTGTGACAAAGCTTGCTGTTACAGCAGCAGAAGTATTACAAATTCAACTTTTTAATTGAAGATCTAAAAGCATATAAATCCAAGAATTCTTTCCGTAAAATTTATTTAAACCTTACAACATGTATGGAGCATTATTTTTTCCATTCGATACAACGTTCAATCGGAAGTCTAATGAATCCACTTTCAAATGGCTGCAAACACGGACCAATTTCTCTTACCTTCCAGATACAATCTGAACAAAGAGTAACAGTTTCCTCGAAGGCATCGAACCAATGTACAGTGCCACTACCTGCTACGCTACAATAAAATAGGGTATTTCCGAAAAAACTTAGCCCGAATTTAAAAGAAAAACTTTGATGAGAAGAGAGAACATGTTCGCCAAGATCGTCATCCTTTGATTTGCAGTGGATAGTAAGATCTGCGCCCGATTCTAATTCATTGATGATCTCAACTCTTTCAGCATTGCACATAGTTATACATGTCATGAAGAAAAGCAAGATAAGCTTTGTGAAAGAACTCATGTTAATTTGTTTGTTATTTCTTTTAGTGCGGTGTAAGAAAATTGTTGGAACCTCTACTCTTTAAATATAACAAGGTGTGACAAATATAGAATGCCACATAAAAAGAATAAAATCCATTTTCTCTTTGAAGAAAATAGGAAAAAATATTGGCAGCTAGGACTATGAATTCATTTAGAATATTTGTTTCTATTCTTTTTTTTTCGTTTTGATAGAATAAACATCAATATTGCTAAAACAAAATAGGTAAATATTGGACAAGATTTATTCTTAATTTGTTGTTGTTGTTGTTGTTGTTGTTGTCTATATTTGTCTAAATAATTAAATCTTGAATAAGGAGATAATCCTTATTCATATCATACACCTTATTTTATTTGTAAATATGGAGCTTTTCTATTTTGAACAAATTATAAATGTCAATGTTGTTGCTGACTAGATAGATGGAATCATAAAATAAAAATATTTTGACTGCTTTCATTGCCCTTCTATAATTCTCTTGAAGTATGTTGTTGCTGCAATTTATACATTTCAAAATTACATGAATTATCCTTAGAATTATTCTTAAATAGAAATTTGATTGGACGTAGTTACTTGATATAATTTACTACAAACATTCAACAACTCAGTATCCATAATTTCTATATAATAGTTTGTCTATTGTTAGAAAATACATTAATACATATTAACAGAGCAGAGAGGTAATATGTTAAAACATTATTTCATGGGTATTCGATAAGAATCATCATAAAATTCTTCTCAAATTCAACGGTACAGTTGCTGGTGAAGTAATGTGAAAAGAATTAAGAGCTCAATCAAAATCAATATCAAATTTGACAACTCTTTTTTATAGAAAATGTATATCCCAAATATTCATAACATGATTTCTTTCTTTTTGATGTTTTTATATTTGTGTATAAATTGTGTTATTATTGTAAAGCTGGACAAGTAATTATATTGATTGCTATGAAGATACAATTAAGGAAATAGATATCATAGCAGTGAATGGAGGATTTTTTACGGACATCAATGAAGAAGATTGTCAAGACTTGTACATATAGATATAAAGAACAGAAGATAAAGAGAATCAAGGAGTGTAATAGCTTGCCTTTTCTATTTCCTTTAGACCTTTAAGAATTTTCTCTTACTTAAAATAGTCGCATGAAATCTCATTTTGTTTCTTGCCAGTTATTTAATTAAAAAAAAAAACATGTTTTTAATTGAGTGATTTGGTTGTTATATAAATGGAGTGACTAATGAACATCATCATATAATAATTGTTATTATTGCTACAAATCAAGAGTTATAAAATACGTTATAATAAGTGACTGTCTTCATATGTTGAATAACAGCCCATGTTACCATGTAAATGGATTATAATTGTGTTGGCCTCTGGCCTCTTAACATTTATATATATATATATATATAAATATTTATGGTGATACCTATTAATCAATTTTATTATAACTAAAAATATAACAAATATAAAATTTTAAAATATAAAAAATTATATTTGTTATAACCGAATTAACATAATATGGTTACTTAAATAATTAACTGTTTCATAAACGAATTCATATATTGAAAATTTTAAATTCGAACTAAACACGATTATTAATTGGTCGTCTAACATTCGTGTTATTCGTTTATTCATCATATTATCTTATGTTAATTTAAACTAGCTAATTTTGTATTGTGTTCATATTGGGTTGACAAGCCATGTCATAAATTATTACTCCTACATAAATGTTATGATTAAAAATGTTTAAAAATATAAATATCATCACACTAAAAAATTGATAAAATATTACTTTCCCTCTATTTATTATAATTTTTATTGAGTTATTTGAGTGATAACAACACACACAATTGATGAAAAAACCGACAAGAAGAAAGTTTACATAAAATTTTATACATTTTACTTTCAATTTATACTTGAATTTACACCAAAAACAAAACAATTAATAAGAAAAAAAATCTTAAAATTAGATTGAAAAATTATTATCTAGGTACTTAATTTTTGGCCTTCGTTCATCTAACGACACGAAGTATCAAAATGTATCAAATAAATACTAAATATATCATAAGGTTTCACTTGGGTACTTTTACACGTGTAAATTGATTATAATACCCTTAAACATGTGAATAGGTATATAAAATAAATTATTTTTATCCATAAAAAATCATAAATAAAATATTTTTATCTCAAAACTCTTTTTTTTATAAATATTTTTTTTGTAGGAATGGATTGAAATTGAGTTTGAAGTAAAGAAAATAAGTATAAAAAATATTTTACCATAAAAATATCACTATAAATACAATATTTTTATTCCAAAGATATACTTGTATATTTTTTATTATAATAAATATTATTTGGGAGCAGTTTATTGTAATTGAGTTTGAAGTAAAAAAAAAAAAGTATGAAAAAGTATTTTTATCCATAAAAAATCACCATAAATACAATATTTGATGGAATATATATGATTGAATTATTTATGTTCAAAATGGAATCATAGCGTGAAGTTCAATTATGGAGTTGAAAAAAACTCTCTTCTTCACAATGAAAATGCTCTTCTTCTATCTTCTTTGTTCTCTCTGTCTATTCCATTCTCTTTTGCTCTTTATCTTCTCTTCTCTTAAAGAAAAAAGAAAAACATTTTTTTTACTATTTACGCACTTTGCAAGTTTTGTTTTTGAGCGTGAAAGAGAGCAATTGCTTGAAATATTTGTTGAATTCAAAAGTAAAACTTTTTCTAGTAGTTACATTCTTATCGGTTGGACTGAGTAATTGGACATCCTACACTAAGCGATTGACCTAAGTTTAACATCTTCCACACCCACATGATGAGATGTAGACCAACAACAAACAATAGAAAGAGAATTGACATTAAGTCATAATAGAGACTTCATATTCATAAATATATCGTATGACCCATGAATACAATAATGTACATGAGTTGATATTCTCAATTTTAAATATATATAAGAGATTTTTGAGTTTTGTTTGTTATATCCCAAACTTATTTTGTTACATTAATTGTATCATATTTAATCATTTTAATTAGAATTATGCTTTACTCGTGATACCCTATGATTTATAATTATATCAACCCCTAGTGTGAGTTATACAATTGGTCAACTAGTGAACACATGTATTTGATATAAGAACAAATAAAATAAAATAAAATTCCTATCACACAGATGTCCTTCAATTTAAAATCAACTACTTTCTTAGATATATTTTATAGACTAAATAGTGTCATAGCCATAGATAGTAGATAGTAACATAGGATACATGTAGAGATCAATATTTTTTAATCTCAATAAAACTTACCCGATGAGAAGATAAAGATTTACTCACTCATTTTTTATATTGCCACATAAAGAGCACACATAGTATGAATTATGTGTTGTAGTGATTTACCTTTTATATATTTATGTCTTTGATCTCAATCACTGTACAAATCTACGTTTAGTCACTACCTAAGCATCTAACCTAAATTCTCAATAACTCGCTATCATCTGCGTCAAATTAAGATTTCAAATTTGGCTAATCAAGTTTTCCATGATAGCATGTATTATCATGTTCGGTTTAAATGTCAAATAAATATAAACCTCATCATAACTTTGTCAAGATGATACTTTTAAAAGAAATATTCACTAGCCTCATGATAACATATTACTATCGTTATCTTTTATTTTTTATATCTCATATTAACTCGCTCATATAGCGAAAAATGCAACCACTTGAGTAAGAAAATCGGTCTAAACCTGACGACATAATATTATAATAGAATGAGTATAAATATAATAATACCAAATAAAAACATACAAAATAATAGATATATTATGACCAATGTTGATTTAATACAAATGTTAAAAGAATATCAGAATCTACGTAGTCCCATTAATCTAGCATTTGACGAGTAAATATTTCTGGTCATAGGTTTAGTAAGTGGGCTTGCTATCATTTGATGAGTAGATATATATTCTATCAACACTTTCTTTTTTGCCACAATATCTCTAACAAAATTGTATTTTGTCTCTATATACTTTGATTTGTTATGATATTTTGAAATATCCATGACAATCTTGAGAACCTCAAGGAATCTCTTAAACCAAACTACCTTTTGTACTATTGCCGAACAGGCTACAAATTCAACTTCCCTTATGGATAAAGCTATCATGCATGTTTGTTTTTTGTTACTCTGTGAGATTTTTAAATATTTAGTATAGGCTATTGCAACTTGATCGTCACAATATAATATCATTGATTTGAAACATTTATAACAATTTTAAGATCCTCAAGGAATCTCTTAAGCCAAACTACTTTTTGTACTAATGTAGAACATGCTACAATTCTAGTTTTCATTGTGGATAGAGCTATGCATGTTTATTTTTTGCTACTCCATGAGATAGCACCACGACCAAAATGTAATTATTAATAATTTTATTTTGTATTTTTATTGTGGTATTATGTGTGGAGACGAAAATTTACGAACCTCAATAAATTAAATAAAAAGTGACAAGCAATCAAAGATACTAAAATCTCCATATCTTGTGATGATAACATAGCAAGAAATTCATTAAAGCTAATAATAATAATAATTATTTTGGTTACAATTTATAAATTTTATATAAATTTTGAGTTGTTGATAAATAATAAAAATGCTAAGTTGACGATATTTAATGTTATTTGTTGACTTTTAATTTTAATTTACATAAATTAATAGTATAAAATTTATGTGATTGTTTTAAGTTAAATTCAAAATGTTAAACGTTAATTTTTTAATATTTTATTTGTTATCGTGATTTTGGTACAATAGTGAGAATTTGAGATAGAAAGAAAGGAATTCAAAATTTTGAGATGTGATATATAAAAAAAATTATGAAATAAACTTCAAATACTATTAAATATACTATGAAAAATTAGTAGTATCACTGTAAATAAATCTAACTACAAAGATACAGTTATAACAATATAAACAAATTTTGTGTGGAGTAGCCGGCCGGCCGGCCTAACCCACATGAAGCTCCACCCTTGCCTTGGTAGAAGAAGAAGACTTGTAATCTTTATAATAACAATTGGATGATGCTTTATGATGTGCAGCAGCAGAAGCACAACCGACTGCTGCTGAAGAAGACATCTTGCGCTTCTTGCTGGTAATGGCGGTGGCTTCTTCTTCATGGAAGCTAATGCGAGAAAACACACTCCCCTTACACTTTTTGTCTGCCGCCGTTAGAGTCGTTGACATTGTTGAATTGGGCCTGGTGGAGGTGGTGGGCTCAGAGGAAGGCTTTGATGAGGACTCTGTACGATGATGATTTCGGTGGCGTCCCCGCTCACGGTCGTAATAGTAGTCATAATCACGGTCACCGTGGTCGGACTTTCTTTTGGATGGGCGTGATGGTGGAGGTAGTGGTTCCAATGGGGATCTCACAGACTGGTGACGGTGGTGGTGGTAGTAGTGATCTGTACTTGAAGCTCGGGTAACAGATTTTGATTTCACTGAAGAAACATCGCTCCTACTGCTTACTTCACTACAATATTCTCGATCTCTAGAAAACTCCTGGTCACCTCGTCTCTCATTTTGATGCTGCCTCCTCACATCAGCTTTTCGGGTCTCAAATTCCTCTCTTCTCATGATGTGAGGCGGAACATTGTTCATTCCCATACCAAACTCCGCTAGGCACCTCTGAGGCGGAACAACGGGCATCATATAACCTTGCGAGGCTAAAGGGTCCTGAGGCATGACACTTCCTAATGACATGTTTAAAGGGCCCATTCCATAACCCATATAAGGAGACATGTACTCCATCCCGGGCTGACTTCCAGTCCAGTATGGATTATAGGCTGAGGGGCCAAGACACATCATATAGCCCTCGGCAGGAATATCTTGGAGGGTTTGCCATTGTAAGTCATTGGCAGGCACGCAATCTTTCTTCTTTTTCTTTCCTGTCTCCTCAGAAGCCATCATCTGCTTCACTTCTTGTTGTAAATTTGGTTCCTTCAGACTCATAGATTCTAGTGTAGACTCAGACACATCAGTCGCCTTTTCCACAGGCTGCACTTTTTTCACACATTCTTGTGTGCCAATCACAGCCTTTCCGTCATCTATAATCTCCTTTG
>JAXCLQ010000007.1:9291555-9337821 GCA_035584115.1 Cedrela odorata
CTGATTTTGCTAAATTTTATGCTACATGTGAAAAGTTTGCATTTAATAAGTTCTATAAGCATGAAGGAATTTTGTTTCAAGAAAATAAGTTATGCATTCCTGTTTGTAGTATGCGTGAATTACTAGTTAGGGAAGCGCATAGAGGAGGCTTAGTGGGGCATTTTGGTATTAGTAAGACCCTAAAGACTTTAAGTGAGCTTTTTTATTAGCCTAAAATGAAGCATAATGTCGAGCGTATTTGTGCCAGATGTCTAACTTGTAAGAAAGCCAAATCTAAGGTAATGCCTCATGGATTGTATACACTCTTGCTAGTACCTAGTGAGCCTTTAGTAGATATATCTATGAATTTTGTGTTAGGATTACTTAGGACTAAGCAGAGTAGTGATTCCATTTTTGTAGTGGTTGACAGATTTAGCAAGATGGCACATTTTATTGCATACCATAAAACTGATGATGCCACTATCATTGCTAACCTATTCTTTAGAGAGATGGTACGACTCTATGGGATTCCTAGGAGTATAGAGTCAAACAGAAATGTCAAGTTCCTTAGTCACTTTTGGAAAGTCTTGTGGGATAAATTAGGAACCAAACTTTTATATCCTACTACATGTTATCCGCAGACTGATAGACAAACAGAGGTAGTTAATAGGACTTTGATTCAGTTATAATCGTTGCATTTATTCTTCTACATCTTATTCACCATTTGAAATTGTTTATAGCTTTCAGCCACTAACCCCATTAGATTTATTTCCTTTGCCTGTTGATGAGTGTGTTGGCTTAGATAGTAAACGAAAGGCTGAGTTGGTTAAGCAGATTCATGAGAAAGCACGATAGCACATACAAAGAAAGAATGAACAATACGTTATTTATGCTAATAAAGAAAGAAAACCGTATAGTGTTTGCGCTTGTTGATTGGGTTTGGCTACACATGCGAAAGGAGAGATTCCCATCACAGAGGAGATCCAAGCTACAACCTAGAAGAGATAGTCTTTTTCAAGTTTTGGAGAAGATTAATGATAATGCATACAAGCTAGATCTTCAAGGCGAGTATAATGTGTCTACTACATTTAACGTTTCTTACTTATCTCCTTTTGATTTAGGTGCTGATTCGATGACGAATCCTTTTGAGGAGAGAGGGAATGATGTGATCCAGACAGCATAAGAAGAATCTAAGAAAGGAGAAGATACGGTCAAAAGGAATGATCCATTACATGTTCCAATTAGGCCTATTACAAGACAAAGAGCAAAGAAGATTAAGGAGGCAATGGCAAACTTAGCCCAGCACATGATGGCCGAATGTACTAATCAGATGGAAAGAGTAGAGATGCAACATATGGACTTCATAAAGAAGGGTCCTAAACTGATTTACTTGGCCCAAAGATTAGAAGACTAAGCTCAACTGTGAGAAAGAGCCCGATCTATATTTTATGTTTTAAGTTATTTCATATTTTGGTGTTATGGACTGAACTTTAATATTATTTTGTTCATGCACGAAATTATGTTTTTTTTTTTGGCTTAGGGATTATTTTAGTCTTCTCATTCTATTAGATTTCTTATTAAAAAAAATATTTAAACACATTATATATCATTAATGAAAAAAAAACCTTGATTTCAAGTAAATTCGTGTGTTGTGAGAAGAGTGATTCTTCTTATTCAGTGATTGAACAAATAACCTATCAAAGGAGTAGTGACATTTGTGACATTCTTGCTAGCAAAAGACCATCGGGATTCTACAAGAGTTTTTAAGGGCAGGCTTCTTGGGGGTTTGCGTAGATCTTGGAAGGATTTTGTTTTTACAAAAATCACGATTCAAGGTTCTTCGGCTTAGTTCTCTTTCGTGAGGTTTCCTTGGCTTCGTGTTCAAGGGGGTTTCTCATCACAAATTCACATACATTTTCATCACAATACTTCAATTAACACCACTTAATATCATTTAACATTTCATACTCGAAATCATTGAAATTTCTAAATTCTTATTTTCGTCTAAACGGATATATTTATTACAAACAATATTCAACTCATATATATAACATTATATACTTCCAATTAGCACAAACCAACATAAACTACAATTCTTACGCAAAAATTTAGGAAGTTCTCGAATGAACAATAAAACTCATATTTCAAATATTGTCAAATCTTAAAATCATGATTATAATGGGTTAATAGGTCTACCGATAATTTGTATAAGCCTTTAGAAACCTCGATTAGTTGTTTAAATGGAAAAGTCTCAATTTTAATTTGAAACTCATATTTGCTCCTCATCATTTTTTACTTTTCTTAGCTTAAAATTAGTACTAATGCAAAGAGAAGAGGATGTTGAGTCATTTGGTGACGAAAATTTGACGAAAAATAGGAGAAATTTGATAAATGAAAAAGATAGAGAGAGAAGAGAGAGAGACGGGTTTTGTGTTTTCAGAGTGAGAGAAGCATAAAGAACTATTAGAGGCAATGGGTATATATATTAAAAATATATATATATAAAAAGACCAAAATACCCTTAAAAACTTTGAAAAATTTTGAAAAAACAAATTAATTTCGCAATGAACCGGTCGACCGCTTCCTCCAACTGATTGACCAAATTACTACAGTACTGCTACAGTATATGCTACAGTGCCACTGCAGTAACCGGTCTTCACTCTACACAGTTACTGCCAGTCGACCTTTTGCTACAGTACCACTACAGTAACTCAATTTTTACTGTTTAAAAATATTGCTATTTAGTCTCTGAAAATATTACAATTTAGTCCAATTTCTACCGGTCGGCCGTTTTTTTAAGTAGTCGACCACTTCTTTTCCCCCTTTTTGTCGATTGACCGGTTCCCAAATCCGATCAATCAGTTTCTCTTTTTTTATTTTATTTTATTTATTTATTTATTTAAATTTCTATTATTCTTAAAATTAATTAAATTTTTTCTCATATTATGAGCTGACCTAAGCTCGACTAAACGTCGTTAATATGTCAATTTATCTTGAATCATGTACACGTGATAATAAATTCTAAATGACCATTTTATCTCTATGTTTGAAGAACATGATTTACAATTTTCCTAGAAAAAAATAACTCTCAAAAGAGATGTTTGTCGAATTATCATATGTTTAAAACTTATTTATAGAACGAATTCATTTAAAACTTGTATATAACATGAATTTATTTAAAACTCACTTTTAAAAATATATATTATTTTATATTTTTAGTATGTCACTTAAGTTAAAATAGATTAAATTTATATTTTGTCACACACAAATACATTTATATATCAATATTTTTCTAAGATTTCAAAAGAAATTTGTATATATATACCAACATTTTACTGAGGAAGGTTTCATAAGAACTTTATTGGAATGATGTTGCCTATACAATTTAGGTGAAATTTAAGGAAAAATGAGTTTTGTTAAGTCAATTGTTTTTAATAAAAATGAACACAACGAAGTTTTTTCAAAATCCTCCGAGCATTTAAAAAAAAATCTAAATTAGCAACATTCATAAACTAATTTATTAAAATAACCACCTTCATAATTTTTTACTAAATAAACTAAAAAAAAAACTTGTTTTTGAACTAAAACGCCCTCAAATCGACAAAATAAAATAAACTTATTAAATGTATTCTTTACTCACACAAATACATACTTCCACATACTTGATTGTTATTTTATTTTTTAGTGATTTAGTTGTATTTACAATTTGTAGATTTTTTACTTGTGTTTAGTGGTTGATTTGGCCTGAAAAATATATAAAATATTGCCCGAAAAAATGCAACAATTTTTACCAGAGAGCTGTAATAGAAATCTCAGTTTTGATCACCTTAAATGTGATGGAAACCTCACTTTCATTCACGTCTAAAATGAAATTTTTGAATAGATCTCAATACTTATACAATTAACTACTAATAGTAAACTATTTTAAAGTCTTGCGGATTAGCACAATAACTTTGTTTTTGAGCACACTTTAAATGGGACCAATGTCCATGATTTAAAAATTTATCCATTATTTATTAATTAAAAAAGTGTGAGGGTTTATTAGATAGTTTTATAATCGGCAAATGCCTCCAAATTATTCAAATATCTAACAGACCTCTATATTTTTATATTTAATAAATAATTATAAATTAATTCAATATCTTATGTATTGGTACCCAAACAAACCAAAGTGGGTATAAATATGCAAGATTTTGAAAATTTTATTATTATTCTTTAATTCCAAAAGTTTATGGGTCCATTCACAATATAAAAGTAAATTTCTTTTCTTTTTTTTTTTTTTTTTTTGAGTTGAGGGCATTTTCATTCAAATTCAATTTTTTAAATTTGTTTGTTAAAAAAAATTTAAAAGTTTTTATTTTAATAAATTAATTTATGAATGTGAGTAATTTAAAAATTTTCTCAAAAAATTCATAAAAAATAACGTATTTATATTATGTATTTTGCACTTTACAATAGCATTTATTTATAATAATAAATTAAAATAAAAAAATAATCATGTTATAATTTAAAATATATTTTTTTATAAAAGTATTTGATTATTTATGAAAATTTTAATTATAACTTTTAAGATATCAAGATCTATAGTAATTCACTAAATAAATTAGAAAATATATTTACTCTAATTTTTATTACATATATTTAAACTAAATTTATAACCACTTGCATTTATTTCAAAAAAGAAAAAAAAAAAGATGCATCTTTCACGTGGTATGAAATATTTATGATAGCTATTCTTACACATTCTAGCTGGATAACACTGCTTTTCAAGAAATCTTTTCATCAATTTAATAATGGTGGGTAGATTTTTTGTACGGCATTCAACCAAGTACTCATTCATAATCGAATCTGTACAGCGCAACCTAATAAACTCTCAATGGCTATCAATTTTAAATTAAAATGCATAAATTAATTACTTGCACAAATTTATGCTTATAAATTTTGAAAAAAAAAATTAGTTAGAAATGGACTTTCTATTAACAATAGCTGTGATCCAACCTAGCTCTATTCCAACTCTTCTTCATATTAGAAATTACTTGTTAATTCATCAAAATAATAATTAATTACACTTTATGATCACTTCTAAGTAATTTGTTTTATTATCGAAGAAACGCCAAGAAAAAGACTGCTGCTATTGTGCGTCTTATGATTTGTCAATATCTTAAAATTTTTATTTTAAAATAATTGGTATGAAAATCAAAGTGATGTGCTTTTGGCTTGATGTTATATGAGAGGATGATACTGTTTGCTTATTTTAAACAGTGTATGCAATACTATATTGCCAGGATAGAGATATAGGTGGCCACCTATCCTATCTATTAGATAAACCATCGTCAATTGCATACCACTACTACTCAGCTGGGGTCTGTTCATGGGACATGCTATTAATTTCATAAAATGATATATCTACTATATATAAATTGTTAACTCAACTCAAGATCAACAATAATTTATCAAGAATTAATGCAAATTGATTCCAGAACTTTCTAATGTGCATGCAAATATGTATATATTAAGGAAATAGTCTCAGAATTATTCAAATATATATATATATATATATATGTAATAATTAAAAAGCTGCTTGGAAGTTGACCACACTCATATTGTGCGACAGCCACTGGATAAGAAGTTGATGGAATGAAAGTAACATTTGAACAAAAGAAACCTATCCTTTTTAATATTATGTTGACCACCACTATAAAGATGTTTCAGAATTCATGTTGCTGCTTACCTATGCTCAGGTTCACACCAATTTTCTATCTGAATAATACCCTATATTTGTATAACATGTTTACGAGAAGAATAGCATAACAGGATCCTGAGGAAGGATGAGGACATTATAATCTTTAATTTGGAATGGGGGTGGGGTGGGGTGGGGTGGGGTGGGATGAGGGTGCGTGAAATTAAAAAGGAAAATAATATTTTAGTTCTGACATGATTACTTGTAGTTTGCAGTGCATCAATTGACATTTCCTAAACTATAAAATAAGAAATAAATATTATCTTAAAAATAATAATTAGAAGATAGCATGAGTAACAAAATCCCCAACTGGAAATTTTTATGGGTAATTGTGATTGAATGTCTTATAGATATATTAATACAATTGTTATTCTACACAAATAAACTACTTAACAAACTTGAACTTGAAAAGCCATAAATTATTCGCCTCCTCAGCCTAGATAGCTAGCTATAATGTCTTCAATAACAAGACGCGGTGATTAATTGAATTAATATATGAAAAAAAATAGAAAATAAAAGAGAATAAAAATATCATGTTTATCACCTGCAGTCCAGTAACAGATGTATATTGTGGCCACCATGATCAAAGAGATTAAGATGCAGTGACAACTATATGTTTCCATTATTATTCATTTCTATTATTATTAACAACAGTACTACATATATATATATATATGATTAACGAAAAACTATCCGACTATTCCTCGTCATCTCAGTACTAACAGACAGCAAAATTCCAACATCCGAAGAGCAAAGAAGAAAAGCTAGACTATGCAAATTTAAATAATTAATTATTTAATACCACGAAAAGTCTTTCTTCCAATTTACTTCATCGTTGCTGAAATAGAATCCATCTTCTTTCACCAGCCAAGAACATTTCCTGAAGGGGTTACAACGATGACTGTCTCTTGGAACCTTAAATGCATCGAAACGTTTCCTCTTTTCATCCCATTTCATCGTGCACAAAAAATCAGTACTGCCCCAAATCTTGGTTTTCAGACTCCAGCTGAAATCATCTCCTTCCTGGAGAGCACGGCCGCCGAGATCACTGTCTTCTGATGAGCACCAAATCACCAAAGGCAATGACGAGTTGTTTGTGAAGCCATTGATCACACGAACATCGTATTCTATGCCGTACAAATGATGTGGTTGTATTATAGACACGAAAATAATGCCTAAAGCAAGGCAAGATATGAGCAAAATGCTACTGAGAATCTTCATATTGCAAACGTGGAATAACTTGGTTTCTCCTTCTTCAGCTGGTTTCTGTGTGTATTTAAGTTGCAATGAAATATGAGTTGTTACTAGAATGCTCGTCAGAGAGCAAATCTGTTTGTCCTTTTACTATAATGGCCTATTCTTATATTTAATGCTTGCTTATATTTATTTCCCTATTCACAACTCTTAACAGTTATCAAAATTTATTGCTACCGTAGAGTAATGATGCATACAACGAAATTTTGTTCTAAACCGGACTTAGTTATGCAACGTTACAACCACAGCACAAAATTTAAAGTTCGTTATCCGAAAGTTAAAACGATTTGTTAAATATAAAAATAACTAGAGTGAAATGTCTTATAATTAATTATAAAATTATAGCTTAAGTCACACCATTTCGATGCTTTTTGACTGTCAAATTTGCAACATGTAGAGCTGTGGTTGGCTCATCAGACAGCTTATTGTTTCTTTATTAACAAATAAAAAGCAATAAGCCAATAAGCATATGATATTAATACTGTGTGTATTATGACAGACAGGAATTTTGATGTTGCCACAGAAGGGTCCATTAAATTAAGAGCATGTAGTTCCCAAAATGGATAATCAACACTAGCTATATATATGAATTTATATTATGGCCGTATACCTAGAATGGCCACTTCTTGCTAGTTGCAACTCATAAAGTTTTTTTTTTCAATAGAAAAATGATGATGAAAAAATTAATTTTATTCAACATTTTCTTACATAACGTATATTCTTATAATAAAATCTGGGATATATTCTCTTTCTTTTTTTTATATTTTATTATTATTTGTAACTATTAGTTTTGATTAACAAATATTAACGTTTTCGACTTAAGTTGCTATTTTAGAAAAAGGACAAAGGACACAGCAATTACTAATGAAAATTATTAACAAAGAGGAACTAAATTATTCGTACTCTAAATTTGTATTAACTTAGGTAATAGTGTGATTGGTTTTGACAATTGAACTATGAAAGAGGTACACCCCAATTGCTAATGGAAATTATTGACAAAGAGGAACTAATTAGTTGGCAATGTTTTAAATGTTCCAATCAAGTAGTCAATTTAGTTATGTCTAAAGGGTGTATATATTCTTTTTATTTTTAAATAATTATCGACATGGCTATAGATATTCTTTTTCTTAATAAAAACTTTTGGACATAAGTGTAATAAATAACTATATATATATATATAGGAGAAATGATGTGACATATTAATAATAAAATCATCAATTAAATTAGGTCAAATCAAATGGTTCTCAAAATTGATAAACGCCGCAGAGCATTTCTACCAATCTCAAGAATTACAAATGCAATTTGCAATTCTTAAATGAAAAACACAATAATTACTTACTTTTATAAGAGAAAGCAAGTTGTTGATTTTGTCGATATTTAGTTTAGCACCCCCTAACCACCACCAATAAAAGCAAAAGAAAATACTTAAAAGAGGGTTATCTTCCTATTAATTAATTAAATTATCACCGTTAATTAGTGGGTTAGTATTTAGCAATAGCAAAGTAAAATGAAAGGTTCTTCTTAGATTTTAGCTAGTTGCCAAATGGTACTTAACGGAGTAGTTTGTATCTTATGGAATATATAATCAAATTAAAAATAAATAAATAAAGATTTAGTATAAAAATAAGAAATTTGTACAAATATTTATAATAGTGACTACATGCACGTAAAGTAAAATTCAGATTTAACAAATTATATTCTAATGATATATTATTAATATTAGAATTAATATGCACAAATTATGAAGTATTAAACTAATAACATCTTGGTAGAGTGATCTAACAATAAGTTAATTCAAAGTACAATTTTTATTCTAATCTGTCAATCATCTTTTAATTAATTTTTACGTAATTTAAAGTTATTATAACATTAGGTGAAGGTTAAAAAATTCATTATTTGCGGATTGAAATAAAAAGGTCCATTGTTCAAAGACTGAAATTAAAAAATATATTGTTTATGGGTTAAAATTAAAAATTTTATTAACTGTTTATGTGCTGAAATTGAAAAGGTGAATCACATTTCTTAAACTAAAAATATATAAATTAAATGTACTTTTGTTATATATTTATTTTTTATATTTAGATTGTAAAATTTTGGTTTATATTAGTTAATTATTATTTGTTCTAATTTCATATTATTAGTAATTGATATAAACTAAATATACTTTTATTATATATTTATTTTTGAAATCTAGATTGCAAAATTTTAGTTTATTTTAGTTAAATATTATTTGTCATTCCTATCTTCGACTCGTTACTTATTTTGAACTAAAAAATAAAAATAAAAATAAAAATTTTAATAAATTTAAAAAAAGTTAGAGAGAGAAATTACTAATAAAAAATTTATTTTTGAGTTAGAAAAGTGGAAACTCATCTATTAATATTTTGTCCATTATATTTTTCTTTCATTAAAGAAAAGAGAACTATATGCTAAAGTAAAGAAATTTATATTTTCATTTGATATTGTTGGAAAGATATGAAAAATTAATTTGTATTGCTATTGTTGTAATATATATTTTGATAAAACAAATAACACAAATTTTAATAATATAATTTAAATTTTAAATTATAAAATAAAAGTATAATAACAAAATTATTTAAATAAACTCATCTAGTAATAATAGTAGGTCCAATATACTTTTTTTACATTAAAAAAATAGAAATAAATAATGCTAAAATAAAAAAAATCTATTTTTTTATTTGATATTGTTGGAAAATATATCAAATTAATTTGTATTATTGTGAACATAAGAAATTAATTTAATATATTTTGATAAAACAAATAACTCAAAGTTTAATAATATAATTTTAAATTATCAAAATAAAAGAGTAAAAATAACAAACAATAAATATTATAATTTATATGGGTCGGGTCGGGTCGGGCTGGGACAAGGATTCTCTCCCCAAAACAAGGACAGGCCCTCAGTGATGGCAATCACATACTCGTTGCTATCCCTAATTTGGTACAATATAAAAAAGCATGGTGATGCAACTAAACTTAATGAACAGTTATTTTTTAAATTAAATTTAAAAAATATATTTCAAACACATTTTTATAATATCTAAAGTTTACAAATAATTTTTAAATGTTATATGAAATATATATTGAAAATTAAGATATGAAAAATACAACTCAAAATTTTAAAATCTGATTTTAATTCTTAAGTTTCCAATCACAAATCACTCGTCAGTTGTCAATTTCTTTATATTTGTTATAAGAAAATGCTCGTCCAAATAGGGTACCACTACATAAACAAAGAGCTTAAATGTTATTCAATGCTTTGTTGGTTCTCTCTAGCAAGTGTAAATGACATCATTCTAACATTTGAGTAATAGTCTATTCAATGTGGGTATGACTCTAATTTCTAACTTAAGTGTTAGATTACAGTGTAACATTCAATAACCTTTCCGTAGGCAAGGGAACATCAGAAATGACTTCCTTAAGCAAACCAGCAATAAGTCTGATTGGAGAATACGGTAATATTCATCGCTGCTTATCACTGAGTTCAGTTATATACATTGATTCCGCAGACTATACATTGATTCCTCAGACGTCCATGCAGCTTATAAACAATACCTTGGTTGTCAAATGTCTGCGGACGATTTACCAGTAGAGAGCTGAAAACCACAACCACCTTCAGTCAGGCCAACCAAGTGAGAAATCACATCTTCAAGGCAAGAGAGCTGATTCAAGAAATTGTCCTGAAATTCAGTTGAGTCGAACTCATTTTGCTGCCACTGGCATATGCCATTGCTAATGACCTTCAAACCATTCTGCAGCAATTCCATTCCTTTGCATATTCCATCAGGAAGTTTTCTTCTCTTGTTGGATTGGTTGTCATCATCAATTTCCATGTTTTGACATCCCAAAGGTTCTAACTCAATATTTGAAATATTTTGGACTCTTTTTCTCAGCATCCAGCCTTCCTTTACAAGCAACCCAATCTGCTCAGAGCTAGGTGTGATTGTACAAAGTGCCAGTTCCTTGTCAAGAAATGCCTTGATCTCAGACAAAAATCTATCCACATTTGGCTCATTTCCGGACTCTAAATCATATGAAAGAGCTGCATCCTCGATCATAAATTTCCACAGCTGATCACAAGCAGTACGTTGAGCAAAATATCCAAAAGCGGTAAGTGCCAGATGAATTAGTGCCCAGTGCCGCTCTCTGAAGAGCATGTGATACAACTCCCGCACAGCACAGCTCTTTGCACAATCATCACTTTCTGACATCTCCATGTGAGCGAATCCTGCCATGAAAAGAGCCAGTTGTGATTTGCATTGATACATTTGAATATCTGAGACTGATGGACCCGAGATAAACAGGCCTTGAAGCTCCAAGATGACTTTATCCATCTCATCCAATGCATAAAGGTGTTTCATATTTGAAATGATCCCTAGCGTTTCACTCAAAAGCATAGGATAATGGTCCTTCAGCACTTCTTCCACAGGATTTCTATAGCAACGAATAATAGCAACTAAGAACTTCAGGGTCTTCATGTCAATATCAGATATACTGATCTGGCTACAGGACATAATAACATCATTTAATATTGTTGCCGATCAACAACTGGAGCAAAAATTGTACAGAAATTATCTAAATCAGGTCTAATTTGACCTTTAGGAACATTAAGACAGTTAAGTCAAAAACTTCACAGGCTTTAAGTAAAAGTATAATGTATTAAGAATTCTGAATATTGAAAAAGGAGCTACCAGAGGGAGAGTGGGGGAAAGTGTTCATATTGTTGAAGTCATTCAGATATTGAAAATTGTAAAAGTCAATCAAAATGTTCATAAAAGTCACGTACTGTATTTTTGAAGATTGAATTCAAATATTGGGTTTTCCAGAAAATAATACACATCTTGTACCAAATTCTATCATTTTGTAATGATTTAGCGATGGGACTGAAGACTCGATTTTCACTTTGCCTGAAACAGCTCATACATATATCATGCTTAAAGAAGAAGAATATGATAACTTACAGGGATTGCAAAGAAGCAGAGAGAGCATAAACTGGGACCCCATATGCACCAGCAGTGTAGGCATCAACTGATGTATCATCAAACCTCCCAATGAAGCTAAAATAATCTGCTGTAACTTTTTGTTTGGCAACATTTCTCATGTTATCTGACAGTGAATTCACTGGAAAGCCTTCCAAGAGCAGAGCTAAAAACATAATGGATGATGATTGAGATCTACCATCACCAACAATGTAATTGTAAACTCTGTCTACCACAGATTGCCTGCTATTAGTAAGAACTATGCAAATTGATCTTGCCATTTTTCTTAGGGTAGAACCAGAAACTAGAATCGATTCTGAAGAAATTAAGGATTTCATTAATGCACAAAGTTTATCAATAATGTCGTTTACCAAGTCCACCTCAGCATGACACACCAAAAAGCACCAAAGTTCCATTATAATCTCCCAGCAAAGAAAGTGAGGATGAAAGAAATTTTCAAGCAGAAAAGACATCAATTCCTCCCAAGCATGACATGGAGACACCACAATCATGAAGGTTTTCAAAGCATGCAAAAGAACTGAAAACAAAGGCTCCCATACTAGTTCCATAGATTTCCCGGAAACATATAGAACTGGAATTTGCATTACAAGAGTGAAAGAATATACCTCTTCATCAGTTAATACATCCAGAAACCAACCAAGCTTTCTGGTGATTCCTAGTTTCACATCTTCTTCAAGATCATTAGAATACATTAGAAAACTGAGAAACAATGCAACTCGACCAGGCAATAACATTCTTGCCCCGGGCATAGCTTCACAACTTAGAGAGAAGATTTCATCATTTGAAGCTGTTCTAAGATTACTACTTGGATCTTCATGGATAGGATTCAAGTAGCATTCCACTGTGAATAACCAATCCAGAATTTCAAACTTAGCCTCGCATCGGACCAGTTCTGAATTCAGTAAGGAATTCAGTAAATCCAAGCATGATTTCTCCAAAAGTTCTGCCAACACTTCGTTGGCAACTTTCAAAACTTTTTCATGGCTCAGTGAAATTCTTAAAGTTGAGATCATCAGTACACAGAGTGTTATCTCTTTGTATACCAGATATGCTTGGCTAGGAAAGAGGGAAGCTATCTTTACTGCATTAATTAGGTAAAACTTCACTGGAACAAATGTCCTCCTAGCTTCATTTACAGAAATGGGCTCCTTCAGAGAAGAAGACCAAGCCTCAGCTGCACATCTGAGAGATTCATTGACCAATGAAATTAAAGTCACAATAATATCTGCTACATTCACCTTTACCGCTAACAACCCTTTGCCAAGAAGAAGCAAAGTAACGACACCCTTCCATGACACATTTAGAATTGTTACCAGACTCCCACCACCATTTGCAGCCAGGATGCCAAATTCAGACAACTTTTCTATTGTGTACTTTGTTATGTTTGCAACATGGTTCATAATTATGGGCTCTTCACAGTATGTACCAATTTTCTCTTTCTCAGATCTTGAATCACATGACTCCAATTTTACAGCTTGGGAATACTCTTTGCATAGCCTTATTACAGCATCAATGACTGCCTGTGCAACTTTTAGTATATCCAAGCCAACTGAATTGATTATCTACTTGAAATTGGCAAAACATTGTTATCAGCGACAGGAACCAAGTAGATTCTTCAGATTATACAAAGGCACAAACAGGATAGTAGCTTTGACCGCTTAATCAATAACTGTTCATCTACTATTCTATTATGGAAAAGTAGTAATTGCCATGTCCAGTTTTTGGATATTCAAAAACTATGAAATTATAAACTTCAGGGAGCTACGAATTTCTTTCTCAAAGGAAAGAAAAGAAAGACTTTTTTTATTATTCCTCAAATTTCAAAAGGGTAGACATCCAGTCCAAATTATGATAATTGAAAGGGACCAGAGGAGCCTTTGCAAGTACAGAGGAAATATCTACCAAATAGGCATGGTTAATGACTTTTACAGAGTAAATTTTCTTACTATATAACGTACAAAGTCACATCAAACAAAATTGAAAATGAGCCAAGCTGCACTTTTTAACTTGGCTTCTAAATCTGAGCAAGAAAAGTTCTCCATTTTAAATCTCAAATTGTTATCAAATATGCTAAACTAGAACAAGCACAAAGCAACACTTCAAGCTTGAGCTTGATCTAGGACAGATGGATCTAAATGAAGAAAAAAATAGTAAAGGAAGTTATACCCAAGTCTTCATAATCAAAACAAGAGGAAGAGTGTGGAAGAAATAAGCAAACCCCTATATCTTAATCCAGGTTATGTCCCTATGTTCACAAGCCTAGCTTAACAATACTTCAGTGTATTTAAGCTTTGGCTATCTAGAAATATAACATAAATCAAAGCCTCAGGTTTGTCTTAGCTGACAAGTGAATGAAATAATTATTAAGTCAAGCTCAATAGCTAGTTTACACTTGATTTACACAACCCTATTTCTTATATTTCAGTTCAAAAGTTGTGCAATTCAAAAAGTGTAGTGTAAGCAGATAAATTATGAGTTTCATAAATATGCTGCAAACCATCACTACTTTTACGCTAAGAGATTCATATAAGCTAAAGATAAGTAGATCAAATGGTAGGGGTGCTAAAAATTACCTTATTCTCCGAAATTGCATCTTTTGTTAAATTTAACTGTTCCAAAATAAATTTCTGAACAATATTCATTGATGTCTCGTTTTCTGAAACAGGATATTTCATAAGAGCAGAAAAACTAGCAGCAGAGAAGTTCAAAAAGTCCGAAAGATGCTGCAAAAGATAATTTAATATGTCAAGGAAAGTGTCATACCATAACTTATTTGTCACACCATCAGAAAAACAGATAATCATGTTCATGACAAGCCTTCCTAAATTTTGAGAAATTGAACAAAATGCAAACTAACATGTACTAAATAAGCACAAACTCCACATCTTTACCAAAACAATTCTTACAAAAGAAAGTGACTAAGTTTCTCATTGAGAAGAAAAGAGATTAAACACTGGATATTCTACAAACTGTACAACAGTAAGAATTTAACCATAAATGAATATGTATACGAAACAAAGATGTAATAATGAGGCATTAAAGATGAACATATAGCAGATACACTGACACACTCTTAACTTCTCAATGACTACGCCTGGTGATGACCAATTCCTACTCCGGATTAATACTTCATTTTGATGACTATTAGTTGGATTTTTTCTTTTTGGATTTAATATGACCTCATCCATGTCAATAGTATTGACAACAAAAGAAGAAGTGACATATAAAAGAACCTCAGAATTCAGATATTGAAATGAGCTCCATGTATTGGTAACATAAATCACTCAACAATAAAAAACTTTAAAAAAAATTGCAGAAATCTTGTAGGGGAATCACTTCTCGTAAATGATATAATTGCATGTCTGAATTCCAAAATGTATTGTCCCATTTAATAAAATCACACAAAAAGTTATCTGACATGATTGCAACTTAGGAAAGAACTTAAAGCTCAGCCAGATACACGGCCAAAATCAATTAGCTGGAACTTGAACCAAATAATATAACATAAAACTACATCCCACCAGCCAATTACTCACCAATTAATTTCAATATTATGTGGTATCATATAAGCATCAAAGCCAAATGTCTTGACATACGTACCAATAGAAAGCATGCCAAATATCATCTACCTGAAAAAAGAAGTTACAATGTTCTTCCTCCTGAGACTCCTCTTGTGACATACAAGTCATCTTCAAATGCTTCCCAAACCATACACTCGCCTAATTAAATAGCCATTTGTTATTAAACCATATTTCAAGAGTGAAACAATTCTACATAGATTATGAACAAGCATACCTTCATTCCTAGATTGAGAAATTGTAGTAAACATCCAGATAGATCAGAATCTACGTACTTAGCAGCCACATCCAAAATATTTTTGTTTAACACGCACTGTGATACATCCAAACAAGTAAAATCTTCCCAAAATGTCTAAGTCCTCGTTAAGATTTTGGGAGCGCGCTTCTGGTAATTTAAAAATCGTTGAATAACAGATGGAATCAAGTCATAAAAAATTCAAAATAATTCTGAAAAATTAACACATAATATTTCATGTAAAGGATACGGTTAGGCATTGTATGAGATAAGCTATGTCAGATTTCTCCGACAAATCCAAATCCCTCACTTCATTGAACAGTTTAACGCGATTCTCAACAACCTGTAATTTTTACAAATTTTACAATCTATCATCAAGCAATCGATCAAATTGAACAGTTTAACAGTTACGGTTTAAGGAAGCTTACATCTGAAGCGTTGATGGCATCAATTAGACTCTGCAGCTCGTTGCTTGAGCACTGTCTCTCCATTTCCGCACTCTCTTATCTTTCTCTTTTCTGTGTTTAATTTTCGCTCCGCGTATTTTATATTCCAAAAATATTTTTGCCTCGCTTTCCCGCCCTGGAATTTCTTTACATTCTCACGCTTGGCACGTGTTTTGTTGTCTTTGTATGCACGAAGGTAAAAGTCTGATGTCAGGGCCTAGCTGAGCAAATATGATGGGCCTTAGTACTTTGATCAAGCCCAATATTATTTTTATAAATTTTAAAATAATTATTTAACCCCTTTTATTATCTAATTATGAAAAATACAAAAAATTGGGATTGTAGTGTTACATATCATAGGTTAGAATGTTTGATCTTTGAGCTCTCTTTTTTTTTTTTTTTTTTTTTTTGTACAAAATCTTTTATTATTAAATTGATGCAATTTAATGATATCTCATAAGTGCATTAATTAACACTCACCATTATATATTCCAAATAATGTGCTATGTGATGTGACATTTATCAACTTGATGATCAATTTTAACAGTTTTTAAAGTTATTTATTACACTATCTCACAATTTACTTGATGAATCTTGTTGTACCATTTAAAATGAAAATTTTGAAATAAATTTAAGACATGCAAAAATAATATAAACCTTACAAATTATATTAATTAAATTGTTTAAAATTATAAAGTTATTTTAACATAAAAACTAAAATGCAACATCTTTACGGTAAATGATTAAAATAAAAAAAATTT
Organism: Cedrela odorata; assembly: GCA_035584115.1. Taxonomy (NCBI): domain Eukaryota; kingdom Viridiplantae; phylum Streptophyta; class Magnoliopsida; order Sapindales; family Meliaceae; genus Cedrela; species Cedrela odorata. The sequence continues at coordinate 9,308,570 of JAXCLQ010000007.1, forward strand.
GAAAGTTTGTTAATTTTTTAAATTATCTCCAAATATTTTTAAAATTATAAAAATAAACAAAATATCTCAAAATATAACAAATAAGTATCAAAATTCTCAAAACATGATAAATACATACCCAGATTCACTTTCGATCACATCTAATAGGTATTGACAACATTTTTAGCTCACCATCTTCTCCAATTTTTCAGCCAAAACTCCTCCATTTTAGCCACATTTCATTAAAATTCTAACCACCAACTACCAAAACAAACCAAACGAAAATTATGTGCATGCAAAACATAAAGATCAAGATTCTCTTCTAATTTTTTATATCCTTAACTTTAATAGATATTGACGCGTGATATAATTAATAATTAATAGTTTGAATTATATCTTATTACTTTCAATTTATATAGTAAAATATAAAATTAATATGTAAATTTTACCATGATATAATTCAAATAATTAATTATTAATTATGTTACGTATTAACATTTACTTAAAAGTCAATAATAGAAAAAATAAAGAGAGAATCTAGATCCTTTATTTTATATACTACTACTCATTTGTTCTCATAAGCAAAAATGTGAACATCACTTTAAGTGAATAATTGTAAGATTTTACATACCAAGTAGTAACCATAAATAGAATCTGCTTCTATATTTTCTTTGTGCAAGCATTGTCTAGTGCAGGATCATGATTTTCTCCTAATCTTTTCTATCTTTGGTTTTAACAGATGTTGACACGTGACATAATTAATAATTAACAGTTTGGGTTGTATCTTAAAACTTTTAATTTATATCATAAAATATGAATTAATTTGTAAAAATTTACAAATTAATTCATATTTTATGATATAAATTAAAAGTTTTAAGATACAATCCAAGCCATTAATTATTAATTATATCAAGTATCAACATCTGCTTAAAAGCCAATAATAGAAAAGATAAGGAAAGGATCATAATCCAAAACATAAATAATGTGAATGCAATAATACCTTCTTCATCTAAAAAATGAAAAAATTCACCACCTTTCGTCACATTTTTGGCCAACTACAATCAAAGCAATACCTTAAACACACATACAACAAGTAAAAAGCCAATTCACCTTATTTATGTCATATATACCACATTCACCGTATCCGATCTACTACTTGTCACCATTGGCGGGGGGAGAAAATGAAAAAAAAAAGAGAAAATAATTGATTTGTTATGTTTTTTTATTGTCTATAAAATTTTTGCATTTATATTAAAAAAAAGAATATTCTAATCCATGCAGTGTATCCATAAGACAAATATCTTAGCACAAAATCTTGACTGAAATATTTATTTAAAACACATTCACTTTGTTAAACTTGTTATATAAAGAGCTATACAACCATTACACAACTTCATATTTTTTAAAAGATTAGACAATGATGCATGCACGGATTAGGATTATCTCCTTATTTTTTTATCATTAGCTTTCAAGAAGATATTGACACGTGGTATAATTAATAATTAATGGCTTGAATTGTATTGAATTGTATAAAAAGACTAAAGATGATTATATACTAACATAACATGCATATAATGAATCTATTTTATTTCTGCTTAAAGCCCGGCAAACTTTTCCTAGCTTGAAAAGGTTTGCCTCCACCACCTCCAAAGCCACTGCCACCGCCACTACCACCACCAACGCTCTAACCACCACCAACTCCAAATCTATCAGCAGGGTCAAAACTGCTTCCAAACCTGATACCAAATCCAAAACCAGCCACCTGCTCTGCTACTGCCACCCCCACCACCGCCACTCCCCCCACCCTCAGTTCCACCACCAAGGACTAAAGGTGATGAGAGAGTCTGCGTGAGGGAGGTGGAGGTGTAGAAAAGATTTGATATTGCACTACAAAGACAAAACGAGCCATGTCCAAATTCTTTAGAAACGCAAACACTTGTTTTTTTGCATGCAATTGTTATACTCGTAGCCTTTGTAGCAACCATAATATCCAGCGGTTCTGCTTTAGGCATTACACCGACTTGGTGCTTTGTCATAATGAGAGGCTTTAAGATTTTGAATCTTTAACCAAATAGAAATTATAGTCCACCCCTTACTTGTTGGGGATATGCCCTAAAATCAATTGTGTTATGTGACTCAGGGATATCATTCCATGTATATATATTCATATAATTAATTGTAAATTAGCTTACGATTAATAAAATAATTTTTATATCATTTTATATAAAGGTTGCTAATTTATATTGTATATAAAATACATAATAAGATTCCATGATGTGATATGATGTCATGACTCTATCTGCAAAGAGTTGTAGATATAAGTACAAAGTTTACGATTTAAATATATCATAATCAGTTCCTAGTTAAGGTAATGTCATATGAGAATATAATATTGCATAACTGGTATGTTTGATGTTGCTGAGGTTACTAATAGTTGTGTGACGAGTCTCATGTTATAAGAGCATGAACATAGGTAATACGTTGGTTAACGTATTATTAAACATGACTAAACATAATAATTTTCATGGGTGATTATCCACAGTCAATGATGCATCATACAACCGTAATAATGTACCATTGGACCTATAATCTAAGGTGTCACGGCTATCCTCTGCATAGAAACACATTGTTCACTTGTGTATATTGCATCGGGCTAACCACGCCTAGTGAAAGAAATTTGCTGGCAATGTGTTTAAGTGTATGAAGACAGGTGATAACCAAGAAGGATTTTGTTGACTTAAATGTTGGAGCTTGAGATTCTAGGTGGAACTTTCATAAATGGAAATAAAGTTTTTGGCTAAAGCATGTATGTCCGAAAAAGTATTTTTGTAGATATATGAATCATGTATATAATTAAGGTTCTAATCCTATAATTGAGTTAAGGGCTTGACGTTATCATGACTCACACTTGATTGGGAATCAACAGCAGAAGGACTTTACAAAAAGCACGTACGACTATATGGGTTTATTCGATATATTAATTCATTTGTGTCTTGGAGTCATGACATCTTGTTAAAAGTCACTCATGATCATTAAAAACTTCGATTACAAAGAGTTGTACCAAAAAGATACCAAATAGTTAGTTACTATCTATGTCTAGCTCACAATGAATTTAGGGGATCACATACATTAGTCGGTTACTTAATGATGATAGTAATTGCTATTATACAATAATCATTAATTTAATTAATGATATTGTTCTGATACTTTGATCGAATAGTAATTTGATTTTTTATTGTAAAAAATAAATTTTTTGACTAAGACGCACTAGCACTCTTATGCATGATAAATGTTTCGATAATTTATGGAATAACGTAAATATAATATATGAAAATATAAGTTATTAATAAATAAATAAGTTTATTCATTATTGATTATTTAAATGTTATTTAATCAAAATGGTTCCTTAGTTGATAAGTGGTACTATGTAATGATGTCAAGTTTCAAGCCTATGATTAAATTTTGTCCATTCATTTTAAATCAATGGTTAAGATTTAATGTATTAATATTGATTTAAGTAATCATTTAAAAAGGAAATATCTTTTTTAAATATTAATATAATATTAAATATCAAAAATGTAATGATTACAAATTTATATATTAAAGTAATATATAATTATTACATATTTATATTATTATTAATAAAATAATAATATAATATTATTAAAGTAATAATATAATATCTAAGCACTCATTACATATATTTTATATTATTAAATTAATAATATATATATATTTCATAATATCTTAATATATTAATTTGATTAATATATATTATATTATATTATTAATATTACATTAATTTAATTTAATATTAAATTGAACAACCAATCAAAGCTTGAAAGTTTTATGTTTTCAAATGAATTAAAGGCATGTAAAGGTGTTTACGGAAATGGAAGAGTTCAAATTGAATTTGAATTCAATTTGCAATTTGTATGATATGCGGCATAATTTCATTTGATGAATGAAAATGGCAAGTGAATGTGTTACACATATGAATTCAATTTAAAATTAAGTTGCTTAAAATCAAAACTTAAATGTTAAGTTAATAAAAAGCAAATAAAGATATTGAATGAAACTTTTTCAAATTGAACGCATTTTAACCGAGAGCTTTGTTTTTCAAATTAAAAAGAAAGCGATGCAACTTTTGCTTTAACTTTTGTAGAGAAAACAGAAGCTCATTTTTCAAATTGAAAACAAGTGATGCTACCTTTTTAGCAAGAAACCAAGAGCTCATTTTCAAATTAAAAACAAGTGATGCTACTTTTTCTTTGGAAGAAACTCTGAGCATCATTTGAGAAAGTGTATGCGCTTTGATTTTAAAACCAAAAACAAAAATGAAAAATGGTGTAGCTTGTGAAGCATAAGAAAGAAAAATAAATATTGGCTTAATAAAACTAATATTCATTGCTTAGTAATTCCATCACAAAATCGGAAGTATCTTCGTTAATCCGACGTGTAGATATACTTGAAGGCAAGTAAGAAGCTTGACTTACAATTCTGGATAACAACTTGAAAAAGTGTTACTTCTAATATTTGTTATTTTTATTTAAATATTTAAAATTTTAAAATATACATTCCTACATTCGTGGTCCTTTGAAAGCTTTCCGTACGGTGATGTAATAGCAGTAGCTTTTTGCACGATGGTTACGCGCCCGAAAACCGATCCCACACGTCGCACCTTCACCAAATGTGAAGTGATTGAAAAAATGAACAATTTTTTTTTCTTAAACCTTCTTAATCTATTTGTAGGTGTTAATTTTGTCGTCTCATATACTGCTAAACTGAAAGTAAAGCTTAATATGTAATCTATTTATGTGAGATAGCCAATTAATAAGCAGAATGATATTCATTTGAGCTTCTTGATCTGAATTTGATATCATGCATCACATAATCTAAGAATAAAAATTTAAAATAAGAACTCAAATAATAATATTTTAACTCTTACAAGACGTACGTCTTGAATTTGAATCAAGGCAGAGGGGAGCTTAGATTACAATATTTGTTCAACTTTGAACTCAAATTTCAAAAGTTGATTGTCTTACTGTCTGGCTTTCTCTTGATGTCCTCAAAAGCCACTTTTCCTCTTAAATAAATACCGATTATTTTAACAAACTTCTTGAAAATAATAAAGATGAGCAAGCAATCTGGCGATGTATGTAAAGACAATAGTTTTCTGTCAGATTCACCTTCTTGAGACCACATCCTTGAAAGACAAAAGTATTTATTTACAACCACATTGGTTTTTTACGAGGTCTGAATCTCACGGGAGCTACAGATATCAATTTGATCAGATTCACATGGGCCATGTAGCGAGAATCATATACATTTTTTCATTCATAAAAAAAGAAAAATGATAATCAACCTACCGCATGCGTCGTGGTTAGTTCTATATAAATGAGTTGTTTCTCGCAATCACGGCAATTATAAAGTTCTTCTTAATTAATCAACATGAAGCAATTTCATTCTATACATATTTTTCGCATCATTCTAGTATTATCCTTTCTCTCTTCCAAGTTTTCTAGCTGCACCTCCGTTTCTATTAAAGATAATGATCAGCTGAGTTATGAGAAATACAATGGTGAAGATGGAGAAGATAATGGAAGTCAAAATGGTGAAAATTGTTGGTTAAATTACACAAAAAACTGTGGGGAAGATGGAAAGGATTATGGAGGCAGAAAGGGTGGAAATTATGGCGGTAATGATGGAGAAATAGGCGGCGGGTCAGGTTTTGGGAGTAACTCAAGAGGAGATGGTGGTGATAATTGTTGCGACGATGGTAATGTTGGTGGTGCAAGCCATCGTTGTAAAGGTGGTACAAAACGGGGTGGTGGGAAAGGTTTGAGAGGTAATCATGGTTCAAGGGTTGGTGGTGGCGGCGGTGGGGGAGGAGGAGGTGTTGGTGATGGTGGATATGGTAGTGGTTTTGGATTTGGAGGTGCAAATGGTGGTGGAGGAGGTGGTGGTGGTGGAAATGGAGGAGGTGGTGGTGGTGGTGGTGGTGGTGGAAATGGAGGTGGGGGCGGCGGGGGTGGTGGAAGTGGAGATGATGATGGAAGACATGGGCGCTGATCGGAAGAAGCTTTATTGAAAGCTTGAACTCGTGTCTTTGTTTAGTTAATGAACCTAAACCTACATCAAATAATAATCCACTCTGAATAAATTAAACATGCATGTTCACTTTCAACTGAAGTAATTAATAATATGTGTAAGTTTTATGATCCATAATCATATATATTATGTTTTGTGTGAATTGAAAGTTCTACTACCTCAAGATCAATGCATGTATTTTATTTTCATAGATATATATATAATTAAGCATGCAGCAGCCAGAGATTTTCCTGAATGAGTCCAGAATCTCGCCAGAGCATTTTCATGGTTATAATTTAGGGGAATTAATTTTCCTGGTAAGAAAGTGAACATTGATATTCTTTATATTCTTCATTAATTTCTTGGTGCAGACTTGGGTCGGATACAAATAATAGTTAATATTGATGGGTTGGCATTAAAAGCGAAGATTCAATGCTGCAAGGCGCAAACCGTACAGGTGGTGGACATGCAAAATGATAGTTCAATTCATTTGCTGTATTCACAGGAATCACGGATGCAGATGCAAACCAAAACTACATGAAACCGTTTCAAACTGGCTATTTCACTGACTGCATGCAGGCCCTGCGGCGATGCTAATAGTATGCAAGCAATTACTGCAGTTCATGCTTCTCGTCACATGCATAATAAATAATTTACTTACACCGATATATATAAACTATGATGATCAGTTAATTAACAAAGCCTCTAGCGATAATAAACAATTCATGTTCACAGTAAAATTAGAATAAAAATATTAGTTTATATCCCTATATTATAATGAAAAGAAAAATTAAGATTGATAAATATATGATAAAATTTATATGTTGATGTAAAATATTATGGTAAATTTTCTCCCCCTCTTCCGCATGGCGATCACATGCTTAAATATTGATATTGAAAACGCTAAATGGTGATATAAACAATCTCTACTTAATAACATTTCTTAATATGCTATACTGAGGACACAATTAGACAGTTCTTATACATTTTCATAGGTCTATTTTTATATTTTATCCCGTCACATTAGTTAAATCTCTTGCAGAAAAATTTAAATTTAAGGATCAAATGTAAAAAAAATTTGTTAATTTATCTCAAGTATTTAAGTCATTCTCTTCTTTGAGTGTATCAATAATTTTTTATTGTTATAAAAAAAAATTCAAGTAAATTATTGAATAATTAGTACATTAGTGTTAAATATTTTTACTTTCTTATAATAACAAAAAAAAATGTCCAAAAAATAATACAAACATTAGAAATTGTGAACGCAACTCCACGCAATACGATGTCTTTCAAAATGCAAATTTTCCGGGAATATGCAGTTGGATCATAATTGAATACCTTATCTAGATCGGAGGTGACAATCTTAATTTGCTTATTAAGATGGACTTGTATAAAAGCCATGCAACAGAGTCCCAGCTTGTTTAATAGCTAACCCAGGTTAATTTCCATGAAATGCAAGTTAATGACGATATTGGCAAATTAATTTGCGAGATATATAATAGGAATTAGGTTAGGCTCCACCAGAGACATTATTATAATCGTGCATGCAACTCAAAATTCAGACAGTTATCGTTGAAACAAAAGTTAAAGAAACACAGCAATAGGTACAACCATACATCCTGATGTCTCCAGGAGAGACAACTAAAACCTGAAAATAAACACGGAATCGAACAACAATTAAGACCATACTCTACTAAACAACAAGATAAACTAAGAGCAAAACAGTACAAATTTAAGGATGTGAGTGGAGGAGTCCACCACCAGACGCTCCACCAACTCCGCCACCGGCAGCACCACCGGCAGCACCGCCAAGACCACCTGCACCTCCACCAAGACCACCAACACCTCCACCTAGACCACCAGCACCACCACCAAGACCACCGAGACCGCCAAGACCACCTAGTCCTCCAACTCCTCCAATTCCACCATATTTGCCGATCCCACCAAGGCCACCAAGCAGCGGCATCCCACCAATACCTCCAGCATAGCCGCCCACGCCAGCAAACCCCCCAACGCCACCAAAGATAAAATTCTTTTTGTCATCAAGGCCAGCACGACTAGGTAATTCAGCCTTTGGCGCATCAGCTGCAGCATGCACAATATTTGTTTGGTCATTTACTTTGAGAGTTTCTTTCAAAGGTTTTTGCTCATTGAGAACGCTATTGCTGCTAGGCACCTTACGTGCCTGTGCTGCATGGAAAACTACTAAAACAAACACAAAAATGACTGACCAATTTTCCATTTTCTCTCTCACTTATTTCAAAGGAACACACAATTGAGGTAATTGTTGAGGTTGTGTCTTTATATAGAGTATAGTGAGGTTGTTGACAGTTGGAGTAATAAAAGGGTTATAGTAAATGAGATGTGAGGCTTTACTATCAAAATCTCGAGAAGGGAAATTCTTTGAATTAGGGTTCAGATAGTTAGGTGAATCAAAAGAATAGAAATTTAAGTCCGTCATTTGTCTTGAATTGCCATCGTTTGTGGTTTGACTCGTGTGCATGCTTTCACTGACATTGAACCAAACAGAATTCCGCTTGTTTTATTTGGTTCTGTGGGATTAGATACAGATTAATAGAATCCAAAAGAACAATGGATAAAACCTTTTCATTCAGTATATTTGAGTTAATTAATGTTGTTTTAATTAATTGCATGAATATATATTATGATGTCCATGTCGTTGGTAGTCTAATTAATAGGAGCATGCTTATTCCAATACAAACAATAAATCGGGTCTAAATACTTGTTGACCTTTTACCGAAATGTTTTATTTATCAAAAAGAAAATATCCATTACTACCATAACTTTATCGATTTGATTCAATCCTAATCTCATGTATGTATGGATAACGCGTATATAATGTCAACCATTTAATGAAATTTTACAACATATATATTTATATCAAATTAACACTATCTAAAAAATGTTCATTATTGACATCATTTAATATTAGTGATATGATACATTGACACAGATTAAATGTGTTAAGAATGCTCGCACTAAAATTTGGGGTCTGTTAGCATTTAATGTCAATACAAATAAAAAATTTTTGATTCTATTTCATCATGAAAAACTATAATGTTTTAAAATTTGCTGATTATCATTGACATTTTTTTTTTATCAATGATATAATTTTTTTTTATTAAATTTATTATTATTTGTACCTAATTATTATATTAGATTTGTTTTGAATCTTGTATTTCTTGTTTCTAATTTGTTTTTATTTCTATTTTTTTCGTATATAAGGAGCACTTATTATTAATCACAATTAATACTAAAATTTATTTTCTCAAACGTAGTATCGGAATCAAGTAGAAGGCCTTCCATGAGAGCTAATAGACAGCACTGTAATACAAGGTAGAATATGATCATTGGTAAATCCTAGCTTGTATCCTTGATTCTATATAACGTGAAATTAGTATGATTGTTAATATGCTTAGAAACAATTTGGCTAAGTTTAATTTCTTTTAGCCTATGTATGTTTATTCTAAATTAAATATTTAAGATTATTAAATAATAATTTAATTGGTAGGGGACGGCAACTAAAGAGGTAGCGAGGCTGACCGCAATTGCAGGAAGAGGTTGACTTTCTGAAGTAGTAAAAGAGACTTTAAATTTAAATCTGCCTCATACTAAGGTTATCTTAAGACAGGTTTATATGAAAATAGTACATAGATAAACTAGGCTGAGAGTAAAATCAATTTAGTCCGAAAGCTAGCATTAGACTCGGACTACGTGGTAAGTATGCGGTAGTAATCCAACAAGAGGCAAACAAGTGTTAGAACAATGACAAGTGGTAGATCAGTTTGCTTCCTTTTCCACCGTTAAATAATATTTAATTGCTGTTGCGCATGGGGAATTAAGAGAACACAAAACAAAACAAATAAAATGACGACTTTGAAACTGATCACCGCAAGGTTTTTCAGATATCTTCCGGCCAGAAACGCTTGGAGTAGTACTCCAAGAGCATTTGTCACTGCTACCTCGAAACTTTCAAGAGTAAGTTAAATCTCTCGGATACCGTTTTCTTTCTTTTAAAGCAATCTCTAAAACAAAAATTTGGAGTTAAAAGAAAGAGAAGAATAATTTAATTATAAAAGTGAGAATTGAGGACGTTCCAAGAATTAAGAAGATCTCTTTATATAGTTTGTGGTGGAGATTTTAATCAAGCGAATTTGTCATAGAGTCAACCACTTTGTTACCTTTCTAATAAGTGTGAGAATCATAAATAAAATAAAATCATACCAACACCATATTCTAATATTATTTGATAAATAATAATTTTATTTATAATAGTTGTAATTTAAAAAAATTACATGTACAACATCTCAAATAATGTTTTGAGTCATTAAATAGTCATTTATTATAGACTGATGATATAATTTCATTGTTTTCAAAATAATTTATAACAATAGTTCACCACTCACTTAATGAATAACACATTATTTGGGATGAAAAATTTGAGATGCATGTAACATTATTGTTTGAAACATTATTGTTTGAAGAAACATAAAATATTTATTGCGAATTTCTTTGGAAAACATAAAAATTACAAATTGAAATTTCTTTTGTTAAATCTTAAATATTGGGAATAAAATGGAGTAGGTCAGATTTTCTTACAACTTTGTTTTGTGAGGAAATTTATAACGTTTAAGTCAGATATCTTATGGTAAAATTTTTGTTTAAAGTTAAAGGTTGAAACTCTTATCTGAGTTGCAATAATTAAGCTGGATATGTATAAACGTTTTCCAAAAGACTACTGCTGTGATACACTCCAGTTGGTGGCCGTTGGCAAAATAGTTTAAGAATGAAGATATGGAGCAAAATAACAACTTCGACCTCTAATTCATTGTGTGGTTGTTAGTTGTTAAATCATGTTTATGCTTATGATAAAAAAATTAACATGTTAAATCCTAGTAATTAAGTAGTTTAACTGTACTTAATTTGTTGGAAATGACAGTCTAAAAAGGATGAAGAAACAATAGAGGCATGCCAAAATGTAAAAGAAGCAGCGAATGCAGTGAAGGAAGGGGCTACAGTAGTGAAGAAAACCAGTGAATATGTCAAAGACACTGCTTCTTCTACTGCCAAAAATGTAAGAAGAACATGCATGCAATTGCGTGCTTTATGTACTGCTCTTGCAATTAACTTTTTGAATTCGTCTGTTTACCGACAATTAATTATTTGTGGACGTTGATCACATCAGGTGAACAAAATGACTGAAGAAGTGACTGATAAAGCGAAGGACTTGGTGACAGATGTAGCCATGGAAACCACCGAAGCTATCAAAGAAAATGTCACCAAAAAGTAGCAAATTCATTGCTCCATCTAATTCATTCTGAAGCTAGGAATTAAAAGTATTCATTATTTCTTACATTTTCTTCCGGGATTGAGTGTGTTTATATATCCATCCGTATTTTATTAAAATTAATATTTACATAAGAGTAAAAATTTCAAGTCGAATATGCAATTACTTCAAACTCTTTACTTTAGGAACATTATGGTCAAAGTGCTCATGAAGCTAGATGTTTGAATTTATAATTATATTCGATCTAAAAGAAGTCTCAATAAATCATTATGTTTGGATTCTACTATAAATAGATTCAATCTAAACAAAATGATCCTACAACCTCTTGCGAAAAATGTTAGCATTAAAAGAAAAAACAAACACATAAAATTGATTATAGACTAGGCTCCTTCACAACATACATCTTGATTAATTACTGGGCCTAACCAAAGAATTGGACATGGGTTTTTGGTTGTGGCAACTACAATCCGAATCTCCTTGATCAATTCTCAAATGGCATTCCTCCTAACTAGTGAATATATTATACGTTTAATCTATTATGATGTGGTGGGGTCGAAATTTTGAACAAAGATTTCAATAACAATGGCATTTAATGATTGATAAAAGAAATAAAATGTACTTGAATGCAGTTGAGTTATGATTTTCAGTAATATGAACTAATTACACTATCTACCATATACTGAAGTATTAAATAGAATGATTTTAATATATTTCTTAATAGTAATGTGTTATATATTTTTAAATATTTTCTCTTATTTGTCTTAGTTATTATTTATCAGATAAGTACATAAATAATACTATTTATTTATCCCACTTAAAACTCCTCCATGTTACACATTCATGCAGCTAAAACTGCATCGATCTCTCCAGGATAACCGAATTTGGGCTCGAGAACACAAATATTAGTAGTAGACCAAGTTGGCCAATACGCATCAAACAGAGCTTTTCTGCATTCTCATTTCAAAGGATATGAAACACAGTCTTTTTGTTTCTCCAATAAAGGCAAACTTTTTGCCCATTGCTTCATTTCTCGGACACGTCTAGCTGTATAATTCGTTTTAGTACTCAAATTTGGAGTTGTTTGGTTTATACAGTAAAGCTGCTGACAATGTATTGTATTAAGCGTCCCTTCAAGAGTTCTAAAGAAAAAAAAATATATTTTATAATATTTATGTATAGTAACAATTTTTAGAAAAAATTATTAAAATGTTTATTTAAAAATTATCTTAAGTATTAATTATATTTGATAAACATCTTTAAATAAATAATTAAATATCTGAGTAAGTACTTATATTTCCTGATTAGTGCAGTGCTAGTGTCAACGCGACAATAAAAATAAAAATAAAACGAATTTCAAAATGAACACCAATCAATTTATTATCAATGGGTTTTAGCAGATTGACTTGTTAATGATACAACCCGCTAAAACTAAACTCGACAATTAGATCTAGCCATGTTACGTAAACGACGTCATATAGTTCACAAAGATACTGTGTTACTCTTGATTGGATTTTCTACCCTCCTCGGGCAAATGATATAGCGGTGGTCTTCATCTCTTTTACATTTTTCTAACCGATGTTTGAGTTGACTCCTGGAACCTGATTCTGTAAGAAATGCTACATTGGTACAGTTATGCTTTTTGACTATGTATTGTATTTGTATGGCATGGGAAAGTACAAAAGTGTGAAGGAAAAAAGTGTCCTGCTTGAAAGAAAGCCGTATCTATGGTTTACTTCTTTTGGCCACTTCCCCCTTCCTTGTATTGTTATGAAATCAGGTTCATGTGATACAAAGTATGTGCTCTGCTGCATGCAGTCCAATCTGAGCTGTTGGAATCTATTGCTTTGTTTCTCCTTGAATCTTGTCCTTCCTTTGACCAAACTGGAAATCAATTATTTCAACTAAATAAAAAGAAATTGGGGGTCTAGTTATATATAAATGACATTATATTTCGGTACAACTGTACAACACAGCACAGTAACTTTTGGCCTCCGAATTCCGAAACTGCAGTACTTTTGCAAAGAAAGCTACTGCCCCTCCTCTGGATAAAGAAGAGCAGGCACAGCAGTCTAAGATCTTTGAAAAGTTGAAGTGAATGCAAATTAGGAATCAATTCTTTCACACTCATTTCTAACTTGGGAATTATAAACAGTGATATATACAGCCAAACTCCATTATACATTCAGACCTGCAGCTTGGAATCAATGGGTCCCCCACCCCCCCAATGGAACTTATATTTCAAATCAATGACTTGATCTTTCAATCTTGAGTTATCTTGTCATTAAACTTTTTATCAACTTTTTCACTAGATTCTTTCTATCCATCCTAAAAATGCTCTCATTTGAATTATATGCTCAGCTCAGCTTACGAGCTTGTCACAGTGATTTGTCCATGGCAAAATGGATTGATATATAGAAGAGATGAGATTGTAATTGCCTATGAGCAGCTTGAACGAAGTTCAAATCCTGATATCTCAAAACTTATTCAGTGTTATTAATATAATGTCCAAACCTAAGCTTCAGATCCTGGTTATTATTGAATTTTACTCTGTTTTTTGTAATTTACTGTTATGCTTGCAAGTAATGAAGTTGGAATTGGAAATCGTTAAAAAGCAGAAGTTGTTTTGCATGTTTTTAGTACTCCAGAAGCCAAAACCTGAAACTGTTGGCTGTGTTTGTGATCTGCATTTAAGTTGGAACAAATAACAACATTTTCTTCTTTACATCAGAAAAACAAAAGAAATTTGTAACTGAAGAAGCTGGTAATAAAACAAACTTCCCCTCTACTTTAGGTGTAAATATTTAAATTATTATCACTTGAAACCCATTCTGCTACTAGAAGAAGAAGAGTAAAGTAGTGAGGAAGAAGAGAAGCTAGTGTTATTGCTTTTCGGATGCAAGCTCTTCATTGCTGCGGGTTTAGATGAAGATGTTGCTGGAACTCCACTTGAGTTCTTATTTACTTTAACATTAACAGCTGGTGATGCCTTGAGGAGAACGTCAACCTTTGCATACTCCTCTATTTCATGTTTTATCTCTTTGAGCATCGCGGCCACATCCTTCATGGTTGGTCTCTCATCAGGAGATGAGTTTACACACAATAAGGCTATGCCTAATGCTTGCATCATTTCATCAATTTCTGACTCTGGTCGAGATAGTAGGCCGGGATCAAGGACTTCTATTCCCCTATGCTGTCTCACCCAATCTACAACATGTGATCCATCCGGTATTGTTGGATCAATTGGCTGCTTCCCTGTCAAGACTTCAAGTACTACAACACCATAGCTATAAACATCGCTCTTCTCTGTGATCTTCATCATGTAACCATATTCTGAACACAACAGTAAATGTTCAGTTCAAGATTTTGCTAAAATGCCCCTTAATCAATTATTTCGAAGGCCTAATATGGCAGCATACTATACAATACGACATGTTTTTAAACAAAAACAACAATCATTGGAATGAGAAAGTATAATTGAAGCAAATTAATATTTAACTAGGAGAAAATTCAAAAGATGCTTACCAGGAGCAATATATCCATAAGACCCAGCAACTGTGTTGGAAGACCGAGCATAATCACCATCTTCGACAAGTTTGGCAAGACCAAAATCAGCAATGTAAGGCTCAAATTCAAGGCCAATGAGAATGTTATTGGCTTTGATGTCCCTGTGAACAATGGGAGGGACACAATCATGATGCAAGTAAGCAAGGCCTTGAGCTGCTCCAAGCAATATTTGGTATCTAAGTTCCCATTCCAAGGAGTTTCCTGTTCTCTCATGAAGAAGACAGCCCAAGCTCCCATTAGGCATATAGTCATACATGAGCAATCTAGTGTTTCGATTCCAACAGCAACCCAAGAACCTAACAATATTCTTATGCCGAATTGATCCAAGCGTTTTTATCTCTGCTGAGAAGGAATCCCGAACTCCACATTTGTCATCATTACATCCATTAGCTGAAGCCATTGTTGTTGGCCAGAGCTTCTTCACAGCGATGACTTCACCGTTGTCCATATCAGCACGATAAACAACCCCTGAACATCCTTTTCCTATCACATTGCCATCAACTAGGCATTTCAAAATTTGCTCTACTGAGAAATTCAGCTTCTGGAATGGAGTGAATTTCCATGGCCACGAGTCTCCCAATTCAGAGTCATCATCATCTCTAATAGTCTTCCGTGCTCGAATCAATGCAAATGTCCCCATGAATGCCATTGCCACGGTCAGTGTAATCAACAATGCAATGGCTACTTTAAGTTTCTTTGACCTTCCCACATCATTTTCATTTCTTGCTAGTCCTGTCCCGCCAACATCATTCAAGAAACATGAGTCCTTGCTTGAGGAACAAAGGCCTTCATTTCCTGTTACGTCTGTCGGTGATAACTGTCTAAAGAGCTTGTTGTCAGGAAGATAACCTGTGAAGTTATTGTGCGAGATGTTGAGAGATACAAGATTATCAAGCTCTCCCAGTGGATTCAAGTTCCCCTGAAGTTTGTTATGTGAAAGGTCTAGGATGGAAAGCTTATTTAAAGCAGATATTTGAGCTGGAATTGGGCCAGTGAGTTCATTGCAACTGAGGTTGAGAGCTATTTCAAGGGCTTCAATTCGACCGAGTTCCATTGGAATGCTACCACTGAGCTGATTGCTGCTGAGGTCAAGCAATTGTAGACTTGAACAGAAGCCAAGTGATGATGGTATCGGTCCAGATAATGAATTCCTGGACAGAATGATCTTGTTCAATGACACAAGACGTCCAAGACTTGCCGGTATTTGACCCACAAATCGATTAACTGAAACATCCAGAACTTGTAGCCCAGATAGAAATGACAATGAGTTAGGCAGGGGACCTTGCAAAGTGTTGTTACTAAGGTCTATCATTTGCAATTCTATGCAATCACCAATCTCATAAGGGACCGGCCCAGAAAGGCGATTGCTTGATAGATCAAGAAAATTTAAGCTCTTCAGACTCCCAATTTCTCTATGAATCACGCCAGCAATGCGATTATTTCCCAGCCTTAACCGCACAAGAGAGCTGCAATTGCCAATTTCTGGTGGTATAGAACCCGAAATATCATTTGCAATCAAGAGAAGTTTTGTGAGGTTTTGAAGCTGGAACAAGCCAGCAGGAATGCTGCCAGTAAGTGAATTATGAGACAAGTCTAGTACTTGGAGATTGGCACAGTTAGCCAAACTTGAAGGAATACTTCCTTCAAGCTGGTTCTGCCAAGCAAAGAAAATAGTGAGCTTTGAAAGCATACCAAGCTCAGGTGGTATCAAGCCTGAAATCTGATTTGTATCAAGTTGCAACTGTAAAAGATTTGTAGCATTGGATAGATTCGCAGGTATAGACCCAGACACATTGTTATCACTAATCATAAACTCTTCAAGCTCTGAAAGGCCTCCTAACGACAATGGTATGGTCCCAGATAGGGTATTTAAAGAAAGATCAATCATCGTTAAACTACTGCAATTGCCAATCTCTTCTGGGATGACTCCAACAAGAATATTTTGCCACAACGACAATTGTTCAAGCTTTTTAAGTTTACCAATCTCTGGTGGAATCGATCCAGAGAGACTGTTTTCATACAGAAACAAGTTTACAAGCTCAGAACAGTTACCTATAGCAGGGGGAATATCACCAGAAATCATCGTAGTATATATCGACAATGTCTGAAGCATGCTTAGCTTACCCAATGAAGCTGGCAATGAACCTGAAACTCGTGTATCAGCCAATCCCAAAAAAGTCAAATTGCTGCAATCTCCAAGCTCACCAGGAATCTTCCCAACAATGTCTTTGTTTCCTCCGGCTCTAAGCTCTTTGAGATTGGATAATTTGCCTAGCTTTGAAGGTATATTCCCGCCTAAGCGATTATCAAAAAGCAGCAGATTCTCGAGGCTTTTACAGTTACCTAGCTCAACAGGGATTTTCCCAGTAAGCTGATTGGTGTTCAAAATCAAGACCTCAAGGTTTTGAAGCTTTCCAATACTAGAAGGGATAGTACCAAGAAGATTGTTTGAACTAAGGTCAATGACTGTTAGTCCTTTACAATCACCAATATCAACTGGGATATTTCCAGTGAGATTTGCATCAGAAATGACGAGTTTACGAAGAGAACGAAAAGAAGAGAGATTGGATGGTATTGGTAGTTCAAGAGGGACAGACTGTATAGAAATTTCAGTGACAAAACCTTGAGGAGAACATGTTATGGAGGTCCAGTTGCATGGATTAGCATCAAAACTATTCCAGTTAGAGAAAGGAGATAAAGGTGGTGAAGAAGAGGAATGTAACCATGAAAAGAGATTGAAAGCTTCATGTTTTTGAGATGCAATGACAGTGAAGTTGGTGAAAATAGTTGAGACAAGAGTGAAGAAGATAAAGAAACGAAAAGACGAGAGATTGTAGTTGTAGTTGTAGTAATAGAAGAAGGAGGAGAAGAAGAAGGATTGCCTCGAGCTGGGCATCGACATTTGCCTCAATTTCCAAACTTTTCTTCTCGGGTTTGCATCATTGGGGGGCTGGTTTTCGCTGTTTTTCTCTCTTTCTTTGTGCTAGCTGCAGCTCTCTCAATATATTTCTTGCTTGCTTTGATCTCAAAACTCAAATAAACCAGCACTTGTTTTCCTAGTACAGTAATACAAAGCAAAGCAAAAACAAAAATATTTTTAAAGATTAAACAACACTTAATACAAAAGTAAAACCAATGCCTAGAGATCAACAATTACTGAACCAGAACCACCACCACTCCATCACCACACTTAGGATTCTCTCTCTCTCTTTCTCTTCACATATATATAATGTTTATGTACAAAAATATATATATATATATATATATATTAAAATATTAGGGTTTCTGCTAGATGGGTTCACGCGCAGAGAAGAAGAGACACCTTGTCTTACAAGTTTTCATATCTTTCTGTACAAGTAAATAGTTAATTTTAACTGTTGCCGAGCCAAATAAAAAATAAAAAGTGAAAACAGATTTGTCTATGCATATAAATAAATAAAAATAATAAGAGAAGAGATAGTGATGAGAGCAGTTAGATAGCCCTAACTCTGAGTGCTGTGTTTTTTTCTTTTTACTAATTTTTAAATGCAGAAACAGACATTGAAGCTTTCTCTCAATTTGTTCATTGCAATTTTCAAGCTTTCTGGGTTCAGTTGCTCTGGTAATCTGCTTCCTTTCTGGCATCCATTTATGTTACTCTTAAGCGATTCTTTATTGTGAATTAGCAAATTAATTACAACATAATTAGCACTTTATGGAATAGTAATTAATTATTTATTCCAAGAAAGAGTATCAGAATAATTGAGTATCTTAAAAGTATATGGGTAATGTATCATGTCTTGCTAAATTTGTACAGTTTGCTTATTTATGTTAAGACATACATATTATTGTACTTGTCCATGTTATTTGTTCACAAAGTTGCGAGACAGATGGACCATTACCAAACCAACTCATCAACTCAAGCCCTGCCCAAATAAGGCATTGCTTTTTTTTATGGATTGGTTTTGAATATGATATCATTTCAATTTGGTCAGCTGCAACATCACTTTTTAAAAGTTAGGAATCTGAAGCAATAATTGCATTCCATCCAAACACAATGTACTGCCATACTAATAAATCCAAGCAAGAATCAAACCTTACTTAGAAGTAATATATTAACATTGTCCTCTAAAAATGCGCGAAGCGGATGGTCTGCAATGACTGATCACACACAAAACCCTGATTTTAATTCCAAATCTGCTTATTTCAATTCATAATTCTTCACAACATCGCATAATTTGACACCTCATTCTTTATTTTTGCCGCCATTTACGAACAAATTATCATTTAATCAAACGCATGGTGTGCAGAAGATGATGGTAGATTGCTGATTCCGCAAAGCCTTTTCAAGCCATGCGCCCCAAATAATAAAACTAATAATAACTGTTTAATTTAATTAAATTTAATTTAATCCTGCTAATTAATTTAATTGCGTCTACACACTCGCTGATGAAGATGAAGTGGGTATGCAATTGCCTAGTATTTAATTTATTAAATACAATTATTTATTTTTATTTTTTAAATTTTGACCTGACAATAAAAATAAATATACAAAATATTAATGTAGGAGCGTCCTTGGAAAGAAGAGAAAATAGCTACACCAAGATCCAATGGCATTTATTTTATGTTATTTTAGCATAAATTACAAAGCATAGTCCAAATTTTTATTTTATTTTTTATAATTTTAGGCATAATTTATAAATACAAGATCTGAAGAATTAAGACTTTAAGGAGAATCAATAAATTTAATAGATAACAAACACAAAAGCAAGGTCTGCACTGGCATGGCATGTCATTTTTAATATTATATATATATATATATTACAGTAAATAAGATTAATTTAGATTATATGATTCACCACCAACATTGAGTTTAATGGGCTCCAACTACAGTTTTAGCAGTCAATGTTGATCCACTTGGTCAAAATCATATTGTAGGCTGTAGGGTTTCCTCATTTACAAATTATGTAGTATTAGCTAGCTACACACCATAACAACCAAAATTTGGAGGTATCTCCTAAAAGATTTTAGGGTTCCTTCATACGCCACCATGCCATTTAATTTCATTCTGCGTTGAAATGGTGAAGGTGAAAGCACGTTGTGTACTTGAATCATTATCTGAATCATTTTGATTAGTAATTTAAGTTTCTTTTCTTATTATTATTGTGCTTTAATAATTAAAATAATTAATATTAGCTGAAGTACACAAGTATGCAGAGGGGGTTATGAAAACATGGTTGTGAAATTTGAAAAGAAATAGTAAAAGAAATGGATGTATAGATAGGTAGAGTATGATATCACAAGCTAAAAGGGAAGCAAGCAATCATGTGGGTAAGAAAGTTGAACCAATAGGCCAAACCAAACCATAAGTGGGGGTGGGGGGGGTGTCAATCTTTAAAATTAAAAATGTATAATGATCATCAAAAGAATTGAAAATAAATAAATAAACAAGGGAAATGGATTGAGTGGACGGACAAGTAGATTTTATCAAACAACACATCCCTGATTTTGAGGCCATATCACGTGAGAATTCGTATTTTAAATAACACTATTATTAATTGATAAGGGTGGGTTTATTAAACAAATAAAGTTAAACGGCGCTGCTAGTGCTTGTTTTTTGGCAGCCCCTGCTTTAAGGAAGAGGAGGAGGAAGAGGAGTCGTGGCCTTGGGAATTCCCCCCTGCCCCATGGAATCTATGCACGTTTTGTTTCTGTCACAACCTCGATGAAATACCCACCCTTAGCCTTTTACTTTTTACTGTAAAAGAAAGAGTGTTAAGAGAAGGGCAACCCAACCCAAACTTACTAATACCATTTCCATCTAAACTGGACTGGACTGGACTGAGCATGGCAAGTTAAAAAAAAAACAAATAATATGACTAGCCAATTGTATTTGCAATACTTGTAGGTTATGTTATGTGCATTTTCAAGAAGAAATAGATCAGCTGGACATTGGGCCTAAACTGGGCTAGTTGAGAATTGACATTCTAAGATGGGTCTTGCTGGGTTGTGCCATTTTCTACTCCTATTTAATTTTTCTAGAAATATTTTGTGAAATTTTAATTTATAAACATATATATATATATATATTTATTTCATGATCTTATCTCTTTGATAAGTGTGGGGTTTAAATTTATAAAATAAATAAATAAATATGTGAATTAGGATATAAAATATTTTATAAAACAAACCAAAAGAGAAGAATTGAAAAAGTAGTCACGATCTCTCAAGGAATAATAGATAAAAACTACATTGTATTTTCTAAGTATTATTTTTTACTATCCAAACTCGTATGCATATAAATAAATTATGCAAATAAAAATCAACAATCATATAAAAGCAAAATCAAATAAATAAATTATACGTAGTAAAAACTAATAAAAGAAAGAAATATATCGAGATACACAAGCGAAAAAAAAATAATTTAAAGCAAACTTAAAAAATAAATCTCAAATTGAAATGTATAAGTGAGACAATTTTTTTTTAATTTAAAACTTTACTATTTTTGACAAAAAGACACTAAAATACTTCCAAAGCCTTATACAAGTCTTTTGTACATTATTTTTTAAACTTTCTCACAAATTTAGAAACTGCAAATATCAAACAATAATTATATAGAGACATGCAAATGATTAATTTGGTAGGTTTTAAAAAATATTAAATTGAATTTTTTATTATTTAATATTCTCTATTATTTCAACATACTTTAATATATTTTTCATTATAATACATATATATAGTACAAAAATAATATAGAGAGAGTGCAAAGGGTGCAATAAATTATGAATATAAATCTTTTAAAAAATTGTTGATTTCTTTCATAAATCTGCGTGTTAGTGATTTTTAAATATGATATTTGTACGAGAGATTAAAAGTTTCATAAATTTTGAGCTTATCAAAATATTTTAAACTCCTCTCTCATGTCACATTAAAATTATTTAATTTTTTTTTGTCTAATATATTCATTATCTTTTTTTTAAATGTTTTGAATGTGTTGACGACTTTTCCTTTACTAGTTACTGGAGAGATCCAAATAAATGATGTCTTATCATCTATAAAAATTATATAATACTTATGACCTTGGTTAAAAGAAGTGGGTGAGTCACACCATAAATTCGAGTATAATAATTGGAGTGTGTCAGTATTAAAGTGTATAACATATGACTTTTTATTAAAAGAAAATTTTTTTCTTTTTGTTAAAATACATAAATTTGAATTTTATAGAGCATCTTAATAATGTGGAGCTATTTGAATTCAAGAAAATAATTTATACACTATATTTTAAATAGGAATGGGAATTTTTAATTTGGAACAAATTTCAAATCGATCCAAAATTATTAAATTTAGTTTGGAGCGAATTGATCCAAATCAATAATAAATAATAAATCAAATTAAATCAAAAGATAAGTATTTGTTTAATTCAAATCGGTTCAACGGCTTAAACCATACTAAAAAAAATAAATTTTACTTTTAATTTTATTAATTCTAAATCTAAGGACAAAAATTATTTTTAATTTTATTAGTTTTTCTAGAAATATGTATTAATTAAATATGAATAAATCACTTTATAGTTATTAAAATAATAAAAATTTAAAATTTAAAATATATTGAATTAATTTGATTTTTTTAATATAGTTCAAACTTAAACTAAAAATACAACGATACGCAATTTTCTTTTTCCAAACCAACAAATTTTCAAGCCAATAAAGATTTAGATTAATTCGACTCAAAATTGTCCAACCCTAATTTTAAAGTAGTAACTTAGCTAAAAATTTAACTTAGGAAGGACAAATTTAAAATATAATATAATTTAAAACTTTTTAATAATAATATAAAATATTGCAACTTTAATATATTTTGCATGCTAAATTACATTTATTAATTATTTTTGTTAAATTTTGTATGTAATAAAAATGTATAAATCTTTATTATTATTTAATATATTTGACAACATGTTGGCTCAAATCTAAGGAAATTTGTGATATTTGATAACGTGTTCGTCCCCAGGATTCGTATTTCACACTTCCACTAATCACTCGGTCAATCGTCGACTGAACAGACCCTCCAATACTAATTCCAGAAAAGAAAGCAAATGGCGGCGGCAAGAGCGCCGGGAATTGTGGTGTCACGGCCGGTGACATTCGTGACTGGGAACGCCAAGAAGCTCGAAGAAGTCAAAGCTATTTTGGGCCATTCCATTCCCTTCCGATCCCTCAAGCTTGACTGTACTTATATTATATACTAACTCTTTCTTGATCTTTCTCGCTCTCTTATAACTAATCTTTACTCTCTCTGGTTGTTTGGTTCTTTTCTTCTTCTTTTTTAATTGTTTGTTTTGTACAGTGCCTGAATTGCAAGGGGAACCTGAAGATATCTCGAAAGAGAAGGCTCGTTTGGCTGCAATTCAAGTGAACGGGCCAGTGCTGGTGGAAGATACATGTCTCTGCTTCAATGCCTTGAAGGGTCTTCCTGGTACATATTTTGTTCATTTCTCTTTTTCGTTTTAGTGTTTGAATTTATGCAGCCCACAATTAACACAAGTAATACGTGTGGAGTGATATTGATCATGGTTTGTTTGTTTGGAACTATTTTTGCAGGGCCTTACATGTAAGTTTGTGTTTCGTTCTTGTTCTACTTCTGAGGTGAACCTCTGTTGTTCTGTTTATTCAAGTTTTTTTTTTTTCCAAAAAAAAAAATTTTTTTTTTTTTTTTTTTGTTATTATTGTTTTCTTGATTTGTAATTTCACTACAATTGAGGAATTTGGTAGTACCATAGGATGGAAATTAAAAGAACTCAATTAAAGAAAAGGAGTACAACAGGTGCCAATAAGTCATTCCTTAGTTTTGGCTTTAATTAAAAGAAATCATTTTTCCAGCTTTAATTTAAAAAAATTATGTGTGCTTAGTTCAAATGGGTTACCAGTATAAATTGGTAATTTATCTTTTTACTTTATAGCAATTCAATCTTAACTATGATATCAGTGTCTCTCCTTGCTAAAGGCAACAACGGTTTGTTAGAAAAACCCTTCCAGTCTTACAAATGCATGAAATAAAGATTTAAATTTATTGATTGGTGTGAGGTCTATTGTTGATGTAGATAAGACAATGTAGCGAAGATTTGTTTGTTGTGACATTATTTGACTGCACGAATGATAATCTGCAAATTATCTTGAAATGCATAACACTGTAAATGTTTCTTTACTAATGGTGCATGCATAAATTCTGTCTCAGTCAAAGTAGATTCATAATAGAAAAGTTCATAGGAGATTTTTTTTTATCACTTCCAAGGATGTTAGAGAAAATTCTTTTGATTGGTTGGTTTTTAGTATTGGCATCCCAAAGACAGTAGCAGTTAGGTGCGGTAAACATCGTAACTCTAATTTTTTTTCTAATGGCTTCGTTGCATAGTTGATATCCATAGATCATTGCTCTTATACTCACCAAAACATCTTGTTGTAATACGCTTAAGAATATGCAGGAGTCTTTACTTGCTATAAAACAGAGTGCTTCTGTCTTCTGAAAATCTTTATTGAATCCATGATTGTGATTATCCTCATTCTTATCTCTTGCCTCTCTTTTTTCTTATCCAGAAGTGTTCCAATAATTAAGTAGCTATCTTGGAATGCTCATAACAAAGTTTGAATACATGGTAGAATGCATAGAAGAAAGAATAATAATTTGCTCTTGTTTTTGCTTTTACTGATGCATTATGTGCGACTTGAATTTGAAATGTTTATGATGCCAATTTCACAATTCTGTTTGTATGTTTGTTGTTTGATTAGTAAGATTTTTTTGACCCCTGAACAATGTATGTCTAGTATCCCATAAATTGGTTTTGGTGGAGAAAGAGGAAAAACTTTTAGAAACATGGCTATTTTGAAATTTATTTTACTACTTTGGAATTAATAACCACGAGAGACTTAAAACATGACTGATGTTGCATGATCACAATTTGTGTGGAGAAAGGCTTTAAAAATTGTAAATTTGATTTTAGAGCGAACATATCAACTTACGTTGACTTCAGTTGAAGCACTGAGCATCATCTGTGTTTTCAAAATGTAAAAAAGGCGTGCTGAGTTCCCTAGGTGTGTGATTGTTGGGTCTTTTGGAAGTTTCAGATAGAAACTTTGTTAAATCATTGTCGAAGGGCAGTTGGTTTTAGTCATGGCTGGATCAAGCAGTGTGAACATATGCTTGGTTGCATTACCTTACTTGGTAGTTCGTAATTACATTTCTTGGATCTTTAGCAATACTACTGGGGGCATGGGTAAGTCATATATCGACCAGGAGTGACCATTCACTGCACCCCAAGAAATTTTGCCCCTTATTTGAAGCTATTAAAGACTTGACCCCTGAAGTATTGTATTTTTAACCCTGTAAAACTGAAATCTTGTATTTTGGCCTCTTAAACCTTAAATTTCGATCTTCTGGCCACCTATATAAAAACTTTGGCTTCACCCCTGACTAAGATGGCCATTTTCCTAGCCAAGAGGGGTACTAATTCCTTCCAGAAATTTAAATTTAATTACTTTTGATTTAGAGTCTTTGTTTTTGTGATATTATTCTTTTTCCATCTTTTCTCTTTGCTTCATTTATTATTTTGTTACCTCCCACTCCCAGTCATTTGTTCCTCAAGAGCAACAAATGCCCTTTCAATCATTTGATTAATTCAATTCTCTTTATCTTATATTCTTTGCGATTTTCCTAGCCAAAAAATGGGTGCTAACTGCTAACTCTGTCTGGCTCTAAAGGATTATGGCAGACAGTTCAGTTTTGTAATAATTTGCCGAACTTCCTTTACAAAGTCATTCCCTTTCCTGAGAAGGTTTTCTGTACATATACCTTGCTGATCTCTTATCTCCAATATATACTGTTTTTATCGTTCAAAGATAGAATAATATAAAGAAAATCTGGGTTTACTATTAAATATTTTGTATTTTTCATACTGGAGGAGTTTGGGCTAGGTGGAACAGTCCGTAGGATTTAATTGTGGTATTTATAGGTGTCTTTGACTAAAGTGCTAACTTCCTCTGAAACCAAGTTGTTCTTTTTAATAAGACAATTTCCATGGTCTCTGATTATTGTTTAATGTGATTTTTATTTAAATCATGCAGCAAATGGTTCCTGCAGAAGATTGGTCATGAAGGTTGTAACTTATGTTTCTATTTTTTCGTTTACCTTCTATTATTTTTTTGTCAATATATGTAGCTTATTTTTGGTTTAACTTCTTTAATCACTTTTTCTAGGTCTGAACAACTTGTTGATGGCATATGAGGATAAATCAGCTTATGCATTGTGTGCATTTGCTTTTGCTCTTGGGCCCAATGCTGAACCTATGACATTTTTGGGAAAAACTCCGGTAAATTTTATGAGTCTATTGTGCTGTTTTCAAGTTACATACAAACATATAGTTCTGTACAAATAACTTATTCAAGTGCTTGACTGAAATACACGTGAAGAGCTTCAAGAAGTTTCCCTTCCTTGTTTTTAGTTGAGAAAAAAGTAATAGCTCTTCCACTTTTAAACTGACTTTTTGAAGTTAACATAAACAAAATTTTAAAAATTAAACATCGTCTATCATAAACCTCATGAATTCACGGCATTCACTGCGCTTTCTCTCCATGCTAAATATTAATAGTTGAAATATTACTCTTTTTGCACTTTTGTGCCTGATTATTGAGTTAACATAGTTTGAAGTACTCGGGAATTTGATATTTACAGTAGCAGGTTAACTTATGACTGGTGCCTGATTTTTCTAGGGAAAGATAGTTTCTGCAAGGGGACCCAATGATTTCGGATGGGATCCAATCTTTCAACCTGATGGCTATGAGCAGACGTAAGCCCATCCCTTCACTTTGATTTCTCAGTTGTCCATTACTATTGCTGATTGAAACTTGGGTGCTAGTGGTCCTTATCATTAAAGCCAAGTTGTAGATGTATTTATGCTAATATTCTGCTTTTGTAGTTATGCGGAGATGCCAAAGGAAGAAAAGAATAAAATATCCCATCGCTCAAAAGCTCTTGATATGGTGAAATCCCACTTTACTGAAGCTGGATATGCTTTTCAGATAGACACCTGTAAATGACTGAACTATAGGCCATGCAATTAAAATATTTTTTTTCTCGTTGTTAAAGTCTCTTTATCACTATAATCATCTGTGGGGATAGGGTGAGGGATACAAGAAGTCCTTCAGATTCTTCATCGGAGAGATTTGGTAGTTATATTTTGAAGATGTGATGTGATAGAAAACTTTGTTCCTGACTTTGTAACGGTATTGATGTTCAACTACTGTGGTTATTCTCAACAAGATGTTCTGCATTAGAGAGCAAGTTCTTAGAATCATGAAAGAAAAGATAAGAGATGGCAAGATGATCATTCTGTGTTCTTTAAGTGGATGTTCTCTTGTTCTCCTGTTCTTTGGTTATTTGCCCACAGATTCACGAGTGCAAGTATTGCAGATGAGATGATTGTGAAATATAAAGCGTCGGGTATTTTTTTTTTTTTTTTAACAATCTTGTTTGAATTTTAACAAAATATGGATGTTAGAGAAGATTACGACTCTCTGTTGCAGATGAGCACTGAAGTGAGTAAATGTAAGCTAAGAAAAAAGAGATACAGAATACATAGTTAAACATATATACATCCTCGGGGGACTGCCTGCAGATATCAAAACAGAGAAGAGAAGACAGAGTCACCAATAATACGTTGTAATGTAATAACGGATCAAATGAACAATTGTTGGTCTGAAAAGTATTAACAATTCTGAGACATTATAGTAATGGGGATAATCAAATTCCAAAATTTACTCGACAATCTTTATACTGCTCTCGGACAATAATAATGTTCAATGTTGATCATGTCATGCTTTTGTCTGAGTAGGTATGGTATAGGTACAGTAGAATTGAATTCAGATTTAACCTTTATCCCATCCAATTTCAGTAACTGTTTAGAAAAGCATTTAACATAGTTCACAAATCATAAATGTTTTCAGGATTTTTACTCTATTATTACTTTATTCAACTCTTAAGTTTCCACAAGTGCATGCCAGTAAAAACAATTGTGAGAAAGTTAAATAGCATTGTACCAAAATCAGATCTGTTAAGGTTTATAGTATCTTTCACATATATGATATATACTCTAATCACTGTAAATAAATAAATGAATTATTTAATTGATTATAGTGAAAGGACCACAAGTGCAATCTGAAATGTATTATTTCCCTGTACTTCCTGTTGGTTCATAACAATGAAAGAGTCACGAGTCCTCGACCAGATTCTTCAACCCAACTAATTACTACAGCTCCAACTTAACTTGGGTTTGTCACTTTCTGGGTGAAATCTTTCACCCAGGTTATATGTTTCTGGTTTAAAAACAGTTATGTAACATAACATAACATCCACCCTTCTTAAAGATCATTTTGCCGAGATTTTTTATATGAATTTGTTGTATAATTTTAGATATAGGACAAAGGAATTTCATATCTGAAGATAAAAACTTTCACAACTCACATGTGAAAAAGAAAAACAATAGCGGAATGGCAATGGGCAATATCCAAAATGCTAGTGAATGAAAGTGGGTGGAAATGGACCCATTTATTCGCAGGCAGACAAAGAACTTCTCACTCACATGCAATATGGGCCCAATAACACATGCATTGCCCATGTGAATTTAATCATCTTCCACATGAAAAATTAATATTTTTGGGCCTCATTACTGCCTTCTACACGCTGCAATACTGGTTGGATCATCCATTTCCACTTCATTCTTCCACCACTTAAACAAGCACTGCACTATCATATTCATATCTTGTTTAAGTGTAGGGAGATGGCATCCAACATGGCATGCTACTTCTCATTTATTTCTTGCCCTTAAACAAGTCGGTTGGGTTGGAAATTGAGTCATTCATTTTGTTCTCTTAGACCATCTGATAACCAATTGATGATATGATACGACGACTTCTTGTCTCATGAAACTGTTCATTTTTCTTTACACTTCGAGTGAAAAAAACATTTCATCATATTCTAGCTAGCTAGCTAGCTAGAAATTTCCGAACAAATTTTTGTCATTGATTATGTCACGGTTTTGCTAATTGATAATATAATAAAAACTGAAGTGAATTGCAAAATTTTCAACAACTTTACTAATTACTAGCATAGCATCATTTTAGTAAAGACCCCATAAAGCTTAAAAGCAAAAAAGCTCTCATCATGTTAAGTTAGTTGTTAATGACTATGTCATGTGTGTGCTCTGGATGCGCACATGAAAGAATCGCAACTGCTACTACAAAAAACAGCAGAAATATGCTAAACATACTTATATATATATATATAT
>JAXCLQ010000007.1:9419747-9437239 GCA_035584115.1 Cedrela odorata
TCTCATATGCCCTGGTAATTATAGTTGTACCCCTTGTTCCCTGTCTGTCTCTGCTGTACAAAATTCTCTTTCGTTTCTTTCTAATTTCTTGTCTAACCTACAAATTGAAAGACGAAGGAGGTAAGTCTTAAAGACCCAGTGAGTGAATAAAAAAAATTAAATAAGAATATATTAAGTGAATATATGCATAATAGTAATTTGGAATCATAAAATATGAGTAAGAGTATCACATTTTATACAAATTAAATTCATATCTTTTACAGCCATTTAAAACACTTCTTCAAATTCAATCAATAAGATATAATAAATTCACATTTAAATATTTGAAATTTAAATTATTCACTAAAAATCACACAAGCAGTATAAACAAATTTTATTCCAAAAGAAAACCTCACCCATTATGGTCCATCCTTTTTTGCCTCAATCTCATAAGGAAGCATCACCCATATTGGTCCGACCCTCGAGACTTTATTTCAGAGGGAAGTCTCATCCATATTGGTCTAACCCTCTTAACCTTATTATAGAAGGAAGCCTCACCCATATTGATTAATCTCTCAAGACTTTAATTCAAAGGGAAGTCTCACCCATATTAGTCTGACTCTCTAAATCTTATTATAGAGAAAAGCCTCACCAACATTGGTCCATCCATCTAGACTTTATTTCAGAGGAAAGTCTCACCTATATTAGTTTAACCCTCTGAACTTTATTATAGAGAAAAGCCTCACTCACATTGATCCATACCTCTAGACTTATGTAATTTATCCGTGCATAGATACACTCACACTGAACAATCGCACCAAACAATTCTCAACACATACAAATCACAAAAAAAATTTCATCATAAACATAAGTCACATAATTAGAACATTTAATTTTCACCCATCAACTCATTCTCGGAATACGTATATAACATTCATCATGTACATCACATGTCAACGCAATATCAATTTATCACACTGTCAATCCATCCACAAAAACATTTCATAAACTTTCAAAAATATTTCTTGAATTACCCTTACTCATGATATATTAAATTCATGTACAAAATACCTTTAAATTTCATAAATCACTAAAACAATTTAACATTCAAGCCTTTCATAAATCAATAACTAACTAAATATGTAACTTATTTATTTAAAATCGTGAAAACATATTCATCTACTCACTTTTCATAACATTTACTTTTCAAATATTTGTCCAAACTATAGTCCAGAAAATATACCATAAAATTTTATTTTAATAGATTTTTCTAAAACATTCATAAATCCAACATTTTATATAAATAACATTTTGAAAATAAAATATTCACTCACTAATTGCGCTTAACCGTTTCCAACTTACAGCCTCATTGATGGTCGACTATTTACAATTACATATCCTTTCGTTAAAATTTATAATCTCATTTATTTATTGTATTAATGAATAAATATACCATATTTATCAATCATCCTCAGTAAAAAGTCTCTATGTTTCAAAAATCACAATTTTAATCTTACTTATCCTACGAAATGTCTATCCGCAACAAGGGTAACTTCATCTTTTTACTGGGATTGATTGGCTAGGAATTATAAGCCAAATTTTTAATATATCCATCACTTATATGTCTAGATTACATGGATTTTTACTGTGTTTTATTTGGATTTCTATATCCCAAATTATATTTAATTGAACAAAAATTGTTCCAACCAAGTTTCGTAACAGGACAATAAACTTTCCAAATTTTCTAAAAATTCATTCCTTATTTGAAAAATCTAATTTTTGACTATGTTATTCTCTATTATATCTAGTTTTTGTATTCCTTTACGGATCTTGATTCCAATTTCTAATACTTGAATTAAGATCAATTTACTATACACTGCGTAGATACGCGACAATGTGTAGTACTGAAACAAGGCACCTATTTCCGAAATTTAATGCAACTTCGTTTCTTCATAAAAATTTTTGATTTTTGAATATGTTATTCATTTATATGTTTAATTTTTATAAAATTTTACGACGCTCAATTTGAAGGTCGGAATCCCTATTCTATTTTGGGTTCTTTGTACGCTGCTTCACATTTTTAACAAACCGAAATGTCATACAGGACATCCAAATTCCTAAATTTTCTGCCTTTTCTCAAAAAATTCTAAATTTTCACCGTATTACTCGCAATTGTGTCTAATTTCTCTAGAATTTTATGACATATTAATTGGATATCAATAACTTATTTTATAAACCCAATAACTTATTTTATAAACCAAATACCGAGTTTAGGTCAAGTTTCCAGCCATCATTTGAAATTTTAGCAACCTTCCCTTTCCATTCTATTAGCGTATATGACCACATTCTCCCCTCAAAACATAACCATCTACACACTATATTCACTGCATTTTTCATATTAACCATTTCCACCATTTTTCATGCATCATAACACTTTGGTTCCACACTTTTCATGCATAAACATAGCTATAGCACTGTCATTCACATAAGCTATTTACTGCCATGAAATTAACTAGTTCACTGCCATATATTTATATACATACACTTACCATTCACAGTCTATAAATTTTCAAAGTCTGTCAACTTTATCTTTCATACATCCTTTACACACACATCTTTACATGCTAATTTCATATTATTTAACGTTAACACACTGCCAACATTATAATTCGTGCACTGTTCACAACCCTTTGTATAAACAACTCTTCAAATCTTATACCCATCCAACACAAAATCATCACCCTTTTACAAACCAACAAGCCACCATACACAATTTTCATATAAAACCAAACCCATAACAAACTCTCACGAATTTCTAAATCAAATTTTTAGAATTTTGGAAGAGAAATTACCTTGTTGAAAAATAAATTTCCTCCATTTTTTTCCTCTTCTTCTTTCTCCATGCTTCCTTCTTCTTTTTCTACCTCCCCTTACTCGGATTTCTTCCTCCTTGCTCACTTTTCCCGTTCAACAATTTCTTCTTCTTGCATCCGGGTTTCTCTATCCTTGGAAGAGAAGCTTGCGTGAAAGAAAACTCATCCTTCGTCTTCTTCCTGGCCGAATTTTTCTTCCTTCTCTCATCTCTCTTTCTCTTGGTTTTTACTTAGCTCACTCTCTCTCCCCTTTGATTGCCAAAACAAGCTTCCTTCCTTTCTATTATCTTCTCCCGTATTCTAGTGTCTTCTCCATTTTTCTATAATTTTCTAAACGAAAAGGATGATAATAAAACAAAGGAAAATAGGTGTTTAAATAATATTACAAGTGACCAATCATGAAGCTCCATTTGGATTTAAACTTACATTTGGTTTTCTTTCCATTTTGCCTTGTGTTTTTGCCCTCCTCTCTTCTTTCTCTCAATTATTCTAAAGTTTTGTTTTGTTATTACCCTTTAAATATGAATTAACAAACTAAGGGAAAAAAAAATAAAATATCTTCTCTTTTCTTCTAGAAACTTTTCATACTTATCCTTTAAGCATAATTTAATAACGTAAAGAAAATAAAACAAAAGTAAAGTGAATTTGTTTAATAGAAAGCATTTGGGCCGTCCACTTGTAATCCAATTAATAGGCTTGATTTGGTTAATATCATTAAAGCCCAAATTATCATATCAATTTAATAAAAATCTTGAAATATTAATAATAATCACATACTTAAATATATTTCATATTTTATACCTCAATTTCGGTTTAACTATGCATACATAACCTTGAATTTTTTTTTTTAACCTATGTCAAAATCTTGTCATAAATAAAAATTATAATAAATTCAATTTATATCAAAATTACTGTTCTACAAATGATATTGTTAATATATGTGATTTTTATTTCTCCTCTTTTGTTTTGTGCATATGTGAACAATACAAAAGTGGTGCTTCATTTCATTAAGAAGATTAAGAAGTTGGCCAATTCGACATGAAGTGTGCATTTAAGTTTACAAAATAGATGAAAACTGAGAAGATTGAAAAGGGGGCGATTATATTGTAGGGGTGAAAGATCTATTAACGTTTAAATAAATAAATAAAAATTAGTACATATAAAATTTTGTGATAGTCAATCATATTTTTAAAAACAATTTTTTTTTAAAACAGGCAAATCAAAATTAATTCGGATTTTATTATGAGAAGGTGCAATCTCTTACTATTATATTTGTTTAAGAATTTATTCGATTATATAATAAAATTATCGATTCAACTCACATAAATAGCTCTTAATTTCTTATTTGAAAAGTAAATAATAATAACAATAACTAGTCACAATATAAATTAAATAATTTTTTTTATGAAGTTTATTTGCATGTTAAAATATACTATGAATATCGTTTTACTTCGCATGCTCATTCAATAAATTTTAAAAATTCAAAGTTAATAAAAAATAAATATCACGATAAAAAAAATTTTGAAAATTTTAAATTTAAAAAAATATATATGTTAAACAAAAATTAGGAGGATCATCATGCCTTATGTTCTAGTGCCTAATGTTCTAATGCAATCAGAAAGTCAAGCAAACAAGAAGACTCAATTACTAAACTTTTTTTTTCAGTATTTTTCGTTATTAAATATATTAAATTTTAAATTGGGATTAATTGACGTATTTCTCTTTGTAGAGTGTTGTCTTAGTTTTTAGCATATCAATTAATGTATAGTTTCCATTAGAGTAAAATTGTTAAATGCTACATTTTATTCTTTGATATTTAAATTTGCAGTATTGGTAATTAACTATACGAATTTACATTGAGAAACCACTACCAACTACCAATTTGTCAATACTAATAACAGCTTTAATTTAATACTTATATATTTATAGACGTTACCAAATCATTCATATGATTCTATGATGCATAACAATATTCTCAAGACAAATAGCAACAATCCACAGAACATTCAACTGCTCACGTTTCCTAATTCGTATATGTAGAACCAAATGCATAGATTTCTTTTCAATAGAAGTAACAACCATAGAAGCAAAAATGGCATGTATCGAGGAAATTCGGAAGGCCCAACGTGCTGAAGGCATCGCCACAGTCATGGCCATCGGAACAGCAACTCCTCCTACATGTTTTGAACAAAGCACTTATCCAGACTTTTATTTTCGTATCACCAACAGTGAACACATGACCGAGCTTAGGAGGATATTCAAGCGACTTTGTAAGACATTTTTTATGCGTCAATTTGGCTATACATATAATTCATTGTCTGTTTATGTGTTTTTTATCACTTATTTCAGGTGAAAAATCCATGATCAGGAAGCGATACTTGTATCTAACAGAAGAAATTTTAAAAGAAAACTCTAATATGTGTACATTTATGGAACGATCGTTAGATGCTAGGCAAGATATGTTGGTGTTAGAGGTACCAAAGCTTGGCAAAGAAGCTGCTGAAAAGGCTATCAAGGAATGGGGTCGGTCCAAGTCCGAAATCACCCACTTAATATTTTGCACTAGTAGTTGTGTGGACATGCCTGGAGCTGACTATCAACTAACCAAACTCTTGGGCCTTCCTCCGTCAATTAAACGTCTCACGATTTACCAACAAAGTTGTTTTGCAGGCGTAGCCGGGCTTCGTCTCGCCAAAGACTTCGCCGAAAACACCAAAGGTGCGCGAGTACTTGTCGTGTGCTCGGAGATAACCGCGGTCAGTTTCCGTGGCCCTAGTGACACCTCCCTTGATGTTCTTGTAAACCAATCCTTATTTGGTGATGGTGCATCCGCTGTTATAGTTGGTACTAATCCAATACCTGATGTCGAGAAGCCCATCTTTGAACTAGTTTTCACGGCCCAAACATTAGTCCCTGATAGCGGCGAGGCTATACGTGGGCATTTGCACGAGACAGGGCTTGCATTTCGGCTCGACAAGAGTATTCATGAGCTTATTCCGAACAACATAGAGAAGAGTCTGGTTGAGGTATTCCAACCTTTGGATATTTTGGATTGGAACTCGATCTTCTGGATAATGCACCCAGGCGGGCCAACAGTTTTGAACCAAGTTGAAGCCAAATTGAGCCTTAAGCCTGAAAAGTTAGGGGCATCAAGACATGTGCTTGCTGAGTATGGTAATTTGTCGAGTGCTTGTGTGTTTTATGTTATGGATGAAATGAGGAAGAAATCAACAGAAAGTGGATTGAAGACAACAGGAGAGGGATTCGAGTGGGGAGTGCTGCTTGGATTTGGGCCCGGCATAACTATTGAGACTATGGTCCTTCGTAGCATTGATATTGCTTAAGAGGATTACTCATCCTCTGATTTTTCATTGGCATTAATTTTCTATTTTTATCTGTTCTTTGGGTGGTTTTTATTTCTTTTTTTAAATAAAAAAGAAAGTGTTTGCTATTATGGAAAGTAATGGTGTGATGGAATAAGTTTGTGTAACTTCTGAAATTGCAAGTTGCAACCATTAAGTCATGGCATTATAATTATATTATGTGACGCAATGAATATGATATATCTTTCGATATTGGTGTTAAAAAATTCGACCTCTCAACTTTCTGTTTCAAGATTAGAATTTAAATTAACTAAGCTTATTGGTTGGGGACATAGGTTGCTTGAAATTCCTTTTGGCATGTGCTTCCAATTAGTAGTAGTACAATCAAGCATGTACGTCAAAAATCTTCTTTTTTTTAATTTTTAAGTCATTGGCCAACAACATCATTTCATTTAAGCTAGAATGGACCTCATTGTTAACATTTCAAAACTTAGAGATCTACGTGTAAGATTTTAAAACTTACTGGATCTTATTGTATTTAATGCAAACATTGAGATCATGTTTTTTTTTTTTTAAATAGTTGTTCGTATTGAATTTAAGTAGTTATACTTAATAGAAATTTTAAGACGTTTTTAACTTGAAAACACAAAAAGTTACGGCCGTTTGATATAAGATTTGAATACAATCTTTTGTTTTTAAAAATTAGAAATAGAATAGGATTCTAAATCTCAGTTCAAAATCAGTAAACAAAAAAAAAACATTTTTTTTTAATTTTCATCTTAACTCTATCCAAATTAAATTTAAAAATATTTTTAATCAAACTACTATCAAATATGTTTTTACAATTTTTTTAATTTTAAAAAATAATTTTTAGTTTTACATCAAATATTAAAAACAAGTAATACAACTCAAATTTTTTTGACAGCAATAGATAACCAAAGATTATTTGGTTTTTTTAACAATTGGACTATGATTGTATTAGTTTAAATTAATCATTGAATATTTTATCCCATGAGAATATATGTCACATTCTACATTACTAGCATGAATGAGTTTGTGCTAATTTATATAGTTTTGAGTTATCTTAAAATAATGGATTCGTTTTCAGTTGCAAAATATAAAAATAAAATTATGATGGATTCTGTACTCAAAATGAGTAATGTTTATCAGGTAATTAGGCCTAAGCTATTACATTTGATATTAGAGTTTATTCATAATTCGATATGTGAATTTTTTATTTTGTGATAAAATTATAATTCTGAACCTCTTTTGAGAAGACTAGTCGAGGATAGATGGGATGAGATTGTCACATCTCACGTTACTAGTAAAAATGAGTTGTTGTTCTGACTCTCTCCTGATGATGAAAATGAGGGATTGAGACTTTCATATCTCACATCGTTAGTAAGAATGAGTTTTGTTAGGTATAAACTATAACATTTAATATCAGAGCCAATCAGCGACTCTTTGGTATCAAATAAATTTTGTTATGTATTCCAAATCTCACATTACTAGCAATAATAGATTGATCATATGATTGTATTGTTTGAATGAAAATACAAAATCAATGCAATTAATGAGAATAAATAAGGTAGACCATATAGCAATTATACAATAGTATCATGCCTATTTGTATCACATAGTTTATATACAGAATCTGTATCATTTGTATTATTCTATATACACATATGTAGAATTGCAGTTCCCTTTACTGAAAGGCGGAGGTAGGATTCATTTTTTTTGGGAACCAAAATGTAAGTACTATAATATTGTAGGGGTTAAAACAAGAAAAAAAATTATTAACTTTATTTAAAATTGTAGGAGATAACTTTTTTATAATAATAATAATAATATACAACCTAACATAGGTTTCTTGTCCACTCAACTCTACATGTGAAACCATTATATTCTAAATCAGATTACACAATTGCTTCTACAATCATGACTTCAAAAATAATATTCTGTTATAAATTATTTTCAACTTGTATGATAACGATATTCTGTTTTAAATTATTTTCAACATGTATAATAACGATAATTAGTTGGTGTTTATATCTATAGAAAGAGAGAGAGGAAATGATAAAAGGGGTAAATGACCAAAAAAAAAATTATTAATTTAGAAATATTTTTCAAAATGAAAAATACATATAATATAACAAAATATTATCATATATCTTGCAAATTTTGTACTACCACCATCTATTAGTAAATGAACGAATGATTGAAAATAAAAGATCATAACATATCACCGAAGAGTTTTAAAAATATTTTATTCTTATAAATTTGAAATATAAAATCCTACCGAGTTACATATCATATTACAAAATATTACCATACATCATGCATGTGTATGCATTTAGTGCTCAAATATTAAATATTATATCAAGATAAATAACAATAATCCATAGAACATTAAACTTGTGCTTCTCCTGCTTTGTATATATAGAATCAAATGAACAATTTTCCTGAATAGAATTATATTAAATATTGAAGCAAACAAAAATCACTTCTAATATTTTAAATTTTAAATATTAAAAAAAATAAATAAAACAATTTCGATAGAATCATTCAATAAAATTATACTACATAATATTAAATTTCTAAATACGTTATTGATTGTAGGAGATAACTTTTTATAATAAAAAAATAAAAATAAAAAAGAATAATAAGGTATCTAACCTAACATGATTTTTTTGTCGACACAATTATAAATCATTATATTCCAAATTAGATTACAAATTGCTTCTACAATCGTGACCTCAAAAGTGATATTGTCTATTATTATTGTTTTTTTTTAACATGTAGGAACATGTTGATTAGTTGGTATTTATTTTATATTATTATTATTCTTATTTAAATTGTATCTATCATTCCAATTATTTGAATTACTAACTCCACGGTAGAATATTTAACTTTATATTTATAAGTAGAGATTTTAAATTTTTAACAAAATATTATCGTACCTCAATCATTTGGTGCTCAAATATCAAATATTAAATCAAGACAAATAACAAGAATCCATAGAACATCAAACTGCTCCTCCTCCTACTTTGTATATATAGAATCAAATGGACAATTTTCTTGAATATGCAGAGAATTATGTTAAACATTAATTGAAGCAGGCAAGCAAGCAAAAATGGTGAGTGTTAATGAAATTCGAAAGACCCAACGTGCTGAAGGCACAGCCACGATCATGGCCATTGGAACAGCAACTCCTCCAACTTGTTTTGATCAAAGCAAGTATTCTGACTTTTATTTTCGTGTCACCAATAGTGAGCACATGACCGAGCCTAAAATGAAATTGAAACAGATTTGTAAGACATATTCTTGTGTTCTCTATTTGAATCTATTTCATAATATTTATACAAATGTTCATTATTTTTCTTGTTACAAATTTCAGGTGAAAGATCCATGATTAAGAAGAGGTA
The DNA here is from genome assembly GCA_035584115.1 of Cedrela odorata. Classification (NCBI taxonomy): domain Eukaryota; kingdom Viridiplantae; phylum Streptophyta; class Magnoliopsida; order Sapindales; family Meliaceae; genus Cedrela; species Cedrela odorata. The sequence goes on from JAXCLQ010000007.1 coordinate 9,429,348, forward strand.
TTTGTTCACGACAGAAGAGATTTTAAAACAAAACCCTAATATGTGCACTTACATGGAGCCATCATTGAATGCTAGGCACGATATGTTGATGGTAGAGATACCAAAGCTAGGCAAAGAAGCTGCCGAAAAGGCTATTAAGGAATGGAACCGGCCCATTTCGGAAATTACCCACTTAATCTTTTGCACTAGTGCTGGTGTGGACATGCCTGGAGCTGACTACCAACTCACCAAGCTCTTAGGCCTTCATTCATCTACAAAGCGACACATGATTTATCTACATGGTTGTTTTGCAGGCGGTACCGTGCTTCGTGTAGCCAAAGACTTGGCTGAAAACACGAAAAACGCCCGTGTACTCGTTGTGTGCTCGGAGATAACTGCGATCGGCTTCCGTGGCCCTAGCGAGACTTCCATTGAAGTTCTTATAAACCAAGCCATATTTGGTGATGGTGCATCTGCTCTCATCGTTGGTGCTAACCCGCTGCCTGGTGTCGAGAAGCCTATTTTTGAACTAATTTCTGCAAGCCAAACTTTATTACCGGATTCTGGCGAGGCTATTTCTGGGCATTTGCGCGAGATTGGGCTTACATTTCACCTTCTCAAGAATGTACCTGAACTTATTTCAAACAACTTAGAGGAAAGCCTAATTGAGGCCTTCCAACCTTTGGGTATCTCGGATTGGGAGTCCATTTTCTGGATTGCGCACCCTGGCGGGCCTGCAATTTTGAACCGAATTGAGGAAAAATTGGGCCTGAAGCCTGAAAAGTTATCGGCGTCGAGACATGTCCTGGCCGAGTATGGTAACTTGTCCAGCGCTTGTGTGTTTTTTATAATGGATGAGATGAGAAAGAAATCAATGGAAAATGGGTTAAGGACAACGGGTGAGGGCTTTGAGTGGGGGGTGCTTCTTGGATTTGGACCAGGGATTACTATTGAGACTGTTGTTGTCCATAGCACTGCGGTTGCTTAATGGTTTCCTACCATTGTCGGCTGAGTTTCCTTTGAAAGAACGTTGGGTTTTTTTTTCTATATATAGCTCAAATTTTAGGCTTATTTCTACTTATAACTTCTCTAAATATTGTTCTTATTTATAGGCAAAAATATCAAATTTGAACAATTTTACTACTACACCGTAGTTTTATTTGTGAATCAGTTTTTTAACTGATTTATCTGGACAAATTTGTTTAGAGAAATGAATTCAATAATTAATTTCTCCGAACCAAATTTGTCGAGAAAAATCATTTCAAAAACTTGTTCACAAATAAAATTAAAATACGTGAGTAAAATTGTTCAAAATAACTATTTTTAACCATAAATAAGAACAACATTTGAAGTAGACTATAAATAAAAATGAGCCTTAAATTTAAATATGCCAAAAAAATAATAATAAGAAGAAGAATGTTTGGTGAGTTTGGAAAATTAATTGTGTGATTTCTTTTAGGTGTGTTTGGTGTATGTATTGAATTATTACTAAATAAAGGGTTTGTACAAAAATAAAGTTATCTCATGTTTAATTTTAAATTACAAGGATGTTGTATTAAAACAAAATAATAGTAAGTAACACAACACCAAATATATAATACTAAATTTAATACAATTCAATCTATTTTAAAACATCAATTCAGTACATTACACCCAATGTACCCTTTGATATTCATGCGTTAAGCTTGTCTTAAGAAAACAATAAATACCATCTAAAGAAAGAACTTTATTAAAAGAAATACGGATTCCGTTGTCATTTTTGAGATAGTTTTTCATTGTGTATATACACTTATCCTTCAGCCTTTATGGAGTTATAGAATAATATTGTATGGAATTTCTTTTCCCTCATCACAATTTTGTAGTTTAAGGATAATAATACATTATGGTGTTAGTAAATAGATACAATTTTAAAGACAAAAAAAAAATTAAAAGAAATTTTCATCCTAATTAATTAATGATGAATTTATAATACTATTAAACTTCTCAAATTATATTTTAATTTTTATTGATAATATAGATTTCATTTATTGAATAGTTAAATATATAATTAGTCAATTTATAAGTTATAAAATCTATCATCTAGAATTACTCAAATAATTATTGGTGTCAATTAATTTAACTAATATTTTTTTTAAATGTTACACTTATATTGCAAAAATATAATTATTTTACATTATTAATTAGAGAGATTCTTTTAATTAAAAAAATAATTAAGTTTGACAAATAAAATAATGCATTTATCTTTTGCGATTTTTGCATTCACATTTTTATTATTTCCAATTTTCATAGATAATTAAGAGGTTACACAACATAGGCATAATTCCCTTTAAATTATAAAACTAAACTTAAGTCCCTTAATTAATTTACTTAAACTAAATATTTGTCAATTTAAACAAACGTTAAAAAAAAAAATTTACATGAGGTTGCCGATGCTTTAAAAAATAAAATCTTCAATTCTTAATATTTTTAAAAATACTAATCATGTTCCTTGATCTAATTCTTTGCCAATAAACTTAATCATATTGATTAGTACAACTTTCAAAAGGCCAGCATTATTATCCAACCTTTGGGTAAATGATCATATTTACTCCTTTTCTTTTAATAAAATTTACTCTTTACTTGATAAAAATTAATTTTTTATAATATTTTTAGATGGTATCATTCTATACACCAAATTAATAATTGTAATATCCCGTGCATTTGTGGGTATTGTCGGAATGAAGTTAAAATTAAAATTAAGTGGGTTTAAATTTATAAATAGATTTTGACTTGTTTAAACTCATGAATTATATTTTAGGTCTAAAAGTAAAAACTGAGTCCATGAACTTTGCTTAGGCCCAAGTATGAAATCCAAGTTTGTTTATTTAAATCTTAGTTATCCATTCTACTTTCAATACTAACCCTTTATTTGTTTAATGTGTTGGTTTAATTTTGGTCATATATTAGATTAAAAAAATTAACTTATTTTTAACTTAGTAAAGTGGAAGAAAGTTGGCATAACATTAGTCATTGGATTGCAAGTTTAAATCTAGGTCATTGATTAATTAATGAATTATTAAGAAATTAAAATGTTAGTTTTCAATTTAAGAAAGAAAGAGAATAAAACGTGGGAAGAAAATGAAAGGAGGAACAACCAAATAAGAAAGAAGGAAAGAAATGAAGAAAAGTAAGAAAGTGAAAGAAAAAAGAAAGCTTGGTAAGTTAATCTATTGATTTTGTTCATAGAATTTTTGTGTTGATTTGTTTATTATATTGTAAACTTAAATCTTTATGTTAGGGTTTAGCCACAAAATTGGTTTATAGGTTAATGTCATGTATATTAAAGATGATGGGTGTATTGTTGATAGTTTATGAAGTGTGAAATTGAAAATAATGATAATGAAAAATAAATTAAAGATTTTAGTACTATGGGATCAATTGTGTATTTAATTACATTTTTATTGCTTATTAAATATGATTGTTATGGGTGTTCTTTGATGACTTCAAAACTCTTTAGATAGTCCTATTGTGATTTATGAACCATGTTTTGTATTGAATTATATTATACCTGAAATTGAGTTTCATTGGAACAATATCCATTCATATGGATATAAGTTGAGTTCTAAAACTCCGAACGAGGCACCATTAGAGGTTATAGAAACTAGACACATAGAGATACAACATAACCAAAATTCATCTTCATAGCTTTCCGGATGAGTTCACAGTAAAGTTGGGAATTAGGTTGTTATGTATAGCCTTGTCATCAACATTAAGCTAGGCCTTCTATGCTGTAGCCATGTTCACTTAATTAGAATTAAGTTTCGTTAAATCTTAAGTAATGTTAGTTATAGAGGCCTAAATTTAAAATATATTCGAGTATGTTTAATATATATGCATTAGCTCATAAATATTATTGTTCCGATTTCTTTAACGATATTTTTTAATACCGCATTATAGATATTCCGAGGAAGAGATAGTCTAACACTCATTGATCCAGACTTCATTCAATTAGTGACAATAAGCTTGTGAGTGGAATACTTATACTTTCTTTATTTTTTTATGTGACATTTATATTTACATTCATGATTATAATTATATATATGAGGTTGAGGCCAAGAGAAGACCGAATATGATTTTGATATGAATTCTCTATTTATGTTATATATGTATATGATTGCATGCTTGTACGTGTGTGTGCTACAGTATTGATCCATGGATCCAGATATGATAGTCTCTCTGCCCGATCAAGTGCGTAGGATGTGCATGATATTTACACACATATATTTGTATACATTGTTACATTGGTATTATAATATATATGAGTAATAAACAGATAAATGATTATGTTCAGTTCTTACTTTTTTGAAGTATATGTATATGATAATTTCATTGATAATATGTTTAATTAATATGTATATAACATGTTATAAAGTTTATGTTTTCAAGTTACGTGGTAATATGAGATTGAAATAAATAAGTTAGTTTTATCTTCTGCAAGTCACATTTCAAATTCTTTGGAATATGATAATAATATACAAACATTATAGTTAAGAGGTATTCCATGAATTCACATCAATACTATTGTTGCATGGTACAAAATTTTAATTTTTTTTTTAAAAATTACTTTTTAAGATAAAGGAAAGAATTATTACCGTGTATCTTATATTATTATTTTTATAAAATTATAGGATGTGTGACATTGTCATATTATTGCAATTTTTCAAAACATTCTTAAAACAACAAGTGCATTAAATTTTGTAATTTGGTTTAGCTAAGTTATTTTTCAATCATAAATTTACCTATCTTGGCTGAAATTCCCATTAAAATTTTACAAAACATCCCACGGAACAGAAACTTTATGCCATTCCTCATAAATGATCATATGCAGGGCAATCAAGTATTTGCGTAACCCCACGAACATTCCAAAATTGCAGGTCACGCATTTTCATAACGATCATGAAATCTCCATTCATAAACTGCCACGTAAGACCCCAGAATGCACTAATCACAACCGTCCTTTTTGTTTGAATCTTTGATTTTGTGTTCTGCGATGTGATTATAAATGTGGTAAGTACAACGAAATACAGCCCCCCATCATGCGGAAGGGAAGCATAGATACACCAAACTCGTGTGTCACGTGCCAGCCAGCTACGCTTACTTAGGTTGTTGGGCTTTTGCCTATTTATCAAGGGTTAATAACAACTTCTGTCCTGCATTTTTTATGTTTTCATAAATAATGTTATAGTTTCTATATATATATCAAATAGATCCTTACGTTTTATTAAAATAATTAAACATTTTATTAAAATAATTAAAAATATCATTTACAGTTAAGTTAGATATGAAAATTAAAAATCATTCAATCTAGATGTTGATGGTTGAATAATATTATAATAGTACTTATATAAACTTTTGGCAGCTACGTACTCTTACTTTGTGATGACTATTATAAAGATAATTTAGTTATTTTAATAGAAATTAAGTTAGGATTTATTTGATATAAATGTAAAACTATATCTTTCTTTGTAAATATATAAAAAATAGCGACCCGAATAGTATTACAGTTTTTATCAATTGAGCATTGGTCTATCAAAGCACGTGATGTTCAGCTACCAGCTTGTCCAATTCTTATAAATAAGAAGCAAACTAATATGTTTTTATCAGGCCACCTCTTCTACCACTCTTCTTGTCTTGGCAACTAACTAGGAAAGAAAACTGTTTGATTTCTCTCTTCTCTTCTCTTAGAAGCAAAAATGGTGACCGTCGAAGAAGTTCGCAAGACTCAACGTGCCGAAGGTCCGGCGACGATCTTGGCCATCGGAACAGCAACTCCTCCCAACTGTGTTGATCAGAGCGCGTATCCCGATTACTATTTTCGTATCACAAACAGTGAACACAAGGCTGAACTTAAAGAGAAATTCAAGCGCATGTGTAAGACAAGCTTTCCCTTTTTTCTTTTTAATCTCCATTTATGCTGTGTTCATCAAGTTTTTTCATGGGTTGTCTTGGTTTAGGTTTTTATATATGTAAATCGACTCTCTTTATAATTCTTATTAACATGTCTGCATGAAATTAGAGAAAATGTTAATAATGAAGAGTATATTATATTGTTAATGATTAAGTTACTTGGCTATCTAGGAATATGACAAAATTGATGAAATTTTGTTTTTATTTTATCTGATAATTTGACAGTAGGATATGATAGAGACAAACTCCGAATTCGAAGGTACTGTATTTGTATCTATTATTAAGGGAAAATTAATCTTTCATTTACTTGGAGGAGATTGGAGAATTATGGTATCCGCTACTGAAACTCTAGAATTAATGGTCATAATTTGTCTACCTATTGATAATATTTAGGCTTACATACATTAAATGTAAGCCTAATAATACTGTCCCCTTTCTGTGGCCAAAATTTTGTAGCCCAGCTGGAAATAATTTAATTACTCATTAATTATTCATTCTATAGACTTATAATATTTGGTCACAAATTAAGTCTTGTAACTCCTAATGGATCTTCTACCAAACATTGGGAATTATGGTGACATTGATTACTAAATTTTCCTATGTTACATATTTTCAGGTGATAAATCTATGATCAAGAAGAGATACATGTATTTGACTGAAGAGATTTTGAAGGAAAACCCTAGTGTGTGTGAATACATGGCACCTTCATTGGATGCTAGACAAGATATGGTGGTGGTTGAGGTACCAAAACTAGGCAAAGAAGCAGCCACCAAGGCCATTAAGGAATGGGGCCAGCCCAAATCCAAAATCACTCACTTGGTCTTTTGCACTACTAGTGGTGTTGACATGCCTGGCGCTGACTACCAACTCACCAAACTCTTGGGCCTTCGCCCGTCTGTCAAACGCCTCATGATGTACCAACAAGGTTGCTTTGCGGGTGGCACGGTCCTCCGTCTCGCCAAGGACTTGGCCGAGAACAACAAAGGTGCTCGCGTCCTCGTCGTGTGCTCAGAGATAACTGCAGTCACTTTCCGTGGCCCTAGTGACACCCACTTGGATAGTCTAGTTGGTCAGGCCTTGTTCGGTGATGGTGCCGCTGCTATAATTATCGGTGCTGATCCAGTACCTGAAGTCGAGAAGCCCATGTTCGAGATAGTCTCCGCAGCCCAGACGATATTGCCCGACAGCGACGGTGCTATCGATGGACATCTCCGTGAAGTTGGGCTTACCTTTCACCTACTCAAGGATGTTCCTGGGATTATTTCAAAGAACATTCAGAAAAGTCTAGTAGAGGCATTCCAGCCTTTGGGTATCTCGGATTGGAACTCTCTCTTTTGGATCGCGCATCCTGGTGGGCCTGCAATTCTGGACCAAGTTGAGCTGAAGTTGGGGCTTAAGCCCGAAAAACTACGTGCCACGAGGCACGTGCTTTCTGAGTATGGTAACATGTCTAGTGCTTGTGTGCTATTTATTTTGGATGAAATGAGGAAAAAATCTGCCAATGATGGGCTTAAGACCACAGGAGAAGGGCTGGAGTGGGGAGTTCTGTTTGGGTTTGGGCCTGGTCTAACTGTTGAAACAGTGGTTCTCCACAGTGCTGCCAATGCTTGAAAGCTGCTGCTATTTACCTTTTACTTTTGGTCTTTAATTTCCTTTATTTAAAAAGTCTGTTGAAAAGTAATTATGCTGTTCAATGGATGTGTTTGATTTCAGACTTTCAGCTTTGCAGACTGTCATCATAATATCCTACAGGACTCCTGTTTCGGTTTGTATTATGAAAATAATATTCAAATTCCCACTTTATGTCATGAATGAAACATCACAATTTCTTTACGTAAAGAATAAATTTTAAATGGTATTGTGTTGTCAATATTATATGCAGATAATTGCAGCAATGATACCAGGATTAAAACCTCTCACAATCTTTTAAAGGGTTAATAATATTAGAGTTTCTTAATTAATTAATT
>JAXCLQ010000007.1:9440235-9458499 GCA_035584115.1 Cedrela odorata
TCTCTCTCTCTCTCTCTCTCTCTCTCTCTCTCTCTCTTTTTTGGTTGGATGTTTTAAGTTTGCTATTTTTTCAATTTAAAAATTTGTCTCACACCCACATGCGTGTTCTTGGGTTTGTCCGATCTGGATTGGATCACAAGGATCTCTTGTTTTCCTATTTTTTAACTTTCCACTTTAAGAACTCTTCAGAGAGAAAGAACACACAGAAAAAGATAGGTATAGAAACAGAGGTGCTTGGTTGGGTCTATTGCTTATGAGTTTCTCTTTTAGAAGCAATCTTGATTTCTTTTTGGTGGCATAGAAGAAGCAAAAGAAGAAGAAGCAAGGAGAAGGTGAGGTATTCTTGATTTCTTGGATCTATGTGTTGGACCCACACGACAAGATTCTTTTCTTTTTGTTTCTGTTGTTTCTTGTGACCGTCTCACATTTTTCTGTTGTTTTCTTGTGCTATCTAGGTGTGACTTGAATAGTTTCTGATTCATTCTGGGTGAAGGTTTCAAAGAGCTTCTCATTTTGGTTAACAATTGTGAAGTGGGTCTGTTTCGTAAGTTGTAAAGTTTGTGTATGTGAAGAAATGGTTGCTAGGGTTTGATTGTATCATTTGGAATTTTTTGGTTTTCTTTTCGGCAACTGATTATTTGTCATGTCGGTTGAGTTGTTGCATTGAACGATTGAATTGGGTTTTTGTGGTGTATATTAGTGTTGAGTTGATATTTTGTATATACTCCTGAGGCATGGCGGGCATCGATGTTTCAAAGTATGTCCATAGCCCTGTGCACAAGGCCATTGCCATGAGAGATTATGCCAGTCTCAGGAGAATACTTGCTGGTCTCCCAAGACTTAGTAACCCAACTGAAATTCGCAATGAAATGGCGTCAGTGGCCGAGGAAGAGAAGGCGGATGCCATCTCTGCTGTGATTGATAGGCGGGATGTTCCTAATCGGGACACCCCTCTTCATTTAGCTGTCAAACTTGGTGATGAGACCGCAACAGAAATGCTGATGGTTGCTGGGGCTGATTGGAGTTTGCAGAATGAACATGGTTGGAGTGCACTCCAGGAGGCAATTTGCAGTAGAGAAGAAGGGATTGCCATGATTATAGTTAGGCACTACCAGCCGTTGGCTTGGGCAAAATGGTGTAGAAGGTTGCCTCGCCTGGTAGGGACTATGCGAAGGATGAGGGATTTTTATATGGAAATTACTTTCCATTTCGAGAGTTCTGTGATACCTTTCATATCAAGGATAGCCCCTTCAGATACTTATAAAATTTGGAAGAGGGGTGCTAATTTGAGGGCGGATATGACCTTGGCCGGATTTGATGGATTTAGGATTCAGCGATCAGATCAGAGTATTCTTTTCCTTGGTGATGGTTCTGAAGATGGGAAGATCCCTCTTGGATCACTTTGTATGATATCACATAAAGACAAGGAGGTGATGAATGCTTTGGATGATGCTGGTTCTCAAGCAACAGAAGAAGAGGTTCGGCAAGAAGTAGCTGCAATGTCCCAGACTAATATATTCAGGCCTGGAATTGATGTGACTCAAGCAGTTCTTTTGCAGCAATTGACATGGAGGCGACAGGAGAAAACAGAAATGGTGGGCATATGGAAGGCTAAGGTATATGATATGCATAATGTGGTTGTTAGCATTAAATCCAGGAGAGTCCCAGGAGCCATGACAGATGATGAATTATTCTCGTCTTGCAACGAAAATGAAACAGAGAATGAGGAGCTTGATGACATTTTAACCGAAGAAGAAAGAAGGCAACTTGAAGTTGCTCTTAAATTGGATTCATCAGAATCAAGCAATGGGAATGGTGATGGGATAATTGCACACCGTCATAGTTGTTATGAGCACAGGGAGATTCCTATAGAATATGGGAATGGTTGTGTAAATGGAGAGACCAAGCAGGAAAAGAAAGGATGGTTTGGTGGATGGAGGAAAAAGGATACTAAACCTGAAGGGCAAAAGAAGATTGCGCCGCCAAGAAGTTCACTTTGTGTTGATGAGAAGGTAAGTGATCTTCTAGGGGATTCTCCGTCTGGAAATCAAATTAAACCAGGAAGACATTCTGTTGAGATTGTTGCAAGGGATGAGCACCGAAGAGGAAAAGATACTAGGACATCAGCCACCATTTCTGATAGTGGGAATCGGCGCAAGGATAGCAGTCGCGAGAATGAGTATAAGAAAGGGTTGAGGCCCATACTCTGGCTTTCCCCAAGCTTTCCTCTACAAACAGAAGAACTCCTGCCATTGCTTGACATTCTTGCAAACAAGGTTAAGGCAATTCGCCGTTTAAGAGAACTGCTCACCACTAAACTTCCAATGGGAACCTTTCCAGTAAAGGTATGCTGCTCTTTTATTCTGCATTTTTTAATTATAATTCCTTTAGTGTATGACTCTTAAGCAATTTTCAGTGTTATTTTGTCTTTTGGTTGTTTGATAATGCTATTCCTTGATTCATTGGGTTTTACACTTTTGTTTTTCTCTTTCCTCTACAAGACTCTTTTTTTCCTATAGTGTACGCTTCTCTTTTTTCCTTTAGTGTACGTCTCTTAGACACTTTTGTATGGTGAGGGATATGGATTTTAAATCTGATGGTCCTTTCAAGTTTGGTTTTATGATGATCTTATGAATGAGCGAAAAATTAGTGACCTCTGTTGTTGAGTTGTAGAAGATTTTTTATTAAATAGGCATGGTACAGCTTTGGAATTGAGAGGATGGCTAGGTTTGGTAGAATCATGCAAGCTGGTTCCAACTTTTGTGGCTTATGAACCAAACTTTTAACATTATTGACTTGGCTCATGTAGGTCTTCAATTACACGGCGTTTGATATTGAACCAACTGGTGACATGTACCCACATGGGCATGTCCCATTATTGTTTATGCCTCAATTCTGTTTCTACTGTTTTTTGTTCTGGGGTCAGTGGGATTGTCTCCTTGTTTCTGACTCGCTCTTCCCTTGACTTCTACATTTTAGGTTCTTCCCTGTTGGTCATTCTTCTTTTAACCCATTTGATTTATATTATCAGTTGAGTTGGTGAAATACTTATCACTGACCCAGATGCCCAATGCCTTGTAACCTAAGCCTTGGTGATCTATCTGAATTGATCAGAAACACTACCCTAAAGGCCAAATAAGAGAATTGCTGGTTATAATTATTATAACTACAAAGTGGGGTCAAGATTGCACGAATGAGGATTGCTGAATTGAAGTTGTAAGATTCAAGAAAATGGAACATTAAGCAATAGCGACATCAGATAATAGTGATTAAATAGCTGAAGAGAATAAGTTAGAACACCAAAATTAGAATAAATGACTTTAGAAACAACATAGGTGTTTGATTTGAACTGACTGGCATAGGAATATGCAAGATTGAAAAATTGTAACAGCTATGAGTGATTTCATATTTCATGGTGCCTAACTGAATTTGAAAACCATGTTAACATCTTACTCCCAGTGAAATATAGGTTTAGTAAGTCCAATGACAGATAAGGAGATTTAAGAAGGTGAATAAACAATTGACCAACAATCAAAGATTTTTTTTAATACTACAATGTCTTTGGTGTGGTGCCTTGGACTTTACATGAATTGGTTGGTTATGCTTGTTCCCTTTTATTTTTTTCCCCCTTTCCTTTTCCCGATCTTTCCATTAGTGGTTTATATGTTTGGGCTGTTAGGTTCTTTGCGCTTGTCCTAGTAACACAATTATGTGTAATGAAGGAAAAGTACCTTTCTTTTACTGATCAAGTTAGTTTCTCCTTAGAAGTTATCATCATTTTGTTGAGTTGGTAGCTCAGATTGAGCAATTTATGTACCTGTGCAAGAAGCTATTGGTGTTCGATCCTTCAGTAAAAAATGCTATTGGTGATACCTTTTTTTGGGTTGTTTTTCTAAACAATATATATAGCTCTTTTATTTTGTATATATCTAACATCAGCAAGTGAACTAAGTACCTTCATGCTAATTAAGTTCTAAAATGAGAGTGATCACCTTCATTTTATTCTAAAATTCATTTTGTGGAGAATGAAGTAAAACATGGCTTAGATTTAGAGATTCAATGTTTCTGTTCCCTACTAAGTATATTATCAACAAATGAATCTGGTATGTTATATCAATCACTTAGAGGCTGAAAAGAGAGTTATCGCCTTTATTTTATCTTGGTCCAATCTCAGGCACTTAATACCATCTTAATATCTACAACCAATCTTCATTTATCCAGTTTTAACATAAGTTTTCCTGACTCATTGATGGGTAGTGTCATAGTACACATTAGTATAGAATGTTTTGCTGGGACTTGGATATATAGTGCTGTAAGTGCTTGTTAGATATGCAATATTAAGAGGCAAGAAAACAAGTGCAAGTGAGTTTAGCTACCGTATGCGAGATTTCTTGTCAATCTTAAATGTTGGAATATTTCGCTCGTGATCAAATATTGAAATGTTTGACATTTCTAGAAGGAAAAAATTTGTACATTTGCAAATGATGACATCTAGTAGCCTCCTGTCCAGAAAATAATGTTGGCAATTCTCATACTTAAATGCGATATGTCTCCTTGTTCTTGTCTTGCTAGGGTAGGAATATATGGAGTGACTATCTTTAAAGGATGACGAAACGGTGAAAGGGAGCTTAAATATGGGTTGGGAACTGTGAGCAAGTTTTCCTAAATCATTAAATGAGCACTAAAAAAGGGGACATAACAAACATGAGAAATTTACTAGAGAAGCATTCAAATTGCTAAGTATCTCCAGATCTATAATTTTGAAAGTTTTGATGGTTAGGTCTGGAATTACTTAATATGCCATCTCTTAGAAAGAACCAGCAACTTGAGGCAGATTAGTGGTGGTAAGATTGTTGCTGGTCCCATATTGTTAGCATAAGTAAAGATGAGGAACAGTGATAGATGCTGTAAAAATGTCACCTCTAAACAAAGGAAGTATTTTTTCTAAGCTGGTAAATTTAACGTTCAATGATATGCCAACTATGTCCACTTGCTATCACATTCACCATCACCAAACTGTAGCTTCAATTTTGTAGTTCTGCATTATTCTGTATTTTACTGAGGGAGCAAATCAACATTGCATATTTTTACTCTGAACACAGCTGTAGTTGGTGTAGAATCGTTACATACACATTTGGGTTGGTACATATCTGGTTCGCTTTTATCAGAGAAAAGTTTTTAATATTTGTGATCTGTGATTTGCTGACGTTAATGAGTGGGATAGGGATGCTAATTTATAAAACTGGTTCCTTTGTCTGATTATGGTTCGTTTGGTATTGAGGTATGTTGGCTTTTTAAGCCACAGTTGTTGTGGGATGGAAGCAGATGATGTCAAATATTGATGTAAAAATGAGTGGGTCTCACGAAAGGTTGCTGTTACCAAATACATTTTTAGTTTTACTTTCAAAATTAAGTGGAATCACTACAATGCCAAACAAAGCTTATTACTATTTTGTTTAACATGTGGCCAGAGGAGTTAGAATATCCTTAGTAATGGTTGTTACCTTCTACCTTAACTATGCTGGCGGTGTACAATTGTGCTCACCAATAGTGGCAGTGAACTTGGTGGAACATTTGGTTTGTTACATGCAGAACTTCATTTTTGGTCCTAGCTATTTTGTTCTCATTGAACTGCTGGAGACGAATAAAGAAGGTGAAGATTTTAGATTTTCCCAATGTCGAAGGTTATACGTGGGTTGGACGCATATGTTAGGACTATGTAAGCTGAATGCTTGCCTAGATTTTCCAAAACCTATACTAGGACTAATTTTGCAGTGAGTCAAACACTTGCCTCGTTTGTCCCTGTAAATTTAAAATTGCCGTTCTTTTCTTATCGGTGGTTGTGGTGATAATAATTGGGTTCAAATGTTTCATACCCAAAATGTTGTTTTTGCAGTAATTCAAGTTACTTGTTTCTCTATTTTGCTATTTCAATGGCAAGTATATATATTCTCCTTTATAAGCTGCTTTACTTAGTGATACACCTTAAATGAAATTCATTTACTAATAAATGCTTCGTACTTGTATCCAGGTTGCTATACCAGTGGTTCCCACAATCAGAGTACTGGTCACTTTTACAAAGTTTGAAGAGTTGCAGCCTGTGGATGAATTTGCGACGCCCCCTTCTAGCCCTACTGCTGCAGGCAGAGAGAGCCCAGCGGTGACACAATCATCAAGTTCATCATGGTTTCAGTGGATAAAAGCTCCTTATCGCCCAAGCTCATCTACTGGTGGTTCTAGCAGTCGGATAGAAAATATTCAAGATCCGTTTGCAATTCCTCAAGATTATACTTGGATCACGGCTGAAGCAAAGAAAAAGAAGATGCAAGAGAAGAGCAAATCTAAGAAAGGGAAAAGTCAGAATCAATGAAGCAGAGGTGAGAGTTGAAAAACAGATGTAAAAGATGTTTTAGCATCCAAAAGAAACTCAGCAGATAACAAATAGGAAATATCGTTTCATCAGTTCTGAAATTGTGATAATTAAGCAAAAAAAATGGGGGATTCCTGTACATTCAAGTGTGATCCCTTTTGTGAAAGGTGAAATTTGGTAGATCATTGTGGGGGTGGAAAAAGAAAAGGGAAAAAATGAAAAAAAAAGAAAATATTGTTGATTCTTACAACAATTGCTTGGCTTTTGCTGGATGTTTACATCATTTGGATTACTGATTCACTTTCTTTCTGTATGCGTGACTGACTTTTTTCACTGTTCCAATAGTTACTGGCAGAAGGTGCTTACGATTTTACAGCTGCTGATTACTTTCTAATAGCCATAGACTTTCTTTTTTCAACAAAATCATGTATTTGGGTGCGTCTCTTTGTCCATTTTAAGATAATTTTCATCTTTTTATCTAAAGGTCAACCTTCCCTTATCGCTAGTTTATGAAGGTTGGGTTTTCTCGATCTAATCTAATTTAATCACTTGTTTTAATTCTAGGATTGTGTTATTAATTCATTTGTCCATTCACCTTGTATATCTTTATCTCATTTCAGAATAAAAATCTTTCTTTCAAAAAAATAAAAAGAAGAAACTCTGCAGGTCTCAATCATAAAGCAGTAATAATTGGATATAAGATTATCATATATGTTATCTATCTGTTTTCAGAAGCAGAAGCAAGAAACTCACAAGGACCCTTATCAGAACTCTTCAGAGTTTGGAACAGAATCCTGTGTTTACCATTTTATGAAATAGCAATGCAGCATATATAGGAATTATTATTAGTTAACTAACAGCAAGCAGTAATTCTATAATTGACACCAGTAAACAGAGATTAGGTTGCCAACTAGTTTTTAAATTACTTGGCATCATTGAGATGATCAGCACAACGACAATGAACTTGTAACCTAAACATGAAATACAAATATCATAAAATTAATTAAGTGTTGGTCGATCATCAAGAAAAAAGAGAATATACATATAGCATTACCATTGAGATGATGTGCTAATTAATTTCATTGAATTGCACAAACACAAGAGTTCCTTACTCCCTCAAGCTCCCCTTCTTCCCACGCACTGTTAACATCACCAAAGGAAACGGTTTTAGACTCTGTTTGGTAAAGGTATATGCTGTGCGTAAGTGGTAAATATTAGTTATTATGTAAAAAGTGAACATGTACCAAACAGTTTAATTGTTGTATTCTGAAAGCACGACAAAAACATAATATAAATCATAAATTAAATTCCTCACCTTGTAATATCTTTAAGCGTAAGAGTGTTAATATTTTAATACAGCTAATTGGGTATGTATATGCATCTGACAGATAGATTTTACCTTGGTTCAAACTCTTGAACATGAGCAATATCCTTGCCATGTGCATCAGGCCAACTTACTTTCCTCTTCTCTTTAGTTTTCATTTGATTTTCTGCCTCCATTATTGTCTTCTTTAGATTACTCTTGAGATTGATGGGCTCAATGTGAGACCCATTATTTGTCCCACCGATCCTAGTACTGTTGCTGCTGCTGCAACCATTACTCTTACACTCTTCACCTTGCCCTTGCGCAATTTCATTAATATTATAATTACGCAGTTCTTCCATACCACATCACCGTTCTTTTCTGCAAACAATCTCTTCTTGCTTCTATTGTCAATATCTTCACTTTTTCTGCTAAAACTTCTTGGCGGTACATAGCCTGTGCACCTGTTTTGAGCCGACGCCTCCAGGAGTACCACAACTCAAACACATCAAATTGTTTAAGCTTAAATCCTATATATACCCTTTTCTAACCTTGAAGTTTTGTTTTGTATTAATGGATTACATGATCAAACAAAACAAAACAAATGGATAAACAGAAAGAATTTGTTTATATTATAAATACTATTTATACATGTTAAGATGATCAAGCCATTGCTGTGTTGTAATATGATTAAAGATTTAAAGTTTTGCTTTGCAAAGAAGAAAGTGGGGAAGTGGGAAAAGAGAGAGATTGATAAGGGATGAAAATTGAAGCAGATGCAAAAAATGCAATCATTTTTCATGCCTTGCCAATTAGAAAATATTGTTTGCTTTTGCTTTTGCTTTTGCATGCTTCAGCACTCAAATAGCGGGGTGAATTCTGAAACGGGTTTAATTAATTTTTTTTTATTTATATATAAAAAAAACAACATTTGACAGTGTAAAGGGCTTAATATTCATGATTGTTTGCTAGGGTTAGATATACGAGGCAACCAATATTTTTTTTCTCTCGTGCGTGTTTTGCTTTTCATGGCATGAGCTCTTTGTAATAATTAGTTGGAGAAAGGAGACAGAACAATTATGTTTGTATTGCGTGTGTATATGGTTATGAATTAGGGTTTTTGACTGTATAGCTCAAAAAAATCTTCCATTTATGTTTATGACTCAACTTTCAAAACTATTATATTTAGGATTAAATATAACGATTTCGAACAAAAATGTCCATGACTCTTGATTTCTCTCTAAAAATTATAACATTCCAAAATATTACTATAAATTCTTCTTCTTCTTCCTACACAAACAAGTCACTTACACAGACCGTTAGGCAAAACAAACGATATCGAGTACTTTTCAACAGTGACAAAAGTAAGAACAAAAGTAAAGGCAAAAACAACTCCTCCATAAACGGTATGATCAGCACTCTCAAATATTAAACAAAAAAACGAACTTACCATTTTCTTTATTTAAGGCGTATACAATGCATGACCTATGTTTAGAAACTAGTTTATGGTAAATATATTGATAAATTATTAATTTTAATTCTATATATCTGCATTGGTTAATTTTAAAAATTTAAAATGGAAATCATCGACTGAAATCATCGATGAATTTTTTATTTTCGTCAAGGAGACATTTAATATGCGTGGAAATTCTCTCGACAATAATCATATATCTCTTGATGAATTTCGTCGAGAGATATCATTTTATATATCTTTGCATCTAAAAATTCATCGAGAGGTGTATGACTGGATCCTTCTATGATAGTCATACATTCCTCAATGAATTTTGTCAAGGGATTTTCATTTTTCATATTTTGTGCATCTAAAAAATTCATCGAGAAGTGTATGATTGGATTCCTCGACGATAGTCATACATCCCTCGATGAATTTCGTTGAGGGATATCATTTTACATATCTTTGCATCTAAAAATTCATCGAGAGGTGTATGACTGAATCCTCGACGATAGGAGTGTATGACTAGATCCCTCGAAGATAGTCATACATCACTCGATGAAATTCATCGAGGATTTCATTTTACAGATTTTGTCATTTTGATTTTTCCTTCCATGATAGTTTTGTGTTTACTTTGTAATATGGTTAGGTATAATAATGGGTGTAAACAAAAAGCTAAAGACACCGAAAAATGATATTTTTTCTACAATTCTGACATCTCTATCTCACATGTGGGTACTGGATCAAAGAGAAGCTAACCTCAGTACAGCTGGATCTTTTTGCTTAAACCTGCTTTGAGATGTTTTTAACATTGCCAAAGCTTGGGTTCTCTGGAATGCTGGTCCACAATGTATTGCTGAAGGAAATGTACGCCATCGGAGAAGAAGCAGAGCAATAACTTTGGTTCTTGGTATCTGATTGCGTCATCCGATTTTCAAAATTAGAATTTGGATTGATAACTAGCCTCAATTTTGAAAGTAACAGTGAAAGATTTGACATTTTGGGGGATAGAAGGGGTACACATTGGCTTCGAAACAAATTTTTCTTGGGTTGCAGTTCATCAAGCAAGTATGACTAGACAAATTCATGGAAGATACCAACTTCAGTGTTATGAATGACCAGAATGTGCTGAAGATGGCGTTAGTTTTTTTCGTGGAGAGATTCTTAATTGGGGGGGAAAAAAAAATTCAAAGAACAACATAAAAAGAATAGCAAACATAAGTGCGAGAGATACAATTTGAAAGGAATTCCCACTGCATTTCAAGTACGTGAATTTAGTTTACGATTTCATTATGTCAATCACGTATTTCTTTAAATGTCAATTATAATTTAGACCGCTAATTAGTTACGTGTTTGATTGTTAATGCAGATTTGGATATATAAGGCAATTCCAGTATGCCTTGAACTGTACGGGAACAAAATAAACTACGATGTCCCCCCATGATGAGGTGGACAACAATTAGGAGCCCTTGACATAATGAAGTTCGAAAAACATTGTCTTCATTAATGACTGTAAGTATGCCATTTATCTCATACAATCAATTATGCAATGTTGGTTGATAATGGTACTGTGTGCGTCATATTAACACACAATTATGTGTTTTTATAGCCCCTTCCATACGTTCCATCGCTTGAGATGTAAATAAGGAGGAAGACCAAGTTCAGTCATCCATACAACATACACCCCTTGATGATGATGTTCCTGAGGTGGATAATGCAACGGATCCACCCTACTAGCCCGGTCTACATCTGAAGAGGCAGTTCTAACCAAGCTCACTAACACAAGTTCAGTTCTTATGACCGATCAAGTTTAATACGTACCGCTGGCAACGGTTATGGATGAAATCGCCTCCCTGCGTCCTGATATGGAGGCCTTACTGTAAAAACAAGAAGAACTATTTAGAGCAGAGTTGGGCCTCATAAGACAAGAAACGATGACAATACTGGCTCTTCTAAGTCAGTCACAAGGTTCTCTGTCCGAGTATCCACATATTTTATTTGCTTTTATACTTTTTTTTTATCATGTCTATGGTGATTATTGCTGTTAATCTTAGGTATACTAATGAGTGCAATGTTAAATATGTAGGACGAGGTAAAGGTGGGCGATAAGGTCCAAAATTAATAGGGCACTGAACCTGCACACACATCCGATCATGTATATGTGCCTGTGCAGGTTGGTGAGGAGACATTTTTTTTATCCTTTCTATGGTGATTACTGCTGTTAATTTTAGGTATACTAATGAGTGTAATGTTAAATATGCAGGACAAGGTAGGGGTGGGCGACAAGGCCTATGATCAACAAGGCACTGAACTTGCACACACATCCGATCATGTGTGCTTGCCTATGTAGGTTGGTGAGGAGACATTTTAACCTGATTTACAGAGCAAATACAAATGCCATTACAAGCGAGCTAAGATAATGGCTAGTTCTTTCGTTAACCTGGCAAACTTGAAAAAGCCAAAAATAGTTAAACAGCATGGGTACAACAACAATGGAGCCAATTCATACAGTGGCTTAATAATCCTAAATTGCCCATTGTGAAATTGCGCCAGTCCAATACTTTAAACGATTGGTTCCACACTATCTTGGGAGGTCAAAACGATAAATGGTTGGAGGATGATGTAAGTGTGTACTGTTTTTGAAATATGCAGCATATCAATGTAGATTGTTAATTAATTTTATTGGATACATTGGTTTTGTAATTGATAGCATATCAATGCCTATCTGAACCTGTTGTAGAAGCGGCAACGAAAGAAAACCGACGTGCTACCCCAACAGCAAACATTGACTAACATGTATACTTATGTAGGTGTTGTCAATTTATTTTGAATATAATTGTTATGTTCATATTTATGTGATGAAAAAATCCTAACAAATTAATTTTTCATATCAGCAGGTGTATATATCGAAAATGTGGAAAAAGGTCTCAAGACAAAGGACAACAGTTGGTAGCCGTGAGTTGGGGACATGAGGTTCTAAAGTACGTCATGGGCGAGATCATGCCCACTAGAGATTTTACAGAGGTGCCCAAGACTTGGTTCAACGTCGGCATAGTTTATATGCCTATCAATGTAGACAGAAGCATTGGGTGGTTGCTGCAATAAATTTGGTGGGCCGATAGATCAACATATACGATTCTTTCGTAAATTCGACCCATAATGACTTCATGGTAAAATATCTCTGATTTGTCTCCGAGCTGCTGCCATCGTTGTTGAGGGAGGCATGATTTTATGCTTACAGGTCAGAGTTGCTAGACTCTCATGCAACATTTAAGACAGTTCATATGCATGCAGGGGTGCCTCAGTAAGACCAAGTAGAGGTGATTGTAGTGCATATGTATGTAAATTTATGGAGTATCTGTCTATGCAGCGCGAGTTTGATTTTGGACCTTCCGATGACGTTCGACTGAGGAAGAATATGACGCTCAGTCTATGGACAAACGAGTTGTTATAGAATTTTTTTAATTTCATTTAATTCATTTAATAATATGTATATACTTAGTTGTTTCCAAGATTCAGTTAATTCAATGATGTAACCATTAATTCATTTGATTCATTGTTCATGATGTATATAAATAGTTCTTAATTTATTTCAACTGGTTTATTTACGATGATGTAACCAAACGATGTATATGTTATGTGATGTATACAATAATTTGTAATTTAAATCATTTGATTCATTTAAGATGATGTAATTAAATAATGTTTATATGTTGTATACAATTGTTGTATAAAAAAAAAGTCGAGGGATGTATGAAACTCGTTGAGGAATGTATGAAACCCGTCGAGGGATGTATGAAACCTGTCGAGGGATGTATGAAATCCCTCGATGAATTTATTAGACAAAAAACTTTGACAATATAAAAACCAAATACAAAAATTTGGAATTAAGTAACACAACCAGGATACAAAAAATCAGAATTAAGAAACACAACCATGATACAAATTTTGCAATTAAGTTACACAACCAAGATACAAAAATTCACAACTAAGTAACACAACCAGGATACAAAAATTTACAACTAAGTAATACAACCAGGATACAAAAATTCATAACTAAGTAACACAACCATAAAATAAATCGACAAGTTGTTAGTTAAGTTTGCTGCAACGACACTGGATTCTTACAAATCTGACGGTTATGTCTGTATTGTTTATAACGAGAACATTTACGTCTTGCCAATTCTTTACCAACGGATGGTCTCTTTTATGTCCTACGACATTCTGATTTTGTGCGCTGAATAGGTGGTAAGGTAACTGAAGAATATAGCTCATTGGGAAAACTCAGTCCGATTGATAGCCAACTAAGTGAATAAGATCTTCATAGGCCAAAAAAAGCATATCGGTACTGTAATATCATAAGAAAATGGTATGATGCTGGAACCTAACATGTTTGCATACTGCAAGCACATGTACATATGGGAATCGATCTAACTGAAATTTTCTGAATGTATATGTCTTCGCATTGAGGTTCACAATCTCGTTTCTTTCTCGGTCTTTAACCTGGAACTTATATAGATCTACAAAATAAACTGACATATTTCTTGCCGCTTGTATCTGTTTGTTAATTTTATTTTCAGCCCACTTAGCAAGTATGTTTCCATCTCCAAAGCTTCATTTCTTCTATTGTAGAACCATCTTTATAGTAAACTTCGCAAGTATTCTACCAACGACGTTATGAGAATAATGTGTGCATAGCGTAGGATTGCATTTAAACATTTTATAATATTGGTGATCATAATGTTATACCTCATACTGTTAAAATGAACTCGAGCCCATCTATGACACCCAACCTCGACCTCCAGATATTTGCTAGCTTCCGAACTAATGTGTTTTAGCATTGGAAATTGGTCGTTGAAGTCACTAACACGACACTCCTTCGCAACCACAAAGTATGCCACCATAAATTTGTCGACTTCATTTTTTTCATTGTCTTGAACTTTGAATGGATATTTCCTGCGACATGATATGCGTAGAACCCATAGGTTGCTTCAGGAAAGACAATTAGTATAACTTTCTTAATACTGGCATGTCTATCAGAAATGAAATCCAAATATTGTAGTTCTTCAATTATGTCTTGTAATTTTTGCATAAACCATGCCGACAAATCATCATTTTCATTATCCCCTATTCCGAAAGCTAATGGAAAAATCTGATCATTCTCGTCTTTGCAAACTACCACAAACAAAGTTCCACGATATTTTCCTTTAAGAAATGTCTTATCAACTGCTATAATTGGTCTAATTGATGATCGAAAGCCGTTAATACAGCTTCCAAGGGCCATGAAAAAATACATGAAATGATTATTATTGTCCTTTTGTATATAAGTGACAGTACTGTTGTTCCAACATTTAAGAATATGACAATATAAGAATAGTAAATTGTATGAAGCAGCTAGGTTGCCAGAAAGCAAAGTTAGTGCTGCTCCTTTGGCATGCCGTGCTTTTGTATATGATACTAACACATCGTATTCGCTATGAATATCAGATTGAATATTTTTAAATGTATATATTTTGCTGCAATCTGCAAATTTTTCTTTGATCAGTTCACCGATAAGCTGGGAGCTCGCTTGATGATATTTATATGATAGTTGATCAAACATATATGTAAGTGTTTGTTCAATTCGTCTCACTTGGAAGTAAGTATTTTCATGCATCAATACTGCCTAAAAACGTCATTTACATATGTCATCTTGACATTTTTCTTCAAAACGATGTGATGTTAACCTATGAATTTGAAATAAAAAGTTCTGTTTCAGTGCAAGTAATCTCTGTGTAATTTTTCTTTCGTTTCATACAATTTTTCAAATACTATTTGACCATCATATGTACTGGAGAAGACATCATTTGAAAAAATAACAGGCGAAGGGATCGAAGGTACGTGCTGTAACGGATTATAATCTGCTGAACCAGCATCTTCACATGTGAACGAGGGTTCGCGCATATTAGAAGGTGGTTGTATATCGATACTGCTCGTAGGTGCAAAGAATGTGTTATTGGGATTAATTTCTTGTTCATTAACATATTTAAAATACTCGTGAGTAAAATCTTTATTATATCGATCGGAGAGTATTGTGCATTGAAAACCATAGCAGGGATTGTAGAATTGACTTAGTTACTACCGCTTAAAGAAGCAAACAGATTTCCAATATTAGATGAAATTAGCAAACAGACGACTGCGTAGCTTGAACATTGGGAGACCCAACTATCTCTAATCTTAAATCTAGACGCTCAAATATGATAAATAGCGGCGTAAAGCCTCCAAATGTTGAAACTTGACTGTTCACATCAACAAAAAAACTCACATCTGTATCATCCTTCACATCACTCGGCCTCGAACACTAAATGGATGAGGGCATTCAATATCTATACATAACCCTTATTTTAATATTAAATTCATCTGGACTTTTTCAACATATAGAATACAATTCATTGACAAGTTCTAGATAGTTTATATTCCTCTGTGCTATTATACCAAAACTGCGCCTTCCATTGTAAGTTTTGTGTCCGTCTGCTGAACTCTCTCATGTTCCTCCAAATACAATCATTAAATGAACTCGTTTCATCTGTGTAAAAATAATATAATTGTAAGACATTCATTTTAAAAAAGATACTTAAACATATATATATATATATACATACATATATATAAGAAATGTAAATATCGAAGGAAGTATGAAAATCGTCAAGATAAGTCTAAAAATAGTCGAGGGATTTGTCGAGGGAATTCAATTCTAGATCCCTCGACGAGTATCATGCATTCCTCGGTAGATTTCATACATCCCTCGATGAAATTTAACATCCCTCGACGGGTTTCATACATTCTTCGACGAATTACGCAAGTTTTATATATCTTTTAAAATCATCGAGGGATGTATGAATTCAATTCTGGATCCCTTGATGAAATTCATATATTCCTCGATGAAATGCATACATCCCCTTCAATGAAATTCATACATCTATCGATGAATTATGCAAGTTTTATACATCTTTTAAAATCATCGAGGGATGTATGAATTCAATTTTGAATCACTCAACAAAATTTATACATCCGTCGACGATATGAAATCCTAACTCTAAATAAATCATTGAGGGATATTCACTCTTGTCCTCAATCTAGAATTCTCAAAAATTATCAATAACACACCATTAACAAATATCACGTAGAATATATGCATAAAAAAATTGTACTAAACACATTTTTAAGTTTTTACAAGCATAAATACATGAAACAAATCATAATTATCGTACTTAAGTAAAAAAATTTACTTGTTATAAAAATGTAGTTTCGCCGAATTTATTTTAAATGAACTCGCTTTAACAAATACCGACCAACACCGTGATGCCCTTAACTATGAACTTTTTAAATTAGTTATTAATGCTTTTGTGTGATCTTTTTAATTTTCTTTAACAGAAATAAATAGAATAAAACTAAATTTGAATTTTTACCCATTTTTATTTTAGTCAGATATATAAACAAGAGTCAAGAGCATTTTTGTTCGAAATTATTATAATTGGCCTCAAATATAACAGAATTGAAAGTTAGATCATAAATATAAATGGGTTTTTTTTAGGTTATATAGGTCAAAAACCCTATGAATTATATATATGTGAACCAAAGTGTAAAGAAAAATGATTAAACATCAATAATTTGAATTAATTTAACCCTTGTTAATCTTCAATCTATTAACAACATCATAAAAACTTTAGTACATAGTTAATTATATCATATCATAGTTAATTATATCATATCATCTTAGTTTGTATGTGATTGTTATAATACATAAATTTATACCTTAATAACATGTCTAAATAATTGTATTACGATTGAAATATCATAAATTTTCTTCTAAATTAATGGTAGTTGGAAAGAAGTAAAGTAAACAAGATTCAATAAAGGCCATATGTTTGAGTGCTTCATTTTATTCTTCGCAAGTGAGCAAATTTGATCTAAAAACGGAAGTAAAATTTTAAATTATTTATAATAAATTAATATATGCAAGTTTCATCCGACATATAACTATTGAAAAATAATAACAAATGAAAATCTCATCTCATATTTAATTATTAATAAATGGATATCTAACAATTAAAAAAATTAATATGTGATCAAACTATTAATGAAATTAATATGTGCAACTCATATCTTGCTATTAAAAAAATTAATATAATGCAAGTTTCATTTGAAATCTAACTATTAAAAAATTTAAAATTTAAAATTTTTTATTCTTAGTTTTCTCTAATATTTTAATATATTTTTTTGTATAATTTTTATTAAAATAAAACATTAAATTGATATAAATACAACACACTCACATTAAAAAATCAGAATATATAAAGAAAGATGAGAATCGATTATGAATATAATTTTATGTTGATATTTTTGGTGCATAATATATGTGTAAGAAAGGAAATATAAGAGTTATACAATTTTGTGTGAGAGATAGAATTCATAAACTAGGTGCTTAGCTAGCGAAACTAAAAATTTATAATACATGATTAAATAAATGATGATTGTATTAACTAAAATTATTATTTTTAAATATATAAAATTTGAATTAAATTTAGTCAACTTAACTTATATTCTAAAAATACTTTTTTTTTTCAATTTTAAGATAAAATATTTTAAAATCAAGTCTCTATATTAATTATAATTATAGGCTTAATTTAGAAAATGATTCACTCAGGTTAGGAGATGGGCATTTATGGAAACTGCCTGTGAAAAATTATATGCTTTCTCCAAGAAGGCCCAGCCCACCAAACTCACAGGCCCATAACGTAGCCCAATATTTGAGCAATGCCCAAATCTTGTTAGTCTGCTACGAAGCAAGTAACACTTCGGTCCTCTCTCTCTCAATCGAGTTTCAGTTCACAGACTGACAGCTCCTGCAAGAACAATGAACAGGTGCGCATCTTAATGGATACTGATCGAGTAGAGATTTATAATCAGTTGCATGTTCAAATATATCTTCGCCTTAAATGCAGTACTAATTTTAATTAAGGAAAATTTAAGAAAAAAAAACACTTTGTTCCTTACTCGACTAATTTTTTTTTTCAATGGTTTGTTTATTTAGTGTTAACGACATGAATATGCTTTATTTTTATTTTCAAATAGCATTTTTTTGTTATTAAATGAAAAAAA